>CM055742.1:9620029-9800029 GCA_029465975.1 Dallia pectoralis
GTCATAATGTCTTGGTGCCAGATACCACAGGACACCATCAGGGGTCTGTCATAATGTCTTGGTGCCAGATACCACAGGACACATTCAGGGGTCTGTCATAATGTTTTGGTGCCAGATACCACAGGACACATGTAGGGGTCTGTCATAATGTCTCGGTGCCAGATACCACAGGACACATTCAGGGGTCTGTCATAATGTCTTGGTGCCAGATACCACAGGACACATTCAGGGGTCTGTCATAATGTTTTGGTGCCAGATACCACAGGACACATTCAGGGGTCTGTCATAATGTCTTGGTGCCAGATACCACAGGACACATTCAGGGGTCTGTCATAATGTTTTGGTGCCAGATACCACAGGACACATTCAGGGGTCTGTCATAATGTCTTGGTGCCAGATACCACAGGACACATTCAGGGGTCTGTCAATGTCTTGGTGCCAGATACCACAGGACACATTCAGGGGTCTGTCATAATGTCTTGGTGTCAGATACCACAGGACACATTCAGGGGTCTTATATAGGCCATATATCAACTAGAGCATATTAAGCATAATGTTTTAGCTCATCTGCGTCGATGAGGCATGACATCTTTAAAATCAGTCATATTGATTTGCCCCAATAAAAAAACCACTACCCAACATTTTCCTATTATGGACATTCCAATGACAATTCACATTTTCATTTGTCACATTGTAATTTTCCCACCGTTGGAAACGTACATTCGCATGCAGCATTTGAATGGAGCGTGCATTCTGCCAGGGTACTCGGCGAGACCTGAACCACCTCGTTTTTTTGTTTCGCGTGTCGGCCGAGGCACGTTTTCACAATAAGACACCTTCCTGCTGAGAAATACAGATATAATTGTGTGAGATATACAGCGACGTTCCGTTCCCCCTGCAAGGCTGACGCCACGCTGACGCCCTAATCCTGGTTCCATTGTAGGCTTGTTACGGCGCAAAGCGGCGAGAAAGAGAGTTTCGAGAACGATCAAGCCGCTCGAATGAAGAGGCCCATCGCGCTCAGACGAAATCCCGTTTTCCTCAAGCACTCTATTTCTGAAAAGGCATAGCGGCCATTTTCTGTCTGCCATCTTCCCTGAAATGGGACTTGATTGGCGCTTCCAGCATGACGACCAGCGCTGATTTCGGTCATTTAGCCGCCGCCGTCGTCCAGAGAAAGGGGCATTTAGTGTGACGCGCTGAGCTCAAAGCGAAATGTCAGCCGGGATTCGAACCAGAGAACTTCCACAGTAACCCTTCAACCAGGACACTGTCTGGCACGCCCTGGTCAAACTGGATTGGTTCACAATTTGTGAATGATAGTTGGCACTGACTCGTGTTGCCGTGTGTATTTGTCAGACTGCTCCCTTCAAATGATGAAGTTGTCTCCTTTTTAAGTTCTCTCTATCGCTCAGTATTGTTCACTCTCCCTCTTTTTCTGGCAGCTTGACCATTCGAATGGAGCGTAAGAACTGGCGCGTCTGTTCGTTCATTTGCACAGAATTTGGAAATTCCACCGTGCCTTCCCTCCGTGCAGACCAATGAGAAAACGGTATCGGCGAGGAGGGAGGAGCACTGAGTGTCTGAGGCTAGAGCGAGAGAGGAAGACAGGAAGAGAAAATGAAGAGATTATATTTGCAATCTACACACACAGATCAGTTCAAGGGTGCATCTCAATGGCCAGCCTTGGTACACGTCTAATCTAGGATCTGACTGGAATCCCCTGTTCACACCACCACCTCCACCGCGGTAAAATAACAAAGTCAAGGCCGTCCTTGACGTTCGCGACGAGACGAAATACCTGTTCTGACAGGGGTCACGCGGTCCACGTCGCCATTTGACAGATTTTCGTCTCATTAGCATATCACCATCTGACGCCGGGGCTCCACTGCAACTATTGGCAAAATAACCCGGTCTTATTCAGACAGGATCGTCACTATTTCAACCTCGGTTGGCGGTTTCTCCTCGCCCACGTCGACGTACGTTGCTCTCTGCCGGTGTTCTCCACGCAAGACACATGGGCCAGCCTGACTTGTTTGGGGCGCCGTGCCTTTTATTTCGGACACTTACTCGTCTCTTCGCTCCAGCTGTGTACAACATACATAGTCACGCTTTCAAAAATAGCCTTCTCAGTCCGGAGGGCGTAACTAGACAAACCAGGAGTGTTTGATTTGGCTATAAAGACAGGAAGTAATGCTCACACCTTTTTTTCTCTCTTCCTTCTTTACACCCGTCTGTTGCTTTCTCCCTCCCTATTCCCGCTGCTCTCACACGTTCCTTCTCACGCTCTCTCACCCTCGCTCTTCATCTCCCCAGCTGTGGTCTTCTCAAGTGTTCTCCTTTCATATCGTTGCTCGCTGACGCCGGCTTACGCTCCGATCGGGTAAACGGCGTTCTCTCGCGCCTCGTTCTCGGCGTAAACAAGCTCTTTCCGCCCCTTTCGTTTGAGTAGGAGCCGGTTTTGCCGCCGCGGTGTCTGTAAAGTATAAACCCTAACCGTCTCCCGGTGGCACAGTTCACTCAAGCAGGCGCCGGGGAATTTGCCGTTGGTTGTGGTCCCCGTAAAAGTCGCCTGCCCGTGGTTAAGTTAAAGGCAGACTCATTGTAAGCACCTGAAATATACCCGGTTAAGTCTGGAAAGATGAGATAGAAATTGATTGACATTTTTTTCCGATTACAGTTTATGTATTAATACTGATTTAATGACACCCTGGGATCCACTGTGGACGTAGAAGGAATCCGGCATAAAAAGGACACGCCTGGCAAAGGGAGCGGAGACTGCTAACTGATTGGGCGAGATTCACTTAACTGTCATTAAACAATTTTCGCTGGGACCGGCGTATGGCAATAAAGCTGGCACTTGCTGGCTTCCCCTACGACAACCGTAGACTCTGGGTAAATCGTAGTGCACTCGGAAGCCATTTGGGATACAGCAGGAGCCACCTTAATGAGATACGCAAAAGAGATGGGAAGCGTGTGTGTGTGTATTTGTGCGTGTGTGTGTATTTGTGCGTGTGTGTGTGTCTATTAAAGAGCGAGACCGGGACGAGCGAGCGCATTACCTGATATATGCGAACATAATGACATCCATCTTCCGACTGTGGGCCACCTGCAGAAATGCATTATGGTCGTCCTCCACATCCGTCTCTGTCTCGTTGCCGGACCGCTCCCGTCGGGAAGAGGCGAGGCGGCATTACAAGGCCGGCGCACCTCGCATGTTTGCCTCATTAGTGTTTTTGCCCGGTGGGCGACGGAGGCATCGTTGGGTCCAGCGACTGAGAGCTGGCTGACAGTTCCTGAGCGCCTGGGGGGGGGCAGATTTATGCAGATCATGTTGTTTGATATCCGTCTCCATTTCTTTTGTTTTTTACCGTCTCCATTTCTCCCCTCACTCAGGCCTGAACGGCGACGTGCTGTACTCCCTCGCCGACTCGGCCGACGGCCACTTCTCCGTGGAGGAGCGCACCGGCGTCATCGCCTTGGCGAAACCCCTGGACCGCGAGGCGCAGGCGGTTTACGAGCTGAAGGCGCGCGCCACAGACCGGGGCTCCCCGCGTCGCCTGTCGTCGCTGTGCCGCGTCACCGTCTCCGTGCTGGACATCAACGACAACCCGCCCGTGTTCGAGCGCCGCGAGTACACGGCCGCCGTGGCGGAGGACGTCGCCGTGGGAACGCAGGTGCTCCGGGTGCACGCCGCCAGCCGCGACGTTGAGGCCAACGGAGAGATCGCCTACGCCATCGTGAGCGGGAACGAGCACGGCATGTTCAGCGTCGACCCTCGCTCCGGTACGTTCTCTCTCTGTTCTCTGTCTTTCTACACCCACCTCTCCCCCCCACCCGCCTTCCTCCAACTCTACATCTCCTCTTCCTCCCCGCCAGGCGACGTCTTCATCATCGAGCCCCTGGACTTCGAGGCGTCCCACGAGTACTACCTGACGGTGGAGGCCACGGATGGCGGAACGCCGCCTCTCAGCGACATGGCCACGGTGAACATAAACCTGACGGATGTCAACGACAACAGCCCCGTCTTCAGCCAGACCACCTACACGGCCGTGGTGGCCGAGGACGCAGAGCCGGGCAAGACCGTGTTGACGGTGAGTTCTGTCCTGCAATGCCCTGGAGAAAGAAAAAGACGTTTTTTTGTCCCTTTTCTGCACAGGGCTTAGTTCTAACAAACTTTCGGTTGCGGTCAGTCTCTTAACCGCTAGTTGACCACAGTGGCATATCACGTATGTATTTACTCCAGTATAGTTTACTCTTCTGTCTCCGTGTCAGAATAACTGGCCTTTGAGTCATGGCAACAAGCGTCACGCATAGCTCTGTTTTACACACACTTTCAGTATGTTGGTCCGTGTGGCTTTTTTCCTTTTTGTTCTCCCCCCTGGTGCTCACACACGCACATACACGCACGCACACACACACACACTCTCTGCCTGTCGTTCTGTGTCCGTCACATGTCAGTGACCATCGCGTCACCTTCTGTGGGGTTATTTGACTCGGTACCTGTGCCCTTCATGCTTGGCGTACTGTAACCGGCACACAGGCGATATTATTAAAGACAGGTGACTCATAAAACTGTTCCCCTCGGTGGCCCCCCCGGCCCTTCACACTAGTCTCCGCCCCCTCACAACAGTCCCCTCCCCCTCACACAGGCCCCCTTCCCCTCTCCACTCTTTCTCTCTTGTTCTCCTCTGTCTGTCTCACGTTTCTTTATCTCTCTTTTTTGTACACATCGCAGACCAACCGCGCCCACCCGTACAACCCCCCCCACCCGTACAACCCCCATGTTCAAATATTATCTGCACACGTGTCTAATCAGCCTCAATATGAATTATCTGTGGCGAAATTGCATTTAAATACATCTCCATCCGCTGCATTTAAATACATCTCCATCCGCTGATTTCCCGCGGGAGCTCATTCAATACAGGGCAGGTGTGCGTGCGTGTGTGTTTGAGTGTGTGTGTGTGACTGTGTGTGTGTTACTGTGTGTGTGTGTGTCTGCGTGCGTGTGTGTGTGTGTGTGTGTTACTGTGTGTGTGTTACTGTGTGTGTGTGTGTGACTGCGTGCGTGTGTGACTGTGTGTGTGTGTGTGTGTGTGTGTGTGTCTGCGTGCATCGTGTCCCGCGCTCTCCAGATGTGTGTTCCATGTCCGTCCGTGGGTGCTGGCCGTAACTCTTCTTCTCCCTGACCTCTCGGGGGGGTCGCGCAGGTGATAGCGGAGGACGCCGACGGGCCGTCCTACCACCACGTGCGCTACTCCATCATGGGCGGCAACCAGGGCAGTCCCTTCACCATCGACCCGATCAGGGGAGAGGTCAAAGTGGCGCGGCAGCTGGACAGAGAGATGGTACGTGAGAGATGAAGTGGAGCGGGCGGCGCGTTACAGCCACTCTTCAGAGTCGTGCCAATTGCACTGTAGACTTAATCAGAGTTAAAAGCACAGCCAGAATCGCTGTCAGCGTTGCATTATCGCTCACACAAGCATTACAGGGGATGATGGAAGTGATTCAAGTGATCATTTTCTCTCTCTCTTCTCTCTCTTTTCCCTGCCCACCAGACATCGGGATACACCCTGACCGTGCTGGCGTCGGACAACGGCGTTCCGGCCCGGTCCAGCAGCGCCTCGGTCAACATCGACGTGTCGGACGTCAACGACAACCCGCCCCTTTTCTCAAAGGCCAATTACAGTCTCATCGTCCAGGTGAGTGGCGGAGAGGGAGACAGGGTGGGAGGTTTTCTGGGAAAGAGGGAGGGCAGGTTAGGCGGGAGGAGGTGGCGGCGATGGAGGTGGAGAGGAGGGTGTGGAAGTGAAGGACGAGGGGGTAACGGACCCGGGAGGTGGTGCTATAGAAGGAGATAATAATGACAGTACCCACAAGGATTAGAGATGGCTTTCCCATTCCGTGTCTTTCACACGCACCTGAAAACGCCACGTGGCACATGAAACACAACCCCTTCCTCCCTCTCCAAGGAGAACCGGCCGACCGGGACAAGCGTTCTCCAGCTCACCGCGAGCGACCGGGACGCCACGCACAACGGGCCTCCGTTCGCTTTCGCCGTGGTCGACGGCAACCAGGGCGGCGTGTTCGAGGTGAACCAACAGGGGGCGCTGCTCGTGGTAGCAGAGCTGAAGAGGAAGTCCGAGGAGCACTACTTCCTGACTGTCCAGGTGAGTTGGGGAACACGGCGTGCCTCTGGGGATCACCTTATCCCAGCCGTCTCTAATTTTTTTAATTTAATTAATTTTCTTGCTCTCTTACACTCTCCCCTGTACGACGTCTCCCACTGCAGCTGCTGGCTACGATTAACCGCTCGTAGAAACACGCCAATGACGGCAGGTTGTGTAACAATAGAATTCAAACCAAAAGAATAATAATGTATTTCTAAAATCTCTTCGCCCTCTCCACCAACAAGGGGGTTGTGGTTGGGGGGGGGGTCAGAGTGCATAACGGAATATCACATTATCACACATGAGAGGCTGGAGAGCCGTGCAGCCAGCTGGCGTGTGCTTGGACGGAGAACTACTCTTTCCTCTCTCGGAGTGGGCGGATGAAAGAGAGAGTGTGATTTCTAGTCCCACAGACCGTTCGGAACATTCCGGATAGAAACCAAGAAACCGAGCTGGCACGGTTTCCCTGTACTACTGGCGGACGGGCATTTCTGTACTTCGGCAGATTTCTGAATATTCAGTTTTCCTCTTGAATATTTCAGATTAGCACTTTGTTGTTTTCCCTGTATGCTTGTTGTGCACAGCAGCATCTGTAGACAAGTGAGACGTCGTTTAAACACAGTTAGGCTTATTGGACTGTAAGTCGTTCTCCAGGTCAAGCATGTTGGCTTGAGAGGTGGATGACTAGTGAAATTCACTTGAGGAGCACAAGCTCCCCCTACAGGCGGGAAACTGATACAGCACGCAAGCATTTATCCGAATAAATGGAAGGTGCTTTTCAACATCTCGTGTTAGGTTTTGCTTCAGGTAAATGATGAAATGAAAATGAAAACATCTACCTGAAGAAAGTAGAGTGTTAAAATAAGTTAACCAAAGCTACTTCCATGACTGTTGATTACAGGGTTGGTCGTTTGACTCCCACAGGGAAAAAGTATATAACCATCACTATTTTACTTGGCACTAACTTTAACAACTCTAATATTGTATTTGAAATAGTGGGAAATAATTCAAATTGATACTAGATTAAATGTTACATATATAATAGTTTCGACAACTTGGATGAAAACAAGGGAATGTGTTTTCTTAATACGGAGACATTTCAGAACCAGTTTGCGGTCTTAGAAGTGTCCAATGGAAGCTCTGTTCAGATTACTGTGTGTCTCCATCTCTGCGCTGCTTCCTGTTTTTGCCTGTGCAGTATCAGAACTGTCCTTCTACTCCCTACCTGCAGGTGTCAGACAGCGGTAAGCCTCAGCTCTACTCCACGGCCTACGTCAGCGTCCGGGTCATCGACGAGAGCACCCACCCGCCAGCCGTCCTCCCGCTCGACATATACATCTCTGTCGCAGGTGACGAATACCCGGGGGGCGTGCTGGGCAAGATCCACGCCACCGACCAGGACATCTACGACACCCTCACCTACAGCCTCGACGCCGCGGCGTCCGGCCCCGACTCGCCGTTCGCCGTCTCGGCCGCGGACGGCAAGGTCGTCGCCCGCCTCCCGCTCGACGTGGGCCACTACCCGTTCAACGTCACCGTCACGGACGGCCGCTTCACGGCGACGGCGGACGTGAGCGTGCACGTGCGCCAGGCGACGCGGCAGGCCCTGGACAACTCGATCGCCGTGCGCTTCGCCTCGATCGCGCCCGAGGAGTTCGTCGGCGATTACTGGCGTACGTTCCAGCGGGCGCTCAGGAACATTGCCGGCGTGAGACGGAGCGAAGTGCAGCTGGTCAGCCTGCAGCCCTCGGAGCAGGGCACTGGAGACCTGGACGTTCTGCTGGCTCTGGAGAAATCCGGGAGTCCTTATCAGCCGCAGGAGGTAGGAACCTTAAAAGCACCAGATGCGTGCGTTAGCGTGTTACGCGACCGGCCACATAACCCAAATGTTCTCCGTAGGTGGTCTTCCGCAAGCTGAACTCGTCGGCGGCGGTCATCGAGGAGATGACGGGCGTGCGCATCGTGCGCGTGGTCAAGAAGCTGTGCGCCGGCGTGGACTGTCCTCTGCACTTCTGCGACGAGGTGGTCAGCCTGGACAGGAGCGCCATGTCCACCTATAGCACGGCCCGCCTCAGCTTCGTAACGCCACGGCACGTCCGCAAGGCCACGTGTCAATGCGAAGGTACCGTGAGACAAGCAGGACAGACACACACACACACACACACCTAGACCACTCGATACAGTAGAGGAGCACTTTCAAACCCGCAACACACACACACCCAACTGGTTGACTCATGTACCCGTTTTTATTGTTTCAGGTGGCAAATGCCCTATGGTGAACAAGCTGTGCGATGCCAACCCCTGTCCAGAGGGCATGGAATGCATGGCAGACCAGACGGAAGCCAAGTATAGCTGTGTCTGTCCAGATGGTGGGAAGCAGGGCAAGTGCTCCGGTAAGACCACCCACCCAACTCACACCCGCTCATTATATGACAGTCTAGCATTCTCTCTCTCTCATTTCTCTTCACTGTCTGTTCTCTCTCTCCGCTCTCTGTTTCTCTCTCTACTCTCTTTTTCTGTCTACCTCCCGCTGTCTTTCGCTCTTCTCTCCTTCTCTCTTCTCTCCCTCTATGTCTCTCCCTCTATGTCTCTCCCTCTATGTCTCTACCTCTATGTCTCTACCTCTATGTCTCTACCTCTATGTCTCTACCTCTATGTCTCTACCTCTATGTCTCTACCTCTCTCTCTCTCTCTCTCTCTCTCTCCCTCTTCTCTCTCTTTCTTCTATCCTTGTCCTTGTGTTCCTTCTTTTTGATGCAAATAATCAGTGGAAGCTGTCCGGTGATTATACCAACCTACAGTATATTCCATTTCTTTTGGATCATTCTCATCTATAATTACCTGACCAGTTTCTTCCCTCTTTTTTTATTCTCTCCCACGGTCTTGTCTCTAAACGTCTTTCTCTCTCCCACTCCTTTTCATGTCTCTTATTCGTCTCTCCCTCCACCCCCTGCGCTGTACTCCCCCACGGCTCCCGTCTCGCAGACGGCCACTCGCTGACGTTCAGCGGGTCGGGCTACGTCAAGTACCGTCTGACGGAGAACGAGAACAAGGAGGAGATGAAGCTGTCCCTGAGACTGAGGACCTTCTCCAGCCACGCCACCGTCATGTACGCCAAAGGCACCGACTACAGCATCCTGGAGGTGGGTCGAGAAAGCGTCGGAATACGATCCGTTACGTTAGTGAACTGCGTCGTCGGTTTCCGCAGCCCGCTTCAGCACGACAGCCCGATAAACCAACCCCACTTTGCCTGTCTGTGCCGGCTCTATTACCCTACTTGTTCAAGGCGTCCCCCTTCACACCTCCCGTGTCCCCTGGCGATTCTCCCCATTAGCCCACATTGTCCTGCGTAGGGGAGCTGCCTGATAAGTGGGAACTCCCCTGGGAGCCACCCGTTCTGTCTGTCTCGCTGGCGGTCTTGTGCGTCGCGTCCCCCTCCCCCCGTGACGGGCGTCTGGTAAACGCGGCGGCTCGCTGTGTGCGCGCCGACACACACACAGCAGGGAACTATTTCGAGGAGCGCCGGGAGGGAAACGGAAAAGCGCTTTCTCACACATTCCTCCCCGGCGGGGGGGGAATCCGAGTCCCGGTGCCGGAGCATCACTGGGACAATAGGGGCGACGTGCCACACAGTTCTCTGATTTTTAAGTCGCCGTTTGGGGTGCTGCCTGTTTGTGAAACGCGACTCCTCGACCGATTTAAGTAGCATGCGGTAATACCACATGATTGATAGGAGAGTCCCTCTGGTTAGACGACACTATCAGATGAGACGAATCTAGACCACATATTCTGGCAGCCCGAATCGTATCCCATGTTTGTTTCCGCCGTTGTTTCTATGAGTGTATTTAGGGGCTTGCATCTGTATTGATCTTGTACCAAACCTCCTGTTCCCTCTCAGATTGTGAACGGCCGGCTGCAGTATAAGTTTGACTGCGGGAGCGGCCCAGGCATCGTCTCCATACACAGCACCCAGGTGAACGACGGCGACTGGCACACGGTCAGCCTCGAGGTGGACGGCAACTACGCCAAGCTGGTGCTGGACCGCGTGCACGCCGCCTCGGGCACGGCGCCCGGAACCCTGCGCACGCTCAACCTGGACAACAGCGTCTACTTCGGCGGTCACGTGCGTCAGCACGCCGCCGCCTCCTCCTCGTCGTCCGCCGCCGGTCGCCACGGACGCAGCCTGCCCGTCACCAGCGGGCTCCGGGGCTGCGTGGAAGCCATCACGCTCAACGGCCTGGAGCTGCCGCTCAACACCAAGGCCCGGCGCTCCCACGCTCTGCTGGAGGACATAGTGGGCGTGGCCCCCGGGTGCTCGCTGGCCCCCGCCGACGGTTGCTCCGGCAACCCCTGCGCCAACGGCGGCAGCTGCTCCTCATTGGCTCACGGAGGTAAAAAGCTCCGCATTAACTATTCAAAGTTTGCGGCCTGATGCTTGAAACTTCTGCTCCCCAAAGCAAAGCTAACGTTTCCAGATGTTTTCTGGCGTCTGATTTAAACGATGTCTTTGCAGCAACAATAGTCAAATGTATCTTCATCCTGAGGACTACGAGCTCCTGTCTTCGTAGGACAGAAATAGACGACACCATGGTTGGTCTTTATCCTCTCCCATTCTCCCCGGTTTGCTCAGGTTACTTCTGTAAGTGCGCGGCCTCCTTCATGGGCACTCAGTGTGAGATCGGCGTCAGCCCCTGTGTCTCCAACCCCTGCCTGTACGGGGGCACGTGCGTGGCACGCGAGGGCGATTTCTACTGCCAGTGTCGAGGGCAATACTCGGGACAACGGTACGGACCTCTTCCTTCAACAGATGTTAGAATCACACCTTTGTAAACATGTGTTGGCAATCTATCTGCCCGACCTGAAATGACGATCCAGTCCGGACTGAAGTAGCTAAAAAAAAACAGAACCATTGATCTGTAGGAAATGGGTACAGGGCAGCGTTCAATTCTGCCAACGTCTGTCAGAATTGATTTTTTTTAAGAATTACGGATTGAGCGAATGATCAGGAAGTGGCGGGGTCATTTCTCAGTGTGCTTTGCTTCATTTCTCCTCACCTTCCCCTGCAGGTGTCAGGTGGGACCGTACTGCACAGACAACCCGTGTAAAAACAGCGGGAAGTGCATTGACAGTCTGGATGGTCCTGTCTGCGAGTGTGAGCAGGGATATCAGGGTGACAGGTACGTGCGCCGGACCTGCCGAGTCACGTTGTTTTTGTTTCTTTGTTGCCGAGTCACGCTGCTAGCTTTTAGCGTTCGTTCGCTATCGCGCCCTCTTAACTACTTTCTTTCCGTCGGTCCAGATGCCTGAGCGACATCGACGAGTGCACGAAGAACCCGTGCTCCAACGGCGGCCAATGTCAGAACACGTATGGCTCGTACTCATGCAACTGCTCCCTGGGCTACAACGGGCGCCTCTGCGAACTTCGCTCCGAGGTCCGCAACGAGTTCGTCTCCACCTCCTGGAACATCGGCCTCGAGGAAGTCATCGGCATCGTGGTCTTCGTGGCCTCGATCTTCATCTTGGTCCTTCTGTTCGTGGTCATCCGAAAGAGGGCGTGCCGAAGGAAGTCCAAGTCGGACGACAACAAGCACAGCCCGGGACCGCCGCACTCGTTCCTGCATCGGCCATATTTCGACGTCAAGCTCAGCAAGAACATCTACTCGGACATCCCGCCTCAGGTGCCCGTGCGGCCCATCTCGTACACGCCCAGCATCCCCAGCGATTCGCGAAACAACCTGGACCGCAATTCGTTCGAGGGCTCGGCCATCCCAGAGCATCCGGAGTTCAGCACGTTTAACCCGGACACGGCGCACGGACACCGGAAGACCGTGGCGGTGTGCAGCGTGGCGCCCAATTTGCCTCCGCCACCGCCGTCAAACTCGGTCTCCGACTGCGACTCTATTCAGAAGCCGAGCTGGGACTACGATTACGATGGTAAGGCTACTTTACTCAATACACTGTTTTTCTTTCAGATTTTGATTTATACAGATAATTTGCATAATTGTCAGGTATGCAGATGGGAATTAGAGGGATGGATGGTGTAACATATGGATGCATTGTGCTAGCGCCCTCTGGTGGCGGGCGATTACCCTAGAAGTTAACAGTGTTTGTCGTGCGCTTTGCTCTTAGAAGATTGGTTCTAGAAACGCTTGGCGCTATTGGCTCCCAGAAGCTCTGCAATGAGGCATGGATATCATTTAATCATTTATTTTTTAAAGTTCACTGGCGGAATTACTTTTTTTTGAATCAGCGACTAAAGCTAAACTACAAAAGCTCTCTTTCTTTGGGTCCCGGGCTACAGGATGTGTACTTGCTACTTACATTCTGTTTGTTTGTCTGTCTGGGCGGGTGTCTCTTTACTCCAGCTAAAGTAGTCGACCTGGATCCGTGTATGACCAAGAAGCCAGTGGAAGACAGCGCCTGTCACTACAACACTCGGGGCAGTATGTCAGAGGTCCAGTCCCTCAGCTCTTTCCAGTCTGAGTCCTGCGATGACAACGGTATGTCTCAGTGCAGAAATGGTCAAGCCTGTCGCCTCTTTTTATCGATCGATATTCTAATAGTCTATGCAAACAAATGTAATTTGCTTATTTTGCAAACCAATACATTGCAATGAACAGATGGAAATGTAGTTTGTTTTCCTCAGTAATTTGAAACGTGAAACTTTGTTACCATGCCGTGTCGACCCATATCCGTAATAAACATAGCCACGAGAACCTGAGGAGTAAATCGTGCCGTTGCATGTTTGCAGTGAAATGCACATGTGAGGAATGCTTAAAACATTTCTGGTTCTTGTTTGTCAGCATTTCTTGTGCTGTCAAAGAAGTAGCAAGGCCCCTTGGCTATAGTTGACTTGTGAACGTGCTATATGCTAACACTCTCTCTTTGGGTGCCATGATTGGCCAACATGGCGGCCATGTGTTTTTTTTTCTCTCCCTCTTTGCTGCGGGGGCTTCAGTTCCCATTTGGATCAAATCGGTCCACAGACCCAGAACGCGGTTTTAACTAGGGGCCAACTTGTAAGTCGTCATTCATCTTGGTACAGAAGGAAGCGATCGTGAAGTGAACGTTTTGCGAGAGTCTCCGGGCATAAAAAAGCCTTTCTATTGCCTTGTGTTTTCCAATTCTTACTCCCCCTCGACTTTTGCTAGCTGCCAAAGGGGCCTCTATTCACAGGCCCGCCCACTTAGGTGACAAGTGGGACATTTGCATTAGCCCGTTAGCACATTAGCTTCACTATATGCTAGTCTTTTGATTTGTCGTTTTCGTATGTTTACTTGCATGTCCCTTTTCTTTTTTCGTTTTGTTTGTCTCTTTTTTGCACGTGCATCTCCTGAAATAATCTAGCCTCGGGATGTTTCAAGAAAACAGCGAGGAGCATTACACGAGGGTATAATGTACATACGATGGCCTTTTTCCCAAATCCGCCCTCATTTCATAACGGAATGTTTGCCATTGATCACCTCCACCGTCATCTGTACTTACCCTGAACCTAACTGTTAAAAGCTGCTGGATCTCTGATAGACGTTTGTCTCTCAGATAACCACAGATATAATCGAATTGTTAAGGAATTTGGACTTGCTTCGTAAGTGGAAAGGCATTTTTTACCCTAGAGAATTTCACCGATCCTTCCTTCCAAACTGGCAACCCCTAGCGTCACCGTATCGTGTTGCTGTTTGTTCCCGTGCACATGGACAAGATCTCCCTCTCCACCATGTCCCTGTTCCCCCCCCCACTGTGTTGTGACCAACCATGGAAACCCAAACATCCAATGTAGACGTCCTTCAATATCATGCAGTCAAAGTTATTATCTCCCTGTCCTATCGTTGTCCGACACCTCTCCCAATCGGAAAAAAAACTCCATATGTCTCAATTAACACAGGGAAGAAAATTCATTTTTCATTGTGATGGGGAAACGACTCTGGAACGTTGGTTGGGTGGTTCCTGACTCAGCTATGCACTTATCATTTTTTGTTTTGATTTGTTATTTCAAATCATTTGTACTAATGGTCGAATCATGTGTTTCCTCACCTTACCTTTCGCAAGCCTCCATAGTGACGGTAATCCACCTTGTCAACTCTGCTGTTGACTCGGTGGAAGGAGAAGGTAGCTCTTTATTTACTACCACCTACAATTCAACCATCTGTGGTCGTTTCCTTGTTTTGGATTTTAATTGCCATCGACCTGGGTTCAAATGCTTTTTTAAGTAATGGGAGTGTTTGCGATCGCCTGGCTGCAAGATCTGGTGGGCGTGGATTGTGATTTTTTGGAAGTTTCTGTTTGTGCAATTGCAACAGAAAAGCTCATGTTAAGGTGCCGTTTGCCAGGACCTTTTATAGAAGTAATTTGGTTCAGCACCTTGCAGCAGGACACAGTGATAAAACTTTCACTTTGTAGTCTCAGAGATTTTAACCGGCAGCCATTTGGTTTCGGTCCAAAGAAGTTGTAGTAGGCTGCGGCTAAAATGGTTTTCAATAGTATTTGAACACATGTCTGGCAGTTCATTCTCCATGCTGGAGTCTGGCCTCTGGAAAGCCTTTTTCTTAACCACTGATCATTCAACATATTGGTATCTCTCCGACCGACATTTCAATCGTGTCTTATCACACAATTGGCTAATTATTCACTTCCCACTATCTTCAGTTGAATGTTTAAGAAAAACGGCATGTGTGTTCGTGTCATTCGTTTGTTTGTTTCCCTGTTCAGAGGGCTGTGTGTGTGTGTGTGTTTTTTCCAGTCCTCGTTCGGGGCTCACCATTCTCTCAGGTTCTTAACTTGACTTGTTCTCTCCCTCTCTTCCGTCTAAAGAGTCTTGTTTGGCTCACGATCTCAAGAACCCAAGAGGTGACCGTTTTGTCATTTCTCTGCCTGAAGCCTAGTGCTGTTTCCCCCCACTGTTTCACCTCCCCCCCCCATGTCAATTCCTTGCATGACGCGGATGCTGTGAGTCTGATCAAGTATCAAGTTTTAAATATTTGACGTTGATAGCTATGAACCGAACACGGATGCTAAACTAAAACTGCCTTGACCTTACTTTGTCCTGCCTAGTTTGTGCTTCAAACGGGTCTATAATGTTGTCACATCAGCGTTACTGCAAATCCCTCACGTCCTCCCTTAAAGAGTTGTTGTATCGCCTTTCCATCCAGCAGCTATAGCTGCTCCGACGCTGTATAGAATTATTAATCGCTCAGAACCCTTTGATGTCTCTCACTGACAACTTTAAAGAAACCGTTTGAAACGGCCCTTTGAGAATCAGAAATGATCTCAGCGCAAAAAAACGCTAAGTAAAAGTTTTCGGAAACGGAGTCGGTTTTGAGCTTTCTATTTCTTCCGTTTGGTGTGTATTGATTTGTGTTGTGTATTTTTTTACAACGGATGTGTGTCGGTGTCTTTGATCGTGCATTAACAGTCCATGAGGGGTCCAGAAATCGTTGCAAAGATAGTCAAACCTGACAAATCAATGCCCACAAGCTTTCTTTAGCATAGGGGTTATTAGTATTTAAGAATTCGGTTTAAGATTAACATACATTTAGGGGTTCCTGGTCCCCACAAGGATACAAACAACGTGTTTGTGTGCATGCATTTTCCAAACTGTTGTGGATTTATTTTAACCAATATCCCCCATTGTTTTGTGACTTGCATGGTGTGGGTTAGTAAAAGTAACACCCCAGTGTTGTGTACGTCATTTAGGAGTGAGTTTGTATCGAGACTCGGAGATCTAAATATAATTCTGTGCGTTCCCTCCGACAGGCTACCACTGGGACACATCTGATTGGATGCCAAGTGTTCAACTTCCTGGAATCCAGGAGTCCCCGCAGTATGAGGTCGTGGAGTCCCCGGCCCCCCTGTACAGCGACCCGAACGCCATCGACACCGACTACTACCCCGGCGGCTACGACATCGAGAGCGACTTCCAGCCGCCGCCCGAGGACTTCCATGCCCACGAGGACCTGCCCCCTCCACCGCTGCTGCCCGAGTACGGCGACCGCTACAACACCCTTGAACCACCGCGCAGGGACAGTCCGGGCAGCCCCGGTACAGCCTCCGGCGTGCGCCAGCGTCCAGCGCTTCCCCAGCTCTACAGCCTTAACCAGTACCTACCGCACCATCATTACCCTAGCGACGCCGAGGGAGGCCAGGGCGGCACCGGCTCGCCGGCCGACACCAACGCCACCACAACTCCGGCGTCAACCCTCGGCGGAGCGAGCAGCTACCGGGGAGGTTACCCCATGGGGTACAGGCGGGGGGACTATGAGACGCCAGCGCTGGACAACTTGTCCCTGTCCCTGTACACGTCCACAGCCTCCTGCTCGGACATGTCGGCGTGCTGCGAGGAGTCGGAGGTCATGCTGAGCGACTACGAGAGCGAAGACGAGGGCCACTTTGAGCGGCTTGCCATTCCCGCACTGGACTCCCAACAGCACACTGAAGTCTGACACTGGATCCAAACAAAAGTGCCTGAACCCCACCCCTTCACAGCTCCTCCACTACGATCATACCCCCCCCCCCAATCCCACCTCTCCATGTATTGTACACAACGACGACACACCTTTTCACACATCGAAAAGATGCTACCGGTGACACATAAAAACCCAGGAAAATGAGTTTGCCGATCTTAACACGGGCTTTGAGATTGGTTGTCGAGACTGGTCTTACTCTGTGAAGGTAGCTTGGCAGGGCAGAAGTTTCTCCACGGAGACATAATTTAAGATCATCGGAACCCTGTAGCTTCCCATCTGCCCAACTCCTGTCGTACTGGAAAAATACCCCTGTTTGAGTTGGCTGTGCCGTCGCTTTAGGTAAATGTCTATCATGCACAGGAAATGTCGAACGGAAAAGCACATTGAGATGTACAACTGAAATAGCTTCAATACAAAATTGAAAATAGGTAAGGGTAATATCTGTTTTTGTATAGGTAAAACTGTGCAAACTGATTTTTGATACAAATCCTCGTTCATTTTCAATGTAAATTTAAATGTACAGTTTTGATTTCAGGTTTACTAGGTTTTGTAGATATTTTATGCTTTCTTTTTTGAGGACGAAAAAAAAACAAGTTAAATAGTGCGCGACGTCGTCAGCCTTACTGTTCCTTCATTCACAAGAAAAGAAAACCGAAACGTGTGTAAAAAAGAGAAGAGCGCCGCTTTTCCAAAACACAGTCCGTATACGTAAAAAGTACGTCTCCTGCTCATTTCAAAAAGGGTCTGCGATGAGCGACTGCATATTCTTGTGTTGTTCTATTTTTTATTTGTCTGTTTGTAAATGGCGACTTTGGAACCTCTTTATTTTTCCACCACAAAAATGGGACCCAATATATTTATAGTGCAAAGTTATCCATAGACACGTGACTTTTTCAGGCGTCTATGTGTGTGTGAGCAATGCTATGGTCTTGTTAAGGTTTTTATTGAATACTGCCACTAGCTCACGCTTTCCTACTGGCAATAAATTATTCATAAGAAATACCCCTGCTGCCTTGAGTCTCATTTGCTGCTCGTATGTACTCAATTTTGTCACAAATACATGTTATGAAACCTAATCTGTCATTTGCTTATTTGCTTGATTGACATTTAAAATTACAGTAAGTCATAGATTTCAAAAGAAGCATTTCTTAATGGAGAGTCCAGATGCAGACTGGTGTTTAGTCTATTTTTTGTATTTATAGGTTACATAGGTAATTACAGGCCCCTACACTTTATCCACTTTTTTACATAACACAATTAAAAAATATATTTATTTGAACCCCTTATCAATTTTAGACATATGTACAAACTGGATAACAAATCATATTTACATATGCATTCAGTACAAACCCATTCCTCTGTCACCTGAAATGCAGCTCCGGGCCATCCTGTTTCCATTCATCTTTTATTTTCAAGTTAACCTTTATTTTATCAGGTAGGGCGATTGAGAACAAATTCTCAATTGCAAGGCATTCTGGCAAAGATCTGGCGAAAAATGTGCAAGAAAAGGTTTCCGCAACTTCATTGCAGTCCAATGATGAACTCAATTGATCGGGGATGATTTGAAGACACACACCTGTGTACATTAGGTCCCACACATGACAGAGCAAATTACACACACATTTGAAGACACACACCTGTGTACATTAGGTCCCACACATGACAGAGCAAATTACACACACATTTGAAGACACACACCTGTGTACATTAGGTCCCACACATGACAGAGCAAATTACACACACATTTGAAGACACACACCTGTGTACATTAGGTCCCACACATGACAGAGCAAATTACACACACATTTGAAGACACACACCTGTGTACATTAGGTCCTACACATGATAGAGCAAATTATGTTAAGTAGACGAACAAAAATCAATTGTTTAATGGCAATTTCTTCAAACTAGCGTTATATAAAACAGCATTAACTTCAAATGTTTCCTCTACTTTCTAGGGTATGATGTACCACTTTGAGGCTACAAGCTTGCACATTAATGTTAAAGGAAAAACCTTTTTAACAGATATTTCTGGACCAGAGGCTTGTTCATCCTGTGCAGCCGACCGGCACCTAAAAACAGTTTGGCCGGAATGAGGAATAATTGGTATGGCACACAGTTTGTTTCATATCATGTTCTAATAATCCTTTTACTCAATCCTTGTATTGCAAAAGTATAGCTGCACGTGGTCGTGTGTTTGAAAAATTTACAGAGGTCGCTTTTTCTAAAAAGCCCCAATACAAAAAAGCAGTACACCTAAAGTGTTCAATTATTTTGGAACCACTTATGTTGCACTTAGTTATTTCAAATAATACAAAAAAAAACAAAATGGAAAAGAGCATTTGCGTGCTCTTAAAATGTACTCTGAATCCAGTTATAATGGGTAATCTTTGAAATACAGAAGTCTTTTTTACGTCTTGGGGCACAACACAAAGGGTCATTCACACTTGCACACAAACGCACCTCTGAAAAACTGACACCGCTGTTAAAAGTATGATATTTATTCAAGTGTGCTAAAACAGTTATAAATGCGTTAAACTTCAATATGTCTGCATCCATTTACTTCCACAACGTTTCATTTGTCAACTACACTATTTAATTAGCGTGTTAATCAAACATAGATTAGTTTGCTTATTAGTTGCTTATATGTGTTTTTCATGCTCGGAATTTGATTAGAGTTGACTTTCCCAGGCTGTTGTACGTGCAACCTCGTTGTATTTAGACAGCATGAATCGAGCCTGGACACCGGGGGCAATGGCCATACCAGTCTCATAAACATAGACATCATATCCGGGAATCTCCTCTGACAATGACTCTTTGTTGAAAGACACTGCCCACTGAAAGGTGTAGTATTTATTGTTTCTTACGTTGTTTCCTGAATAGAACCCTACCCAAGACTTATTAAACACCTCCTTCCAGTCAGCAAAAGTCGTCTTCACAAACAACCGACCACAGGCGAAGCCGTTTTTAGCGTATAGCTGCAGACTGGCATCGTAGCCTTTCACACCGACTGGAATCAGGCTGTACGATTGGTCAAATTCAGGGCCCCTCCAGATTTCCCGTTCCATTACATCCCATAGGGATTTCCGTTTGAGGAGCCTAACCTGAAGGCCGGGGTTCAGAGCCACAGAAACGTCCCAGGTTCCAGACGTCGCGTTTCCCACAGGAAACTTGGCCAACGCGTCTGTGCCAGCGTCGTCTTTGAAAAGCGCCACCAACATGTTAAGATCCATGATCGAATTCGGCAGGTTTCTCCAACTCATTTTCAAATAGCCCTTTGCTGCCGGTAGAATATCGAGCTTCAGGAAGACACAATCGTCCTCCGTTTTAATGTCCACCATCTGAAGCTTCTGAAATCGGATGGACTTGGAGGAACAGACAAGGAACTCGGGCGATGGGCACGTTTGATAACCCGCCTGGGTCAGAAACTCTTCTAAACCGGTTAGCGTGTCATTTCTCCCGCTGAGCACCTGTAACGTCTGAATCTCTCGTAAGAGATCAAAGGTTACAGAGTACGTGTGATTTGGATCGATCAGATTTGCTTTGTTGTCATTCAGGGGATAAAGTTGTGTGACAAAGACCATGTCCAACCGGAACTCATTCGACCCATTGGCTTGGACGACCCGGACGATGATCCGGTCTCGGTTCCTGTCCCCGGATTTAAGAGAGTTGTAGTAACTTTGAGTGACATACTCTGGCAACGCCCAAGAATTTTCCTTACCGATATCTCCCACCCAGTAGTAAGCTTCTCGTTGAGGATCGGTCAAGGCTGGCAGGAAACTGTCATTGTTGCTGTAGTAACCGAAGCCATAGTCACCTCTGGTTGGATCGAAATTGGTTTCGACGATGTCATAGTTGCCATTGACATCTGATTGGTCAACAAACCAGTAAAGCAGATGAAGTCCATGTCTTGGGAATATGTTGCCGTACCATATTCCTCTCAGATCCCGGATTCCGTTTATGGTCGGAATTGACGAGACACTGGACCCAGAGAGGATGAGGAGAAAACAGTAATGGAGAAGGTGCCGAGCCATAATCAACCTGAGAGTAAGAGTGACAGAAATCAGAAAAATTTGAGATCCACAATAAAGCATGCTTTCAACATTTATCACATTTATCTCCCCTCAAAAAAGCCATGTCTATTTTTAACATTTATTCTATTTCAACAACTACAGCACATTGCATATTAGATTTTTATTAAATTGAACATATTGAACTAAAGTGTAACCGTTCAAAAGGCGACGACTGTTGTTTTTATACTGTAAGAAGATAAAAACACCAACATTATATGTGCCATGCATCTGAGATAAGGCAAAAACATTTACCTGGTCTTGACTGCTGTCTTTTCGTATCTGTGGGTACTATGAGATTTGTTGTATTTATACCTCTACATTAATACCATCGTGTGAATACATCCTGCCAAGGGCCACTCTGAAGAGCGATTGGGTTTATTTTTTTGAAGAGTGCTACCTGTTGTTCAGCTATTGGTTACATTTCACAATTGCTCAACTACCAGATTTACGGCAATTCCCCTTTTTTATCTCCAGAATGACAATAACAGTTTCTGCATTTTGTCATGCACAGTAAATATTAGTCACGATCACACAGAGCTGGTATTTTGTTCAATAACATTGTGGATCAAAGAAAAGCTACACAAGCGAAAACAATGTCCCTGTTCAATCGGTGGCAGAAAAAGGAACACCTTAACCCATTTGGTCGGAATGTGAAAGCAGCTGTTGGTTAACGTCATATTCAACGAATTTCAAAAGAAATTGCATGTTGGGTGCTACTGCCTGTGTCTAGTGGGCTAGTTGGCTAGTGGCCCAACAGTTAAAGCATCTTATCAGTATCCAAAAGGTTGCTAGTTCAATTCCCCGGGGGCGGCAAGGTGACAAAAAAGTTGTACCCTGCAAGGCACAGAACTTCCAACTAAGTCATTACTCCTCCATTTCTCATTAGCCTTGTCTCGTTTTAATAAGTATGCAAATTAAAACTGGTTGTTATCTTCCTTCTGCATTAGTGTCTTGCCTCTAACAGAACGACCCGTCCGCTAAAGACGCAGTGGAGTTCCAGCGTAGCGAAGCTCTTATATTGGCCTAGCAGACACAGATTTGTCCCTATTATTATCCCCCTGACCAAGACAAAGAGAAAGACTAGGCGTCTTCTAACCATACCCATCACCAGGTGTGAGAGATCAGTGGACCGCTCTAGAGCGGACCGGAGTCCCAACCAAGTCTGGTAACGACATGCACACAACAGATGGGCTGGGGTCCTGTTGCGGTTAAATGGGGGAAAGCAGCTGTGAAAGCAGTGGTCACATGCGGAGTTTATGGCGGTGTTCCTGGTGGAATTTGGCACTGTGGCGGGGCTCCCGGAGGCATAACTCCGCTGACGGTGAACTCTACGGTGTTTCACCAGCCTGACGCCACCTCAGCTGATGGAAGATGCCTGAACCGAAGGCTAACAATAGTTTTTTGTGGGGACTATGGCCTGAGAAACGCCTCTAACTCTGCATTTGTGTCCCGCATCTGTGAAATGTAGCACTGCTAACTGATCAAATCACGTAACCCAGTACTTATTGAAGTCAAACCCAAAACACTGCGTGCTCAGAGAACACATGACTAAGTCTTTGAAAGGTATTGTGTACTTAAATCCCCTCAAAGAATTCTTGAGACATTTCACAATTGTGTTTACCAGCCGTCTAAATTTTGTCCCGATCGTGACCTGATCTTATCAGTTCAAACTTCAGCTCTGGATGGAAATGTTAACCAAGAGTAAACAACACGTTACTATACGTATAAAGGCCAGCAATGTCTTACCATCATATAATCCGGTCTCAGTCTCCAGTGTACCGTCAGCAGGGTCGCTACAGTATCCGACGCCGCGTTCTTCGATTAACATAATGCATCTGCAGCCACGGGTGTTGAAGACCATTAGAGATCCAACCAGGAGCACACTAAGTGTAACCAGGAAGTGACCTCACAGAATGATAGCACCGTTTCAGTGACCCAATGTCCGCCTTAAACCCAAAGCCTGAACCCTAACAGACATTATTGACGTCCTATAAGTGATTGAGTGCAGGAGGTTGCAAGGGCTCAAACTGCTGTAAATAGGAACGGGACGCCACTTAGGGAAATGATCACGTTACCATGACGATGTCGAAACATGTTGCGTGCTCTGGTTGGTTTGGGACTTTTTTTTAACGTTCATTACGGTCTTCGTCATGCCAACATAGAGTAAACTACATGCAGGTCTGGCTGTATGAATCGTCAGTGAGCTTTGTGGTAATACATATATGCAAACATATAAATCACTTTTAACCATGTTGACATCGGGGTTGTTTGTGCCATGCTGGTTTCTTTAACATTCTTCATCTTTTGTCTCTTAAGAGGCTGGTTTGATTGGGAAAGAGTGCATAAGGGCTCCGAATGTCTGGCAGAGAGCCCTCGCGCACTTGGCTATTTGACCGTTGGACAGCCCTAAGCCCTCATAGACTTTGCGAGAACGTGCTTCGAAGTGCGTGAGTCGGTGAGTGTGGACATTGGGATTGGGTCGTTCTATTTTCTTACGTTAAGTCAACATTTCAGAAGAATCATTCTGACATTAGCAGGTTTAGATTAGGTTTCTGTACATTTAGTAGTTTTGGCACTTGTGCTTTAGCTAGCAGCTTGTATTTACAGTGTGGTTAGGCTACATGCATTGATGAGATTACTTAAGATTAGAGTAGGTTCATTTAGATAGGTCAAAAGAAAGCCAAACATCAATCAAATATTTTACTAGAATAAAATAGGATAATTCAGGATCTAGGTGTTTTGTTTAAAATAATTTAATTCAATGTCAATTGGATCAGAGCTGTTGTAGTATCACTGAAATCCCACAAGAGGGCGATCTTTGACAAAAACACTTGAGAATAGTTTCATACAACACTGCATTAGATTATTCTTGTCGAGAATACTCTGTACTCTGTATTCTCGACAACAAAATACAAATTCCTAATAGTGCCCAATCCCTGAAGCATCAATTAATTCTATGGGAAAGATGTATTAGGATTTTGCCAAAATGTTTCTACATTTGCTGCAAAATGTCCAAACTACAACAGAAAAAGTCCATATTAAGCAATAAATGAATGCCATCACATGAGCACAATTGCTTCCTCAGATTAAGATTCACTACCATGCCAGATTTAGGATATACACTACTTCGCCGAAGACAGAACGGATGTTAAATGTTATATATTTATGTTGCAATATATTTTACACAGAATGCATTGATCTCACATTCTATCAAACTGGACTAAAACAATAGGAATGCCAGGTTCAGTAACTTTTACATTCAGTATACACGTTTTCTGTTGCTATTGGATTAACTGGTAGTTCTAGGAAACACTGCTCTAAGAAAACATTTCTGTGTTTAGGTCATTTAACCGATCTACATTTTTTTAATCAATGGCTGCGTGATGAGAGAGGTGTGCCCAGTGTTTGTGAGTTATGGGTTTTCTCCACTAGATGGCGCTCACCACCAAGCCGCAGAAATCACACATTCCACTTGTGGCAAAACTCTTTAGCCATGTTTCGCTAGTGGTGGTACAACGGCCCATTGAAGTGTCATTCTTCAGAAGAAGGGGTTACATTATCTCTACATGTTCTTGACGGTCTTCCCACGCTGAGACAAAACAGGCGGTCTAAATGATGAGAATACCTCTAATTCGCTAAGCTTCCGTCTGGCAATTGCATCACTAACATCACTAGTGCTACAGACCAGTGATTTCTCTTTAAAATCAGTGTTTATTTTGGCTGTCAGCTAATTATAAAGGTTATAAATGTACAGACAAAAGATAAAATACTAAGTATACAACTGTTTAACTGTCATATACCTATTCCTGTTTATAGCCTACCCTAAACATTGTCATTTACAACCTGACACCAGAATGTCAAATAAAATTTGTGAGTACAGTATGCATGAACGTATACAAATGAGTGCATTTTCTGACATCTGTTTTATTTGGTGAGTCTACAGTAAACAAAATCAATTTCAGCAGCAACCCGTCAACCCATTTGGTTAAATGCCATTTTGTTTTACAGTTAGTAGACAGTTAGTAAAAAACGCATGCATTAACATATTTAAAATTGTAATTGTAGCCCCATGCTTGCTAATTTGATTAATCTAATCAAGCATGTGATCACAAGTTCAGTCAGCTGTGCTAGCTCTGTAGAAGAACCAAACATGAAATGGCTACTGGTTCCAATGAGAGGTTTGAGAAGCCCTGCTTTAACTGTTGTTATTTTCCAGTGAGGACATACATTTTCTACGTTTTGACGGGGGATATCTGAATGCAAAAATAGATATGAGAAACAGAAGTGGTTCCAGGACGGAATCATTTAATTAACACAAGTCGCGGTACCTGGCCAATACAATGCATATCGTCAGTTTCCCGCAAACTCCAAAGTATTGGAGCTGTTATGTTTTTAATAATTAGAATAACGTGCCTCTGGGTTTTGTCCTGTAGCATATAGCCAATATACCATGGGTAAGAACGCTATTAAGACAGAACGTGTTCATCCTATTCTGCACCTCTTTAAAGTATGCAATGCATTCAGAAAGCATTAAAACCGCTTCGATCATTTTGCGTTTTGTCTTCTCATTTCTTTCCTCATCATTCTACAGGTAATGCCCTACAATGACCAATCCAAAATAGGTTTATAAAGTAAAACCGGTAAAATCACATCGACACTTAATTCATCGCATATGTACAGTTTTACGCCTTGTTTTGCCTGTCCGTAATAATAACGGCATCTGACAACGGCAAGGTATTGCACATTTTGTCTTGAGAAAGCCATAAGGTCGTAACGTTGACATTCGCCCATATTATGTTGCCTCCCATCCTTTATTTTCATAGCATTTTAGCCCACGGCGCTAGTAAACGCTGCTAATCTATTTATACACGGATGAGCCAAAACACTATGACCACTCACACATGAGAGGTGAATAATCTCCTAACAAGGGCAACATGTCAAAATCCTGGCAGATCAGATGGCAAACAAACAAGCAGTTCTCGTAGTCAACATTTTGGATGGAGGAGAAAGTTCACTCATACATTTGAGCGTTATGGTAGGAGAGCTCTGTTGTTCCCTAGACGATACCCTGGGGTTCCTAGACACACATATGGGCATCTTCCAGAAATTGGATTTTTTTTCCATTTGTTGACGATTTGTCAAATGGAATGTTGAACATTTTTCTAGCATTTTCCATGAAATTGTACGTAACCTCTCCCAGACCTGTTGTCCTCAAATGTATCTAAGGGTTTCAGAGAGGACATGATCAGAGCATGATGAGTCTGTTTTTAGAAGGCTGGACCCTCTCACGTTACTCTCAAATTAATTTCTAATCATTGGTAGCAGCTTATGTTTATCTGATTCAAATTTTAGGCATTTTGAGATGGCAGTGGTAGGTGGTAGGGGCAGAGGAATTCCTTCTCTATGAGAACATTTTATCACTGTTTATTATAGTTGCAGAAATGGTTTCACGGTCAATATCTATTTGTGTGATTTTTGCCTCCAACAATAAACGTGATTGGAATTCAGCTCAGATATTCATGTGTCGAATACATACTATAACTTTCCAGAGGGCGTACCTTTTCACATCACCATGTAAGACTTTGTAATTGCTCCCGAGGGCTTGAAAATACCCAACCATATTCTACTGAACACTCCCGAGGCGGCAAGCTTCAGGAAACCATTCCATTTAATTCATTCGTCACTGGATTTCCGAACACGTTTCGCCGGAGCGTTTTGTTTTAGAGAGGTTGATGGCGAACAGTGTCGGTCGGCGGGTCAGAACAATGTATCCGGACTACTGATGGAAACATGACATGGTTCGCATGCTCATTTAAGGTGTCACAGGTAATCAGGAGACCATAGCGCGCCAAAGAAACCGCACCCCCTTCACCTCAGCTCGCACCCACCAGGCGCATCTGTCAATCAGACCTGCGTAGGCCAATAGAAACCTCGAGAGAACATCCTGGTCCACCCTGTGTTCGGCGTTATTGACTTATTCAATCGTTCCCCTGCGTGTCATTTCAGGCGAACTTCAAATGTTTGTTTTACTATGCTGATGGTCTATTAGAGTGCTTATCACTGTGGGTCCTGGCGCTGTTCAGATAGCGACTATCAGCAAAAAATTTATTCAGTTGAATACAATTGCAGTTGACTTCCTGAACTGACTCTACTGTAAACAGGTATCGACCTGGAAGCCTGAGGCCTGAATAATAACAAAAGTGTTATGTGAGAGAAATATGTAATTCATCTTTTCTCCCATTTCTCCTTTGCAGATCACTTCCTAGCACCAGTAAAAAAGTCTACTACTTTTAATTCAATTTTTATTGATGACTGGAGTGGACGGAGAGAACGACAACAGTGAATGGTATTTTTGAATATTTTTGTAGATCCTCACTGGGGGAGCGGGAAAAGCAGAACCATAGGAAGAAACCTAGAGAGGAGTTGGGCTCCGGGGATTAACCAGTGCTTTTCTAACTGTGCTGGGTGGAGATAAGATTACATGACGTTTTAAGGCTAAATCCTTCAAAAACATTCCAAAGTTCAAACGACAATCGTGTCAAAAAATGCCTACTCTTCAGGAGTAAATATAATGTCATTTGACTTTTGATCAGAGAGAGTTCAAACAAATCACAGCATTTACAGAGGGTGCAAAAGGTTGTATCCCCCAGAGAAAATGTAAATGTCAGTAGGCTTTTCATAAGCGAGTATTAGGATGTATAAACAGATGTAGCAATACGACCAGGTGGGCCTTATCTAGTGACAGCACAACCTGACAGGTGGAGTCTAGATCAGCAACACAACCAGGTGTACTATGAACAGAGATGACCAGGTGGGCCTTATCTAGTGACAGCACAACCTGACAGGTGGAGTCTAGATCAGCAACACAACCAGGTGTACTATGAACAGAGATGACCAGGTGGGCCTTATCTAGTGACAGCACAACCTGACAGGTGGAGTCTAGATCAGCAACACAACCAGGTGTACTGTGAACAGAAGTCAGGGGCACAATGGCCCAGTCCACACAGAGAGAAAAAAGGACAGAGCCTGATACTCACATTCAATTTCACCTTTACGTTAGTCTTCAGAGTATTCTGTGTTGTATTCGGTGTTGCATTTCTCAGTCCTTTTTTAGGATAATTTACCTCTGCCTTTTAGGATTTTTTTTAAATAGCAAAGAATGTGGCGTCATTGCAAATATTGTACCTAAATAATATACATACCGTGTACTCATAGGGAACAAAGGGGAAGGGAGAAGGGTAACACCTTCACATCCTGGACACACACAATCTCATTTTACCCAGAACTATTTCCATAACAAAGGGAGCAATAATTGCATGTGGTGGATGGTATTTATTACTTCCCAGTTCCACACCATTTTGTGTTTTCCATTGCTGCTAGGTCAGTTACTCAAGGTGGCAGTGCAATTGAGGGAAAGTCGGACATTTGACTACAACTCATACTTTTTTGCATCCTCCGTCCTTCAGTCAAACGTCAAATATAGCATGGATCGTTTTGGAGCGGAAGAGTTTGGATTGTCATCATGAAACGAGGGGCACTGTCGACGCAGATACGTTTTTGTTGAATCGCACCTCTGATCATAAAAGCCTCCTGCCCTGTCCCCACTGCAAACCTCTCTGGGGTCCGCGAGGCAGCGTGAGGTCGATCCCCTCCAAATCACTGTCAACCATCCTCTCGCTCATTTTCATCACAAGACGATGTATGAAGTGAACTTTCCCTGGAAATATTAGGGGCGGATGACATCCGAGGTTTAACCAAGCCCTCTGTTACAGACTGAAGAAATGTGTTGATTGCGTTAGACAGGATCAATCAGTGTCAAAGTGATTGATTACAAGCAATTTTAGTCTGACCCAGTCAGACCTATTTCCTGCACACGTTCATTTCAAAATGGGCAAGGAGGTGTGTACCTGGCTGGAATTACAAAACATTAAAGGGACCACAGTAGAAAGTAACCAAGAAGTTGCGAGGACGTTGTCAAGGTCATTTGCAAACCGAGCCCTAGAAACTGTGAGCAACACATCCTAGCGACCAAGGGTCAATAATGCAAACCGAACCTTCAAAATACATGCGCTGCTTTGTCTATTTCGCTAGGGCACACCATTCAAAACTGTTGTATAATGTACACTACTTATACTGTCGTATAATACGCTCTTATCCTTTCTCGCATGCACACCAAAGAACTGTCCGTTATATACATATGTAAATGATAACATGTGTGAACTCAGATGCCAAGGCGTATTACTCAGCAGCCGTTGAGATTAATTTTTGAATCATTGATTCATTTAGCATATAAATTGAGATGAAAACACAGGGAAAAGGTATCTCTCCACTGACGAGGTGGCCATAAATGTCTTCACTGCCAGCTTGAAGATAAGGTACACATATCAGAAAAATGTATCCAATAAAATAAATAAATAAAAATTAGATTCTCCCCCGCTTTCAAATCCAAGCTGCCAAAGTGATAGCTCCTCTGGTTTCATCTGCCAAGATGGACTGACTGAAGGGAAACATTTTCAGTTTCATTAAGTCACGCTTACCTGACAACCAACCAAGGTAATGAGTGTTTACCATGATTTAAGTAATTAACAGTTTCTCTTTATTTCTATTTGTTTACATGTTTCTTTGATGACGCATGTGTGAATGCATACGGAGCAAAAGGAGTTGAGAATGGTGGAAATTTGAACATAAAAACAAAAGGTATGAAAGTTTGTTGTTAAAAAATACTGTTCCATAGAAAGCTATGGCTATGGTGTTTTTTTCCTGTCTATCTTTGTTAGTGTTGCCCTACAACTGTACGACAGATGTGTAGCAGTTTGGAGTTATGTTGAATTTAGCCAGCAATTAACGGAATTCCCTAAAGTGGACAAATTTTCCTATGGTTCAAATATGTCCTGATTTTTTTTTAACATAACAACCCACACACATTTAGGATTTGGGAGTGGAAACAAAAATAAATTACACAAAGTAACTTGAAGAAGCAAAATAATTTTTTTTTTTAAAGATTGTGTTGCCTGTAGCAGAAAAGAGCACAATTGACGGTGTTGCCTCAGAAATATAATATCAACAGAATCATATTGTTTGCAGCCCTTAAATAGTGTGCGAGCCAGCACAGGTGAATGGCATTTTGCCTAACGAGACCCAAATGTTTGCAGGTGAGACACAATCAGTCAGCCTAGAGGCTAACTCATTAGATACAACAAACAAACAATAATGTTTTCAGAACTTAAAATGTGGCCATGTAAATCTTAGCACAGTCCATTAAATGCAACAAAATGTGGAGAAAGCGAAGGGGGAATTCTCTGAATGCACGTCGTAAATGTGATTTATATTGTAACTGTTAAACTCAAATTTGAAAACGATGAACACAAAATGAACTGTTGAGAATGATAATCCCAAAGTGGCAATATGGCTGTATGGGTTTGCGTTAAAAATCACCCGTTGATCAAAATAACGTGGTTTGTTCTGAGGGGAGTTACACAACTCAAGACACAATGTCTTTATGGTAAAAATAAGCATCGTTTCATCTGTCAAATTATTTATTTCTGTTGCCTGAAAATGGTCAAGTAACCTTCACATTAAAAAAATGATTTACTCTGAGGGCTTCAGAGTTCCTTAGATTTTAGCATGATGGAATATATCATATCTATTGTATATGATTAAGGCCAAACCAGTTTTCTTATATTATTTTAAGTCAGGACCCTTTACAATCACAAATTATGTTCTAATCTTTTGCACCTGTTTTGGTGCACCTAGTTCTGTTGATGGAATAGTAAAGGTTATGTACTATCAGTAGAAATTGCATTTCTGTTTATGTTTGAGTTATTTATGAAGTTAAGGTTAGCTTGATCAGTAAATCATGTTAAAATTAACATATATATTTAATAAGTCTGTCTAGAGATGTGGTAAGATTTACTCACTGCAGTTGCAATGACCAGATTCAAACAAAGAATACTTTGTTTGTATAAAAAATTGCTTTGTGGTCTCTGAACTGGACTGAAGCTAAACATTCATACTCATACCTGTGCGTAAAATGTTACTACCACTAACTGGTATCACAGTCACATCCATAAAGGCAGAGCATATTGATTTTTAATACCTTTTTCCAAATAATACTGTATTTAAAACCCTTCACTTGAAGCTGCCATGTTGCTAATGTTGTTGTCACTGTCACTGTTTGTAGACATGCTATCGATATTAGGAACAGTATTTTATCAACAACTTTATTAAAGACAATTGTCAAGAGCACATATTTTTTATTTATTTTTTTACTTTTGAGCATCTTATGTCTACATTCTATTTTCTGTTAGGTTAGTTATTAGATTAGAGTTTAGGCTAACTAGCCCTCTAGATATTATGTTATTCGATTAGAGTTTAGGCTAACTAGCCAACTAGATATTATGTTATTAGATTAAAGTTTAGGCTAACTAGCCAACTAGATATTATGTTATTAGATTAGAGTTTAGGCTAACTAGCCAACTAGATATTACGTTATGTCATTAGATTAGAGTTTAGGCTAACTAGCCCGCTAGATATTATGTTATTCGATTAGAGTTTAGGCTAACTAGCCCGCTAGATATTATGTTATGTTATTATATTAGAGTTTAGGCTAACTAGCCCGCTAGATATTATGTTATGTTATTATATTAGAGTTTAGGCTAACTAGCCCGCTAGATATTATGTTATTCGATTAGAGTTTAGGCTAACTAGCCCGCTAGATATTATGTTATGTTATTATATTAGAGTTTAGGCTAACTAGCCCGCTAGATATTATGTTATTCGATTAGAGTTTAGGCTAACTGGCCAGATATGTGAAGATCCGCAGTCATAGATCAGAAAAATGCCTAATTTTGTGGGCCACCTTAAAAACCTTATGGGGACATCTGCTTCCCACAAGTACACACTGACCTGGGGCCTGTACCATGATGGTAGTTGAATAAACTCAGGGTTCCAGGATTGGTTCAGAATTGACAAAATCAAACCGACGCAATCAGGCTTTATTGGTACCATGACGCAGCTCATCAACTTTGTCAACCCAGGCTTATAAAGGCCCCTGAACTACAAACACAGAACATACACACAACAAATGATAGCACAGCATGGAGACACACCCAGGTAAATATAAATAATTAATATAATATACAGTATATCTATCTCACATTTAAAAATGGCCGTCGACTTTCCGCCACTATGCACACGACCCAACCACAGTGTTGCAGCACATGCTGAGGGTTTATGGACGCGTTCTGGCTGGTTTCTTTGGTAATTGCAAGGCCCGTGTTCCTTATCCTGTGTCGTCTACTCTCAATCATTTTCCACTTTCATTCCTTGTCTTTTTGTTCCCTCTTTTTCCATTCCCTCCCCCTTGTCTCAGAATCACATTTCTTTATTCTATACTATCATTATTTTCTCTCTCTTCTGTCATTGTTCTTTTCCTCTTATTCACTTGCGTTGCCTCAGATACTTGTTTTCTAATTTCTTTCACTCGCTCTCTTTTCTCTTAATTAGTTATCTCTTGTTTGTATATTCTTGCTTTAGATGAACCCATGTGCATTGTGTGGTTTGTTCAATATGTCACACAAAGGTAGTTTCCGAGTCTGACGGTTCTGCCACCCGAGGGTAAACGGTGTCTCTGTCGACAAGGGAACGCAGCCTTTAAATGTGTTTCTGTATTTGTTCATCGCAAAAGTTCACCGCCTACGCTCTCTTATCTTCTCCTTTTGTTTCTCACCTCACCAGTAGTCTCTCTCCCCAGTGCTCGAGTCACTTCGCCCTGGCACCTTGTTTTCAGGGTGAACAGTGCAAGTGGAGGAGGTTCAGACAAGAAACCATCTGTTTTTTCATCATTACGGCAAGAGTGACGTAATCCAGGTCAATGTGGCCATGGAACACAATGTCAATGGGTTTTTCACCGTCAACAAACATTGTGTTCGGAACAGCGTTCGGACGCCTTAACGACGATCCATTTTGTTATTTAACACGCTTATTCAAAAAATGGGTTAAATCGACTCGCAAACAATTCGCACGTGAATCGAAGAACAGAGACGATTCGGAACATGTGACCGTTTTTATCTACAAAATATTTACCTCAAGGAAGTTATCTGTTAATTCTGCTAGTAGAATATATTTGTGAGAGTGGCGGGAGAGTGAGTGACAGAACGGAGATTGAACGAGGGAGTTGGACGGTAAAATGGAAGAGAGAGGGATGCAGACAGTTGCGAATAAACGAGTGTCAGTATGATTGCATATGTGCCTCTGACTGTCTGCCCGGCTGAAAGAGCAAGCGAAAGAAAAGAACCAGGGAATGACTGCTTCAGGGATCTATTGTCTCTCTTCCCTTGAGGCCAGCGTCGGCTGCATGTGCGTGTTGCCTCAAGTACCTGTAGGCGTCGGGTCGGCGGGTTGTCACGGACGTTGGAGCGAGTTCGTCTGGAGGTCAACACTGCGGGAAGCAGAAGGTGGTGCAGAGGAGGGTGAATGGGGGTGAAAGGACATGGACCTGGGGGTTACGATCCCGGGAGAAGGAATGAATTATGACAAAGGACAGGTGACTGGGGGGTACGACCCCGGGAGAAGGAATGAATTATGACAAAGGACAGGTGACTGGACGTTGACGAAACCAGGGACGAGGCAACCACACATCCTGGTCATTTTGACAAGACACATTGCATTTTGGGTTAAATTACAAGGCTAGAGGATGAAACGAGGAAGAAAATTAGGCTGTGTGGAGTTTTGCAAGTCGAGGGTAATGGGTTTGGGTAAGAAAGAGGAATGCCAGGAAGATAGCGAACTAATTCCAATAACTTTATTAAACAATTAACGAATTCCCGCCGGTTAAAGGTTAGAGGCATTGGATTTGTCCGTGTTAATATTCCCAGTATGGCGGCCAGCGGAGATGACATGTTACTCAGGTTGTCAATCAGTTGTCCTTCAATCCCATACTTAAAGAGGGGTTGAGTTTAACCGTGTGAATGGGTCTCTACATGCTTAATGACCCGAATAATATTCATTCAAAATGTTGGTCTAGTTATGACACTGAGATTTCATCCAAAACAACACGTCTTTCTCACGTTGACAAATTCGTTCCAATTTCCCCTTTCTGTCTTATCATTGGAATACAGTGGAAAGTCACACAACATAAATCTGCCGTATTTTAACCAATAGCACTAGTAGTCTCCATCAACGTGAACGAGATGACTCAATGACACTCTGAAATATGGACCGTAGTGATTGACGCCTTCACTCAAACCGCCTGTACAGTACAGCAGCACGTTTTCACAATGCCACTGGCGTCAATGACCACATTAACATCACCTGTTGTTTTGCCCTATATCATATGACATTGATGAATACAACTCCACTGTCTCTGTAAAACGGATACGCTTTTCTCGCTTCTGCACCCTTTTACCAATAATGGGTAGTGAGTGCCGTAAAAAGAACAAGCCATGCCCTGGCTCCCATGGAGAATGAAATGTTTAATATCCTTATTTGTTTGGGCTAATACTGACGTGTATTGGCTTGCCACTTCAACAGGGTGCCCTATATAAAGTGTGAGGAGAAGCAATAAAAGCAGTTTGTTTGGTAGCACCTCTGTGTAAGTGATCACAGGCCATCCATCTATTGTCCACTAGGTGGCAGCATGTAATATACGCATATAGGGACATCCTAGAAAAAGGCTGTGGATATGATATATATTACAATGTTGGCGATTATTGGTTGTGATTAGTGCAAAATGAAGAACGCAACAGTTGGGATGAATTCATTATGCTGTAATGTATGGATATAACATGGGTATTTTTTTCTTTTAGTTCATGATACATTGAACCAACATGTAACATTAATTTCGATTTTTTAAGGCCCCCAACCACTAGAGAACACCTGACCATTAAAGAAAACCTGACCACTAGAAAACCCCTGACCACTATTGAAAACCCCTGGCCACTATAGAGAACCCCTGGCCACTAGAGAACCCCTGGCCACTAGAGAACCCCTGGCCACTAGAGACCTCCTGACCACTAGAGAACCCCTGACCACTAGAGAACCCCTGACCACTGGAGAACCCCTGACCACTGGAGAACCCCTGGCTACTAGAGACCTCCTGGCCACTAGAGACCTCCTGACCACTAGAGAACCCCTGACCATTAGAGAACCCCTGACTGCTCAAAGAAGAAGTGGGCCCGCAAAAGGGCTTGAGCCGGCCCTGCCTGTGTTAGTATACACATCACTGACGGTGCACAGAATTCCTCCAGAAATAGATGATAGAGAGAAACATGGGACCAACATTTAACATTCATTGAAACTTTCTTTTAAATGTATCTATAATTTACTGCATGACTTATGTTCTCTTTTAGCAGCTCACTTAACTTTTCTTTCTGTCACAACCTACCCAGTGTCCTGGTGTCACACATGACTGACTTGTCTCCTTACACCGTAGCAACTAATATATTCAGATTGTGATGTATATGAAATGAGTGTATAAATCAGTTAAATTAGCACACAGTGTTTTACAAAAGTGTTCAAACACCAAATTATTGTAGGGAGACAGTAGTTTTAAATTGAAAAATATTTCTAAAAAAGCTGGAGTACTGTATTTGACTTAGTATTCGACCTCTGTTCTTTGAAACCTTCATGTTCATATAGATAAAAGAAGATTTGGCCACAGCGAAAATGAAAATGTTCCTTAGTATTGGCCTCTGTGTGAACCATTCAAATTGCTGTCACATTTTCAGGATTCAAATGTTACTATAGACGAAACAATCCCATCTGAGTCAATGTTTGCAAAAAGACAGAGATGCATTGAAATAGAGAGAAGTCCTGAAGAAAAACCTACAGAATTCTGCTAGGGACCTGGGAAAATGCGGAGCCTAATGACATAACCGAAGTGACGTCGTGGTGGCTGGAAAAACGAAAGAGGTCAATCTCCTGGAGTGGCAGCCCGGACCTCTATCCAATTGAAAATATTTGAAAAGAGTCGAAAATTGCTGTTCACCAAATGGTCCCCATCTAAGTTGATGGAGCCTGAGCTATATTCCATTGAATGGGCTCATGGCTGTAATTTCTCACAAAAGCGCCTCTATCAAATTTTGACATAAGGGGTTGAGGACGTATGCACTGAATTATATATTTTTTGTATTTGTTATTTAATAAGAACAATTTGTACGTTGTATTTGTTTCTTATGTTGATCAGTTGGAAAAAATGAATCCTAATGTTTAAAAAAAATTGGGGGGGATTTTATATTGCGACACAGATAAATATTTTGAATTCCAAGGGGGTAGATACTTTTGCGAGCCACATCAAAGGCACATATATTGGGGGCGGCTGGGATTGGAATTGAACAGTTTGTATCAAGCTACGGTTTGCGCGCGCACACAACAGCAACTGTAACATGTACAATAACATATAAGCCTAAACATTGGCAGGACAAATGTACACACTAACTCTATTTCCCTGCTTTGGGTAAATATGTTTTCCATGCGTTCTCTAAAGTGCATCCAGGAAATCCCCAAAGCCAGTATTCAGAGGGCCCGCATGTGCCTTGAAACCTTGTGAAGACAAAGATTGCCCATATGTAGGCTTAAGTGAATTGAAACCCCTCTCCATACAATAGTGTCTTTGTTTACTGCTCAGTGGGTCACATGTTTGTGTGACTTGGCCCCAAACAACAGTATTCTTAAGAGATGTTTTAAATCCCATTTACTTTCATGTTGAGCGGATGGCATATGGCTGGACTAGCTTGTGCGCCAATGTCAGTGGAATTAGTAATTGCTCCTTCATCTTTTTGAAGGCATTAATTTAATTTAAAAAACAGATATATTAACATCCTGAGTAAGCACATCCAATTTTGGTATGGTACAGTAGAGAAATGTTTTCAGGAAAACTAAATCTCACTGACTTAATGAATACAATGTATACACAGTTTAGTTTCTTTCAGCGAATGCATTCACCTGGCTATAATGACAATGTTTAGGTCTACTCAAAATATATGAAACAAATCTAGCATTCCTACAAATATTATGTTATATTTTCAGACAGATTAAAACCGAAAAGCTAACTCTGATACAAGAGAGCCATCAATTCAAGTCATCAATTTTTCACAAACGCATGAGCTAATCAGATGATTTTCTTTCCCACAAAAACAAAACTATTACTCCTTAAATAACCATGAGTGACTTCCATGCGTTTCCACTTGACTGGACACGTGGCAGAATAGTTTTTTCAATGTTTGTTTTACCAACAAAATATAATTTATTTTAAATGTGCTATATAGCAATCAATTATGTCCTTGGTGAAGATTTTCTTTCACCCATAAAAGTTACATTTAGTTTACTGTGGTGTATTGGCAAGGAGAAAAGGTTAAATCAATTGTTAAAGTGTTATTATTGGCGATAAGAATGCCCAGCTCTGGCTGTGTGAGAGAGAGTTGGCTTAATAATTGTATTCGTTCCCAAGGTTATTACAGAGGGTTTATTGCTCAGATGAAAGCTGAGGCGTTTGTGTGTGTGTGTGTGTGCGCATGTGTGTTCCCTAAAGAGAGACACAAGCACAGAAAGACATAAAGGTGGTAGAGAGGCTCAGTGTAAATCCGTCTGTTGTTTGTAACAGACAAACCGGAGTGCAAGAGAGATGGAGAGCAGGGTGAAATTAAGGTAGGAATAGATAAATTGTAAGTCAAGGACAGGCGTTGTACGCGGGCTCAATAGTTGCAAGCTGGCGCTCTACAACTCAAAGGCAGATGTGGTCACACGCAAACACGAACACACACACATGCGCGCATACACACAATCCTCACAAACACACAGCACGCACACACCCCGCACCGTCTTTACAGCCGGGTGTTTTCATCAGTCAATCTCTAAAAATGTTGCTTTGTCCAACCCTCCTAAAGCTCCTAAAGCATACTCAGTGTTCTTAAGGAATACGAAATAGAATGAATAGGAGCGCATTCAGTGCTCTAGATAAGTGCCAGCGAAATTATTTTAATGTAAATCGCAGTTCTTTTGAGAAAAAGTAGACACTGTCCAATACCACGATTCTGCTTTTGTTAATGCTAGAGACGTTAACATTAGAAGTTAGAAATTTTCACCTAAATGTCCCTTGCGCACATCACGGACTGAATATACTAGTGCTATTAAAATCCATTCCGGGAATCGTTATAAAGCTCTCTTTCAGCCGGGCCTTTCAGCAACTCAGACCCAAGCATCATCTGCGACTATTAAGACATCCAAATGAGAAACGGCTAACCTGGCAGTGCGTGACACCTCAAATTGAAGGCTTCATGATGGCAAAAAGCCTTTTATAATTCGACTGTCTCGTTTTGGACAACACTGGCTTTTTTTTCCAATACCTGGTGTCTTTAACATTGAGTTTTTACTTGACCGCCACGTCATGATATTTCTGACAACCTCATTACCGGAGTTGCCTGAAGTGTCGGGGGAGTGGGAGATTCTAATGAGGTCTTTCTGATGCTCAGGTATGCTGAGGCATTGGCCAGGTCGGTACCACACAGAAGTCTGGCGCCTTTAGGACCACATTGTTTTTCTGAACCTGCCCTCTACCAGGCCATCAGCGGACGTCATCAACATAATCTGCCACCCTCTGGCCTCCTCGTTTGAACTCAGTGTTGTCTTTGTCGTCGGAAGATACAAGCAGACATTGCCTTGGTCAGTTGACCTGTCAAGAGATATCACTGGTTGTTCTTTCAATGAGTTATCATCATTGCATAACTGCTATATGGTTGCTATATAGCAATTAGAAGTGGCTACAGAAGACGCAAGGAAAGGTGAAGCTGTTCTTTCACGGTGGAAAAAGAAAAGGAAGAAGATGGTGGGTGTCGAGGCCGACATAGCAAGAACGCCAACTCCCATTCCTCCGAAGGCAAAGGTGGGAATCGGCCCTGAAGACGATGACGCCTCCCCAGAAGAGTAGTGCTTTCAAATGTCCCCTCTTCTCTAAAATCAAACATCATACAACGCCCTCCTGTGTCCTAAACTGTGTCCTAAACTTTGTCCTAAACTGTGTCCCTGGCATGTGCCTGTCCCTGGTTACAGCACATCAAGTTAGAGTCCATCAGTTACGATTAGGGTACATCATAAGCAGGTTCGCACAAATCGAGACTGACAACGTTTCCCCCCGTTGCCTATTCACATTTTAGTGACATTTGATTGACAGTTAGATATAGAGAAACGGCTAAGCAGAAGCTAGAGGAAGTGCCCTCCACCTCCCTCACCTCACACAGAACAAGCTTTTTCCACCATCCCACCGCAGGCCCAGGTTAACAATGAGTTGTCTCCCTCTGCACTGTGAATGTCGACAGACTCCTCCGTCGTGCAAACAAACAGTCGGCAAAAAGCCAGTGTCCCCTGTTATGGCCACGGAGCTTCTCTCTTCCCTCTCGGCCCCCAGGCCTCATGTCCTTTGGCATTAATAACTTCCCTGTCCTCCTCAACATTGATCGCACCTCACAGACACCAGAGAATAAAGGGGCCATCTAATGAAAAAAGGAATGAAATTGAGACAGATGAGTGACTGGGCAGTGGGACAGGGTGTGTGTGTGTGTGTGTGTGTGTCCGTGTCTTTCTTGCGAGGATTTGCAATCCCCACAAGGACAGTAAAACAAGGCCAATTTAAGGACTTAGATTTGAGGTAAAAATTACAATTACATTTGTTGGTTTGTTGTTAGTGTGCTTTGGATTAAAATGTGGTTAAATGGGTAAAAAAAAGGTTTGATTTATACATTTCTAGAAAAGCGTGTGTCATTCATGTGGACCTCGATCGACACGAGCCACCTGGCTAAACATCATTACGGACCAGATACACCCCTTCATGGCAATGGTATTCCCTGATGGCAGTGGCCTCTTTCTGGATGATACTGCGCCCTGCCACATAGTTCGGGAACATTTTGAGGAACGAGTTCAAGAAGTTTATCAAATAGACAAAACTGTATGCTTGGCCGACGAACATTTAACTCATGTATAACTCCAATTTGAATTCATGGAGATATAGATTTTATTCTCCATGTCCCGCTAACGTCATTAGCCAAAGATGACCGACGGAGTAATCTCAAGTGGCGTTGGAGGTAAAATCTCTGTTTTCACTCGCTTCTGGGCGTGTTTGTGTGTGTGTGTCAGAAGTGTAGATGGACCATGCTGAATGAGAACATGTTCCCATTGTTTTTACAAGCCTCATTAATGATTTATCGGCGGAGCTGAAAGGAAACGGTTATGCCTCAGGTCTTGTTTCAGGAAATAAAACAGCCTTCCTTGATTGTAATCATTAGGATTCGGAGTAGCGATAGGGTTTACAATAGAAAGCCACATTAGATGTTTCTTCTTGGACATTTTAGGTTGTTTCTTTCTGTTTAGGGTTAAGTGAACATAACCCTGTTTAACAATTCACCACAAACCTGGAAATGCATATTACCTCCCACCAGTGAGCTGTTTAAAAACCAGACAAATCATACAACTAATCCTTTAATTGTAGTTTGATTAAACAACTAATTTCATGTACATGTATGACGAAACGTTGGAAACTGTTACATTTGAGTTTAAAGCAAAATTATTGTGGATATCACTATATGGGAAAAGTACAGAGACTTTAGCGATTGTGTTATTTAAGATTCATGAACCTGGAGCGATGAGCAACACATTTTCAATCAAGTCAAGAGCTCTCCGACAAAAATAGAGCTCAAGCACATATACCTCAGTATTGGCGTTTGACAGCAGGCACGTTTGTCTGTGGCATCTTAATAAAAAACAGAACTAAACTTAGACGGAGAGAAAACCCTTACCAGGGATATATGAATTGCTTAATATGTATTTTATCGTAACAATATGAGCATGATCATGTCATCATCAACGATGGACAGATAACTGCCAGATCATGCATTTGTCTGTGAACTGTTCTAACCCTGAAAACAGACAACTGGCAAATGCTCAGAGTATAAAATCCACATCAGGCCAAAGGAGACAAATCAGAAGTATTCTCATTGCGAGTATGTTACATTAAAGGAATAATTGCAAATGTCCATTTTGTTGGACCAGAACTATTGGCCGTGCTCCAACGGTAGCATCTGTCGTTTATCGCGGACGGCCTGCTTTCCGTTGACCTCTTGACCACTTTGATTTAACAATGAATTAGACAAGTGTTGTACTGGAACTCTTTCTCAATGAATATCATAACCCCTGTTCTCTCTATCATTCAAGTACCATTACATAAATTACACAGAGAAGCAGATGAGAGAACCAATGTGAGGCGAATGGGGGCTGTAGGAGAGATCCACAGGGACTTTACACTGAGAGAGGTTTTCTTATCTCAGTATTTTCCTCCGTCTCCATTTCTTTCTCAGTGTCAAGTCCCTGTCACAGAGAGAACCAGTGGAGCGACAATGAGAGAAAAAGCGAATTCCCAGTTGAGTGAAATTTTACATACAGGGAGAGAGATGCAAAGGTAGTTAGACCACAGTAATAATCCCAATTACAGTTACATTACAAAAAATTATAAATAATTGGGCAAACGCTTTATTTACCCTTTTGTCCTCGCAAGATACGGGCAAGTTTTCCGATTTTAACCTACTATATTGCAATTTGCAGCAGACACTGAAATAAATGGGGTTTGCTATGGTACCATTTACCCCCGGTGCCTTTATGCTCTAAAAACAGGTTTCATGTTCAAGAGGTATGTATACATGTTATTATCCAAAATACGCATTAAAATAATGCAAACTGAGCATTACACAGATTTCCAAATTCCCAAACAATAGCCAGATATTAGCCAGTGGCTAACTAACTAGCGAGAGGTGGTAGTAAAGAGTAACAGGGGAGGAGGAGTACCTGGAGGGGGAGTACAGCTGGGATCCCAGCACCCTTCAGTCGATCCCAGCGTTACCTCCAGCAGTTCTGCCCTGCTGACCCTCATCCGCCCGTCCGGGCCTCTGCAAGGCACCAGCCGGTCCAACCTCCTGACCCGCTTCCGCTTGTGCAGCCTTCTGCTTCTCACCAGAACGCCAGGTCACCTGAACTGCATCTGCCCATCCGGTTCTCTGCTCCTCCTCATCCAGTACGGCCTTCTGACCCGTCAACCAGTACGACGTCCGGGCCCGTCGCCACCGGCACGCCCTCAAGGGGGACGTGACATTGGTTTTACAGTAACAAGTCCTGAGCTTCCCTCTATTTCCTCCATCTGTTAAAACGGAGTTCTCCATAAGGGCGCCGACGAGGTCAAGGAAATCAATGTCAGTCATTCAGTGGAGCCACCATTTTGCCCCCCCCCCCCTTCTCTCACTCTCTCTAAAGGCGGCAGTAAGAAGATGGTCTACGCGTATAATAATGACGACATAATAATGCTTGATAAAACCCTGTGTAATATCTGAGTCTTGTGTAACAGTGGATGGTGAATTAAATTCGACCAATGACGATGACAATCAATATGTCTTACTTTTTGCTTATGTCTTGAGGGGCAAATGACGAGGGTCACAGATTGAAAGGTTGACCTTGAGTCATCACCTTTGTGGAAGAACCAGAGGCTCAAGGTATCGGACTACTGTTCTGTCCTTCTGATGGATTCCTGGGAACTTGGGCTGGAACGTTTGGAGAATTTGACATCTTGCTTTTCCTTGATGAACTAGAGACAAACTTTCTTGCCTGTGCTGGACTACGGTGATACAATATACCAAAGTGCATCTGCTTCTACTCTGAAGTTGCTTGACTCTTTAGTCTTGACAAACTTTCCCAGGTCGATATCTTGCAGTTATTCAGAACTTTTCCCAGAAAATAGTGTACTCAGGAATAGAAGTGATAGATTTACTCTAGGTCCTCTGTCAAAGTCAGCATCACTAAATAAAATGTGTTGCAACCATGCGGCTTCCGTGAGCACATCCTCGCACGTGCACACACAGACACTCGCTAAATAGTGTGTTTTACGACACAGAGAGAAAGCGACCACTGACTCAGCCTCCGATCGCCCGATGATTCATTAAACCATAAAAGCCAAATTGCATACTGCAAATGACTGTGATTTAGGCTGCCATTTTTCTCAGCAAACGTAACAATGGCAATTTTAAAAATGTTACGGTAACAATCCCCATTGAATTCCGAAACCCTCAAACAAACAACTCAATTACCCATAATGACCGGTCGAGGGCTGTAGTCGTTACCCGCCTTTGAAAAGCTGACCTGTAAATCGGCGTAGAAGAACGCAGCAGAATGGAGTCCTGCAAAGATGACGGAACGACAGTGTTTGTCTGTTTATCACTAGAGGCGTGTTAGCGTGTGTGAACTCATTTCACTTGTGAGTTCACACACGTTACTTGTAGGAAGCTTGACTAAGGCATGAGTCCCCACTTGGATAGTAAAAAGTAGAATGTGTGTGTGTTCGAATACACCGCAGTGTCCTTGAGACACGTTTGTGTGTAGTTATTCCCATCAGATTGGGGGGGGGGGTCGATCAGTAGAAATGCTCGCATCTAATAATAATTGTAATCTCTTAATGTCGTTAGCAGAAAACCCGAATGCGCGGCTGATCGAACTTTAATCGATTCACATTTTGTTCATCAGCAAACCATCAGCTGGCTGCTGTGTTTCTCAAAAACGAATATCAGCATTAAAATAATCCCTGTACCATGTAGATGGGCTTGTTTTAAAAAAAATTATTGCCCAGATGTCTGTGTCATCATTGGACAAGAGGAAAAGTAAGTGCAGCTGTGACTGACTATAAATGGCTCGATGGATCACGTCGATATAGATTACACACAGAGCCAGTTGCATTGTGGGACGTTACAAAGGTGCATGGTAAACTGTGTTGGTGCTAAAACGCAAACAGCGGAGGCGACACGGGAAAAAGCTTTACAGCTGAGGTTTGCTTAGGCACCTATTCTGAGGACAGCTCGTCTATGAATTTGACAGAGAAATTCAATGGCCTTCAGGGAAGACTAACGTTTGGCCATCAAGGGCTTGATTGTATGGATGATCTTGGCTGGTGCCAACAACTTGAGCGTGCAGGAAACAAAACAAGGCTCTGATCCTCTCATCAGCCTTTTTGCTGCTCATTCCTTGGCTGGAATTTCTGTATTAAGGATAAAACCCCTAAAAGCACTGTCTCTCTACATTGTATTGAATCTGAATCTGGAGTATATGTGCCCAGGAAATCTGCAGCATAAGTGACAAACCAGATTGGAATGTCGTTAATATGTCACAGACAACTTAGGAGACAAGAAAGATACAAAGCAGATGCCAGGTTCGCTTCTATCCAGCTGAAATACCTCAAAGATACTGTCCTCTTACCTTCCTGCCTCACCTGTGACAGTCACCTTTGACGCGGACAAAGCCGAATCAAAGAGCGGGCAAACACACATGACATGTTTCAACTCTCACTGTTACCCAAATTGTGCACACGCGAGTCAAGCAAAACCACTCAGGTCAATGACGGGAGCAATTGGGGGAGTCAATGTTGGAGCTGCTTTATTCGGCAAATGATATAGTCCAGATAGAGAACGTGTCACGCAGGCCTTCGTCAGTTTGGTCTGGTTGGAGTTTTACTTCTTCTTTACATCTTCCACAACACATGAACGGGTATAAGAAAGTGGACAGTTGATCAGGAACCATAAATAAGGTGGTGGAGAGAAGTTTCAACCTTGGAGTTTTTAACAAAAGGGCGATATATTCCGTTCAGTGTTGTGAAAGACATTTATTTGGTTAATGTTTAGTTGGGGTTTTATTAACTGACACTTTATCGGTCATACCAGGTATTTGCCAGTTAGTATTCAGGTTGTGTGTGCGTGAAGGTATGTACCCAGACCTTGTATTCTGCTATGGGGAACTAAGAGTTCATAACACCAATGCAAACGTCTAGCTCTTTCTGACCCACACCTTTCTATGCCAGCATCCTAACGTTCCCTGGCTGCAATAACCTTAGACAGCATGCTGACAAGAACCTGGAATGCTACTAGTTGTATCTCATGCTATTGTCTAAATTTAAACGTATATAAAACATATCACTCTGTGAGGAAAGGTTGTATTCGATGAATGACGTTGTGTGTGACAGTGCACAGACAAGCTACTGCTTCGATGGTCTCAGTCAACGACACGAGGTTGTCTAAGTTCAAGACAATGTTTATTGCATTCAGGATAGGGGACATCACATCGCGTACAGTGGCTGTCAACCGTGTCGAAGAGGTTTTGGAGAAAGATGGCCGTTTTTGCAAAGAGTAGAAACCGGATTTCTTTGTATATCGACAGACACCATTCTTCTGACCGCTTCAGAATGAATTCTCCCGTTGCTATTGTTCTTTAGATCATCGATGAAAGCATGGATATTGAGGAAATTTTCATGTTCTTGCGTTAAACCTATGTTAAACTATCTTCAGTCGTCCACTGTAAACATTCCAAATGCTAACGCTCACCAAACGTGTTTACAACACGTACACGTTTAGCAAGCACTTTTATACAAATTCATTAATTGCGCGGCATGAGTTGATTTTTCATGTTCCAAATGCTAACGCTCGCCAAACGTGTTACCAACTGTACACGTCCGGCAGATGCTTTTATACAGATGCATTATATGTATTGACTTTTATTGTCTAGGTAAAGAATATAGAAGCATTTGTGGAAGAGCGAGAAATTGCTGTAAAACTAAATATCTCATACAATGTGAATGTTGTGTACTACTCCGCTTACAAAACAGCATTATCTTACTCTTCCCAGAATTAAAAGAGGATAGGAAGGACCTGGTACGCTTTTGGAGTCGCCCCGCCTCCTGTGTCTTGCGGCTCAGGGTTTCCCCTTGGGTGGGGTACTGTCACATCTTCGCATTAACAAGGCTAGTGTTACCTTTTTCCCTACAGCTGGAGCACCCGCTCCATAAAACTGTTTTATACTACTTTACCCACTGCTGAATACTATTGCCAACTGTTATAAACATGAGTACAATGTAGATGTACTAAATGACTAATACACTAACTAGAGCATGTACAACATGTCACTATGACATCTGTGTTTTTATGTGGAGAACATCGTTTCCAAAACTAGGGGATATTGTACCTGTATACTGCAAGGTGAAAAAAGTTATACGACCGCATAGACACGCATGAGAAAACAACGGCGTGCTTGTGTTAACCACGTTTTATCACATGACAGAATGCTCCAACCGCTTCTCTCAATCTGAATTTCTCTCTGTCTCTTCCCCCCCATCCAACTCTCTGTCTCACCTCAAAACAAAGCGGGATGACTGGGGCAATTACTGTCGGCTGTGTCCCACGGTCGTTTTCGGGGTGTTAAAGCTGTCACGTCCGATTCTACAATAAATACACGTGTACACCAAGCAACCATAAAACATCTTGTTCTGTATTTAATTAAGGCCTTGCCTTTAATAAAAATATTACAATTAATGTAATGGTCATTGTAGTAAATGATTTAAGCAATAAGAGATAAGGGAGTTTTGTTATGTGGCAAATGTTGTGTTCTTTGGCCAATAAACCACGGCTAAGTGCTGTTCTTAGAAACAAGGCATTGTGGAGTTCCTGGATACACCACTTAGGCCTGGAATACTAGAAATATAACACAAACCCAGACACGCCGTAGTGCTTTTATAAACCAATTACCATCCAAGACTTTTATTTTTGATTAAATTCATATTTTTTGGATCAAGACTGGCGGAAACACTTCTGAAGACCACGACTGTAGATTGATAATTGATCACACGCGAAACCTGCTCTGCTCAATAAACACACCTTGGTGCTTATTTTCAAATGTATTTACCAAAATCAGACTTAACATATTAATGACATGTTAAAGGAAGCAAGCACTGAATTTGAAACGTACATTCGCTAGTTTCAACATGTGAAGAAGAAAAAACATCTGCGCGTGAACTCAAGGACAAGTAACACTATCCAAAATATGACCGGGAAGAAAAGAAACCGTCAATAAATAGTTGCCATGATTGATTTAAGATTATTCTTTCATGATACACAGGTTACTATAGGGGGCTTGAGATATCTCGAATGACTGATGGGCCTGTGAAATGCCAAAGACCTTGGCTCAATTACGACATGTTGCTGGCCTTGTGACTATATTTCAGCGGGAAAGCAGATAATAGTTTTAAAGATACGAGTATGTTGAACACTCCACAGTTTTCTTGTAATGACGCGCTGTGTGTGTTTCACATCATGAAAAACAAAACAACCTGGTTCTTCAATAATACCACTTTATTATTTGTTGTTGTATGTGACTTGACATGACATCGCTCGTTTATAAAAAGCACAGACGTGTCATATTTCACATGAATTCTTAGGTCACATTTGAAAGTAGTATGTCAAACAAATATGACATATATAATGCTGAAAAAACGGGTTCATATATATATATATATATAGATGCTTTGTATTGTGCTTATAAATGCAGGACAAGTATAGTAGAGACACAGAAACGTTTCCAATATAAATGCAGGACAAGTATAGTAGAGACCTGTCCTGCTTATAAATGCAGGACAGGTCTCTACTATACTTGTCCTGCATTTATAAGCAGGACAAGTATAGTCCTGCTTATAAATGCAGGAAACGTTTCTGTGTCTCTACTATACTTGTCCTGCATTTATAAGCAGGACTATACTTGTCCTGCTTATAAATGCAGGACAAGTATAGTAGAGACACAGAAACGTTTCCAATGTTGTTGGGATTAATTTCTCTAATGCCCTTTTAATCCTCAGGAAAATCCTTTAAATTTAAGACTGCCTGTCTTTGAAATTCAACCCTCTAAGGGTGGGATCCGACATGTGATGTAGTAGTTAAATAGTACTTACGAGGATCCATGAATCAATCACATAAATTTCATAAAGCCCCTTACACATCAGCAGTTGTCACAATGTGCTTTTGCTGACATCCAGCCTGAATCCTCACAGAGCAAACAACGGCAGGGCTGATGCACATTCGCTAGGAAGACAAGTCTTCTTCTGGCTCTGCCAGATGAAGATTATAAGAGCAATTGCCACGTTTGTGCCGCGTCAATGTTTTTGCACGTTCAGAAGACTCGCGGGTGAATAAATGTGCGTGGGATTTGTCCTGAGGCTTTCAACAGAATGAAAATCTGCAACACAACCAGCAGGATATTAGACAGTTCTGAGTGACTTTGGCCACGTTGTCCTGAGGCGTGGTCAAAAAGCTCACGTAATCCTAAGGTTGACGGACACAAACAAGCTCTTTGCCCTAGTAGTCACAGAGTGCTCTATGAAACCACAGAATAGCTGCGTTGACATTACCTCAGACTGTGAGTAATGTAAAGCAGTGTGTTTTACAAAACGTGCCACTTCGGAAAAATAATTTACTCACTGGGCCAGGAAGAAAAACTGTTCAAAATATGTGTGAGAACCGCTGAGGTCCTCAGGCAGTCGCTTAATAATCGTATCCACGTTCAGTCAAAGATAGCGGCGACTCTGTCGATATTATACAGAAGACAGACAGATTTCAATGGATTCGGATGGGAGCCAAGCATACAGCCCCACCCCCATAATCAGGCACTCAAGCTCCCACCCCCATAATCAGGCACTCAAGCCCCCGTCCCCATAATCAGGCACTCAAGCCCCCGTCCCCATAATCAGGCACTCAAGCCCCCGTCCCCATAATCAGGCACTCAAGCCTCCATCCCCATAATCAGGCACTCAAGCCCCCATCCCCATAATCAGGCACTCAAGCCCCCATCCCCATAATCAGGCACTCAAGCTCCCACCCCCATAATCAGGCACTCAAGCCCCCGTCCCCATAATCAGGCACTCAAGCCCCCGTCCCCATAATCAGGCACTCAAGCCTCCATCCCCATAATCAGGCACTCAAGCCCCCATCCCCATAATCAGGCACTCAAGCCCACATCCCCATTACAGGCACTCAAGCCCCCATAACTAGACAAGGTACACCACCAAAGTGAATTGGTCAGGTATTGGGTCTTGGTAGACAATGTTGGGAGATGGGCAATTTATTAATTCTCGAGGTGCCAAATCAACACAAAATGAGTAAGACAAGCTCCAAGCCATTAAATGCCCAGCTTACAGACAATTGGATATATTTTCAGACAGTTTTATTGCCTGTGTCCAGCAGCAAAATAATTACAACTCAACACATTTTTTATTTGGTCAACATTCATTGAGGTGACAATTTGGAGTTACAGTTTAAATTACAGTTTTGGTGATTCATGTTTTTCTGAACATTTTACTCAAGTCTAAACACAGCAAATCAGATAATTATATTCTCCTCTGCAAATAAGACGGACACAATACATTAGGGAATGTTCAATGCTCGTATTATGCAATATTACATATTATCAAAATATTGGATTGAATATCAGTTTGATCCATCCATGAAAGCGGTCGTGGATGTGAGATGGAGAAACACAGTTGTTTAAAGTTAAGCACAGCCCACACATATTACGGAGTTCTGGGAAAACTTTCACACTTCCCCCGTACTGAACTCAATCCACTTGCCTTATTGACGTGAACACTATTTCTGGCCGTTCTGAGAACATACCCGAGAAATCAATCATTGTTTCTTGCAGTTTCTCCCAGGACGTTAACAGCTAAAAGACTCTATCCTCGCTAGGTCCTAACCTCACGAAAACACGATACACCATGCAGAAGAACTGGTTTGACATTGCTGTTAAATTGGTTTGGAGGGGGCTGCTTGGTTTAGATGTTGAGGAGGCCCGCTGCTCTTATGCCACATTGTCACGTCTCCAGCTACACCGGCGCCCCACAACGGTTTCAGTGGTCGACTTCACCTGCCTACTGACCCCACCGTCCCATTTCGCATGCACTCAGGTCAGGTCTTGTCTGTGCCATTTTCACACCAGGTACCAATTAGACAATATGTGTGTATATAGACTCTCCTGACTGCTCAATCGGTGTCCGTCGATGTCCTTGTCTACATGTTTTTGTGTTTGTTTGCAGTTTAGAAGAGACCTGCTTTGTTTTAGTGTTTGGTGCCTCTGCCTAATCACATTTGTTTAGTTGCTGTTTGTATTTGATGTCTTTAAAATAAATAGTAAGTTAAAGACCAAGGTTCCTGCCTGCGCGTGGTTCTCACTCCCTACAGCATGCTATCAAACACATGTATTAATATTAACCACCTAGCTGGCATTTCTTTCACAATGCAGTTGGTAAGTATTCAGGTCCATGTGACCAAGCAAAAACAGTTTTTTGTTATTTTCTACAGACTCTTTGGAAAGACAAAAACAGAAATATGACACTGAACGTTGACGTAATCATTCAAGATTTTTGTTATGATACTCAAATTGGGCACATCCTCAGGCACATCCTGTTTCCACCGATCGTCCTTGAGACGTTTCTACAACTTAGATTGAAGTCCACCTGTGATAAAATCGATGCATGTGAGAACAAAAACTAAGCCACGAGGTTGACAGAATCGCCTGTAAACTAGGCTGTGTGTTGAGGCGCACATCTGGGTTGGTTCTGGGTACTGAAACATTTCTGCCGAATTCAAGATAAGTAAAAAACACGGTGCTCTCAATCATTTTGTGACGCATCACAGAACCACAACCACACCCCTTCTTAGATTTGGCAGCCAAACTGAGCAATTGGGGGTAGAGGTCTGCTACCCGACCCGAGCCCGACGGGTCCCGAAAAATGTTCGGGTTTCGGGTCGGGTTCGGGTTAATGTTTAATGAACAGCCTCGGGTTCGGGTCGGGTTCGGGTTTGTAAGTAAGAAAAACTAAAAAGGCTATATATAGTTTGCGTGCCGTCACCGTGTGCCTGCTTGCTGTCATGCTGTGTGTTGTTGTGGTGACCGGCACGCGAGACGAGAGAGAAAAAGCACATGCGTGCGCAGATGTGCAATGTGCACTGCATGCCATAGGCTACACACAGGCTCGCTCTCTCTCGCTCGCTCGCTCTGCTCTCTCTCCAAAAATAAAATAATATATATATTATTTATTTTATCATATCATTTATATCACAAACATGTTTTGTGCATGTGCTACCGCTCTCGCGCGCTATTTCAGTCACAACACAGGTTATTTGTTTACCGTTTCAAGCAATCATTATATAGAACATATTGCAAAAAAAAAAATTTATGTAAGTGTGGCCGGGTGAAATGGAAAAATACACACCGGAAGCAAACTATGCTTTTTTAAATCTAGGATTTATTCTGACTGCTGTTTAAAATAAATGACAGCGGTCGATCGGAGCACCATTAGACAGATAACCGTCTAATTCAGTCAAAACCGAAATACAGCGTAATACACTGCAACAGGTCAGATTTAAATCTATTTCCCCAAAACAAAAATGTGTTAGACCTGATTGAAATACAATAACCCAACTGGAATACGGCAGTGGCTAAGGCCACAGAGAAATAAAAACACATTAACAAAGCCACAACCCACGTTACACATATTAATCATGCAGTACCAGTAATGTGCATTAAACCATACAGTTATACTGTATAATCACAGGATATAGGTTAAACACATTGACAGATTTATCAAATAAACATGGCATCAGTATTTTACCACATAAATCACCAAAAGTACATACCTAATCCTTTACCAATCACCACGAGGTTCACTCGTCACACATGTGCTCCAAACAAATCTACAAGAAATGTACACATCAAATGTTCTTTAAACTCCACATCAAATGTTCTTTAAACTCCGCTTCCCAACATATTTGTGCATATTAAAGATTGAAGTAATATTTACCCAGAAAAACGGAAGTTTAAACACGTCAATCAGAACGATGCACACGCAAAAACACCAAGCTTTTCTGTACACTGAAAAAGGCTTCTCTAGCCGCGCTCACGCATCCAAACCCAGTAAATAGTATCGCGAGAAGAGAGAGATTTCTTAAAGGGGCCACAAACATTTTTAACACAAAATAGAAACCAGGTATATGTATACCACTTGGCCACATAAGAAAAAGAGTGGACCTCGGGGTCAGGACCCCCAAAACAACACATTTTTAACATTTCATAACAAATGTTCACCTTGAAACTGAACTAGGAAGCCGCCATGTCCCGTCAACTGCTCTGTCATTGTGACATGGCGGCATATAATCAGATTGCGAAACAGGTGCTAAATATCCAATATTGCACTGGCACTCCAATTCGATGTGCGACTTGACTCAACGCTTCATATGAGAAATTAAATGGCTGTTCCAGTGAGGATGTGGACGTTCGCCGCCTTAGACCTTTCAATGGGACAATTTGAGGAAACCACAAAGAGAGCTCCATTGATGTTGTATGACAGATTGTATCCATGAAGACATCTCGCAACCCTTTTCAATTGGCCTCGCCGTGTAAGCAACATTCCTACGAATCATCCACTTATAGTATGATGGGAAGTTCTTTTACTTTTCCCGATACAATATGAAGAGTCCATGACACAAGCGGAGTTGAAATCCTTTCGTTTTTTTCCACGCACACGCAAACTCATTCTCAGAGAACGTATCAATTCAAACCAACACACACTCAGCACTCACACAGATACACACTCTAAAACATCCTGTGTGCGCTGGTTCACCATGTTTCTCTCCAGTTTTTACCGGGAATAAAGTCATATGAAATCAACGTGACAGCCTGTCAGAAAGACATCATGAACACTGACAGACAATCTTTAAGTGACTTTAAAAGGAGTGACACAAGAAATGCCAACGTAGGTGGAAATACATGATCCTCAAAATGAACTCAGACCCTGTCACTTTCTCCGCATTTTGTTCCGTTATATAATTACTAGCATTTGCTTGCGCACACATTAATCCATATTGACAAAGCGGAAAACACGTTTTTCGACATGTTTTCCAATTTATTGAATAGAAAAAGTGGCAATATCGCACTGTAGGGATAATAAGAAGTGCCTTGGTTTCACCAGACATCGCACACCGGCAATACCTACTTTTCTTTATGTTTGGAGGGTCACGGTGAAGAGTGAGGCTTAAAGGTAGAAAGAAGCATGTTATTTCAGTCCAAACATGAGCTTTCCGCACATTTCATGATTAGACCGAGGTTCTGTGGTCGGACCGCTTTAACAAGTTGGTTAAATGTGAAGTTTGACACGGCTCAGATTTAATAAGTTATGATGAACTCTACAAGATGGTGAAAGTGGACGGAAACGAGCTTGGTTCTTCTTTACAATAACAACCACGTATACATAATAATCGGATCATGACACCTCGCCTAACCTAAACACGCCGTGTAGTCGTAAGAGGGCGACGCCAAGGTCAGACGGGGTACGTTTGATATTGAAAGTAACAGTTGAAAATGCAGGAGAAAAGGTTTGATGTTAGATTTGAATGCTGTATGTGTCAGGACGTAAGGACAGGAGAGCTCTAGGCGTCTCTCTGGTAGAAATCTTTAAGGGCATGGAGAACTCTAGTTATCACTATGCTTTGGTTTTGGTGTCATGGACTGAATGTTTAGAAATGGTATGAGTGGGTGCATGTGTTTGGTTGTTTTTGTGAAACTAAGTTTATATTAAAAACCTTACTGTTCCTGCTCTGTGCCTGTGTCCTCCTTCAACCAGCATTTTGACAATATGTGGCAATGCATTTAAAGATTTAAATTCCCTAAAGTACAACAAGATCACCCTGTGAGAATACAGGCGGGAATATATATGTTACACAACTAGACCTGAGAGGTCATGATCGACTGCTGCCAAGGTACTTTGCATGTAGTTCTGCCTCATTTTACACTAATGTCAAATACTCTCTTCAATGGCTTTACACCTGAAAAAGGAAACAAGCCGTAAAACTGTTGAAATCCAGCATTTGTCCACGTAAATTTTTTCTCATGATAGTTCAGGGTGGGCTATTCTGATTATGAGCCTTGTCTTGTAATAGCAACTCCCAAACAAAAAGCTCAGCGAAACGTCATAATGGGCCATTCTTAAGCCACCCTAACCCTCAACCAAGACGTTTGCAGGACCCTAAATGCTTAGAGTGTATCTCAAGCCGCGGACCTCGCAAACCCGCCATCAGGACAAAACGAATGCCGAGAGACGTGTATTTTCCCCCTTGAGGTTGCAGAACGTGTTTGAACTTCCCTACCCCTAAATAAGGCAACAGATGGCGTCATTTACGAGACGGCGAAGACCAGTCCTCTCATAGCCACATGGATGCGTTCAAAGCATGCCTGATTAATAAAGAATTACCTGGCTCATGAAAAGCCCCCATATACACGTAAATTCTAATAAAGGCAACATCCTATCTACATTTATTTTCCCTCAGGGTTTGTGTTCATTCCCCCCCACCCCAACCATAAAAGACATAGACGAAACAAGACATTATTCTCTGACAAAAATAATGGAATTGATTACTTTAAAGCACGCATCCACATTGTTGTAACATGTTATGGAATTCCTTCCAGATGTCTTCGATGCTCTAACACAACTATAGCCTTATATGGACGACACATCTGATGGAGGGTCCTTTCACCAATATATCTTTGTGAAGTAGATGATTAAATCAATTCTGTTCATGCTTGGCATAAAAACAGGCTCCCTGTGGAGTGCTATTAGCTTCAATCTAAATAGAAATCAGAGACCGCAATGGCCATGTCAACGTGTTCCAATACGGTCACATAACCTATGTAGCATAGAGCTACGCTAATGACATCCACATGTTTTTCAGCTATCTTCCACGGATGATTTTTTGTGTATGTCTCTGCCTCTGGTCAGCAAAAAGGCAGTGAGAGAGGTGGCCTCAGTCAAGACTTCACATCTGTTTGGCAATGTGGACACTGGTGCTGACCAATCTGCTTTTAAATTTGTCCTGATAAAAGACTAAGGGCGTGTTGACTTTTACAGTTAAGTCGAGGTCGCAGCTCCTATCGATAAAATAGCATTTTGACTCCAGTACCCCAACAGCCACGGTTCCTGGCTCACTTTAAATGTAAAACAAAGTCAGTTTCCCATTATCCGTTTGTTTAACATTGATGAAAGCACGCCACTAAACACGGTCACCTTGTCGACCAGGTTGCTCACAACAACGGAAGCGCGTTTCAAATAACAACGGTTGTCAGGGGAACTCGATTTGACCCTGATAAACATGTGTTTCCCATCATGCTTATCAAACCACGGGTGCCACGTTTGATCGTTGTAAAGGGAGGCCAAAAGGGCGAAGCTAATTTCGGAAACCGGGCTGCGATTGGCGCATGAACATGTCTGCCACAGAAAAGCTCTTTAAGCACCAGGCCCTCGTGGAAATGGAAGACGGGCACAGATAAGGCAGCCAGATGGTATTGTGCCTATAGTGCCTGGCCGTGTCTGCCAAGGGCAAAGCAGTTGGTCTATAATGCTGTTTCAGCTGCTGTGGGTATCCGAGCTTGGCAGAGTTCCTGTGCTGGTCAGTGTCCACGCAAACATTCTCCGTTCAGGGAGACACATTTGGAACCTCCTGGGAAAATGTACATTTGATCCAATGTGAAGCGTTCTATTTTCCCATATGTATTATGGTCATGTCCTCACCAATGTGGTAGCTTCTTTTCCAATGTGCGGAAGGTCAAAGGATGTTTGCATGCGCAATCAACATTGTTGGAGGTTTTGTGTGTGTGTGTGTTGGTGTGTTAGCCAGTATGCGGGGAGTCAAACGATGTGTGTGTTGATCTAGTCCACGATCGACGTGTGAATGAGCCAATGCCAAATCTTGTCACAGCGTCCGACCTCCATCAATTCACTGCTGCTGCCGCACGACTGTAGCTGGGCAGGCTGGCTGGCTGGCCCCAGACCTGGGAATTCGATTTTCCATTTACAGAATGCACATTGATGAGGTTGATATATTGGCCCCGTAGGAAAGCCCACATGCAATTTGAAAGCCGCAGAAATAAACCGGACAGCGTTGAATAAGGAAAACCAAAATCGCCGCCACAGACACTTGAGGAATCCCGTAAAGGATTATTTTCATTTATGGGACACGCTGACGGTTACTCTGCTGTTCATCTCAATTGAATGGGCCATGTTCGGACATCTCTGTAGGGGAGAAAACGAAAAGTCGTCAGAGTCGTCAGAGTCGAACAGGTGTGACTGTCAGAAGTTGATGTGATTAGAGGGGTTAGATCGCTCTTGGATAACATGGGACACAGAGACACGTGATGGGAACGGCATTGATTGAAACGCCGATATCTGTGTAGTTGAGAAACTGGAGCAGGCTGGTAATGCCGTGTGTCACGTTAGAGAAAACAGATCTGAGCAAACACGCAAACACGGCCGGACCGGTTGTGTCTTTAATACGAATGGCGGCTCGATGATTCCAATACCGCTCTGATCACCGAAACAGACGTGCCACCGCCTGTGTGTGAGATGATTTCGCTTGTCTTTTTTGTGTTTTGATTCCTGAACGACAATGGCATTTTTGTAGGTCACGGTGAGACGTTTCTCTGTGCGTAGGGTGCGTGGGTTTGTCATGTCAGCGGATTTGAGTCAGATTGCCTGTCACCACTTGTGATCGGAGCAGACATCCGGAACCACAGCAGACCCCGATTCTTCTCCGACTATTGACCACATTAGTGTGTGATGCTTTGACAGCATTCTTCATTCCTGTCATTGCCATCGTTCCGTACTTTGTCCGGTTCCCCCTGTTGATACAGATATTAGGTCGGGTTTTTTCTGAACTGATTAGGCTTTGATGATCAGTTGTTTTTCAATCATTATTTTTTGTTCCTATTACTTGTGTTTTGTATTTTCTTTTCAATTCCTTATACTTACGTCTTAAATAACATATCCCATAGGACCCTGCCAGTGACATGTATACAAATTACAATTGATTTACTGTATCAGTTTTAAAGTAGGTCAACCTGTGCAATTCTAAGTGTGAATGGAGTTCATTGATCGATTGAAAGACTTTCCACCTTCTTTCACTGAGAGAACGATAAAGGTCAACAGAACTTGGAGCCAAATGACTTGAGACACATTTGAGAGCATTTTACGCTATGAACTCTGTAGAGGGGTGACGCCAAGGTCATGGCCTGGCCTTTGGTATTTGTCATGACAATGTAGCCATGGAAATGTGGCAGTGGTGAGATCAAAGTTTACAGAAGTCATGGTCCTCAAAGTCTTTTGTTGCTAGTTGTATTTGTTATTGGGCACACATGCTGTGTGTGTGTGTGTGTGCATGTATTTGTGTGCAGGGCAAGGGTTTGTAGGTGCCTTTAGGTTTTATTGTCATGCATAAAAAACATGTCTATCAATCTTTCCTGTATGTATACCAAACATCAGGCAACAGACATATGAGGTTGTATGTTATGGAGCTAAATAATCAGTTGAAACATTGTTTTGCTGTGTAACTTTATAAAGATCAATCAAGTTGTTTATGAATTCATCGCTGACATTTACAAAACCCTGTCTGCAGAGAAGGTGGGAAGTAGTATGCAAATATTTTTCAGAAGGGATAATTAGTTTAATATCCAAGGTCATTGGGAGACTTGCGCAGGCAGAAGAAAATATCCCATGCTAACATCAGAAAAACAAAAGGTATCATTGAGAACTTTTTTAACGCCTGCGGGGAGGTGGTGGGATATCTGAATATGATTGCCACACATCACACACTCAGCAGTCACACGTAAAGATTAAAGAATAAAAATGCATCTTCTCTATCATCCTTTGAAACAATATAGTTCAGAGGTCAATCGCTTTCTCACCATTCATTATATTTTTGGGGGGATCAAGTACATGATGATATATATCTAGACTCTATTAAAGCAATAAGGTCAGTCTGTGATTGGCCAAAGTGCTCAAGGTATATTCTCTGGCAGAAGTCTTGGAGTCACATTTAACCCACCAGTACTGGCAACACAGTATGATGAGATTTCGTGAAATAGACACGATTTTTGTACACAAAATTTGTGACATCCACACGTAAAAGGTAGTTTATTCGTGTCCTGGACACGATTTTCTTGAGCTGTTGAAAGCAAGTGTTGTGATTGGTTGACTCAACTTGCATTTCAACCAGGAAGTGGGCGTAGCTTGAATTGTAAACGCGACAGACTTAACTTTCTGGCATATAACTCTTTTTATTACTATAAATATTAAACGAAAGCCTGACTCTTACTCTTGCCCTAACCTTAACCAATACCTAACATTTCGATTTACTTATTTGTTTAAAGTGTTGTTGACCAAAAACGTTTGTTGTGCTTTTTTGTGTGTGTGACGATTTTCTGTGGAGTCCTAAATATTACGTGGCCAGGACACGAAAAAACGAACTTTTACGTGTGCATGTCACAAATTTTGGCTACAAAAATTGTGTCTATTTCACGAAAACCTGTGATATCGTGTTGGATATGGACACTGCATACTGGCATAACAAAGTCTCAAAACTTTATAAAGCCAGCACCTGTCTGTCATCTTCACCTTATAAACGGTTCACATTAGCATGTTGATTTACAGCACAGAGAACAGGGACCCTGTCACTTATCACATTGAAGAAGAAGAATTGAGATAAATGCAGGAAAAGGCCTCGGCGACGGCAATACAGTTGCCGTGTTGACGCACTCCTAAAACGTCCAGAATCGGAGCCCAGAAGATTATTTGCAGTTATGTTAGAGGACACAACCGATTTTGTAAATAGCCTTAATCTCCTGATAAATCGTTGAGGCAAACAAAGCAAATTCTCCATCCGTTGTCACTAAAATATTGTTCGTCAGACAACCTTAACTTTTTTTCTGCCCGCCAAGTGCTATGGCGTTGACTCATGAACGTTTCTATATTTTTATTTTCTTTATTTTCCACAACGAGTCTGGATCAACCTCCCTGGCAACTAGATCGAAACATTCTAATGACCAGACCGATTGGGTTTGGAAACAGCCAGAAATTTGTAAAAAGCAATAAATAGGAAATACGTTTTTTTATGACGATGAAAAACTAACAGACCTAGTTGCTCCAAAACATTATCGCCAAACCATAAAGAAAGAATACAAATATCTAAACCAAACCAAAATAAAGATAGTCTCTCCTGTTGTTTAGGCAGAGAGTATTCCATCTGAACATTCTAAAGCAAGCTACGTTTTGAAAAACTATTCATGACACTATGATTAGTGTGTAATTATAAAATGTATCTGAACTTGTTCGTACAACACCCGCTGACATCAGCAGATGTCTTTTGTCGACTTCCGACAACAAATACTCTTGTCGCATCTACCTGCTTGACACCACTTTTCGCAAGCTAGCACGCAAGCTAGCACACCTAAGTGCTCCATGGTCCTGGGTCTCCCTTAATCTCCATCACTGCCTTAACGGGTTGACTTGCTTTACAATTTAATCAGCAGAGCGACCTTTGAATGATAAGTAGTAATGCTAGACTAGGTGCGCATAAATCGCCAGGTCCTGACGGAGAACATCACAATACAGTTGTGTCCCTCCGCCTTAAAAGCAATACCTCACCGTGTCGACCCTAGAAGACAAAACAGCAGGAAATCATCCGCCGCTAACACCCCACATTATTTGAGTGTGGAATGCTGGCCCAAATTTTTTTCTCTCAGCCGTTAATGACAGGTCCAGGTTGTCGCACTCTTTCAGTCGCTCTACTCCGTTGTGATCAACAACGTTGGCTAATATTGTTTTGCACAACTTCTTGCCTTCAATGCATGCACGCTTGGATTTTGCTGTGTATCACGCTAACATGTGAACAGTAGCGACAAAGTGGCTGTATATTGAGCATGACTGAGAAAGACCTAATTAACTGAAAATGTACAGACTGCCAAAGAGAGACGTATCTCTCAACCCGAAAGGGCTATTTGTGTTTGTTCGGTATAGGTAGCATTCTGGGTAACGGTCTTTGATAAATAACAGAGTTTTCCATTGCTAACCATCAGAATCAATGTTGGGGTAAATATGGTAGCATAATGCTACAATGTGCATGTCAACCCCATACATCTTTTGTCATTGTTAACAATTGAGTGCAAACACATTGACACCAACAACCACCGCTAGTTATTATATGGCTAGTTATCCTAAGAATTTTGTAGGGATAATATATAATTAAAACCAACAAACACAACGGACGGATAAAACATATACTGTGTGAAATGAAATGCGCTTGCAGAAAGCGACTTAGAAAATACCTTCAAACAACAGTAACACGCAATACAAGGACCTACACTTATCAACATCAAATGTAACGTTAAACAATAAGAAGCTCAGTGCAACCACACCCAGTGACTTAAGTAGCCCCGCTAATTAACAAACTCAAACCAGGTGTGCATAATCACCTCAAACCAAAATGAAGGACAAGGTGAGAACAACACAAAATAACGAAAAGAGGACGACTAGTCCCACTAGTCGTCACATTACACTACTTAGGTTTGATTTTAATAGGTCCATACCAGAAATAGGGTTTTATAAAGCCGTTTAACAGTTATAGTCATTATCTAATTAATATTAGATATTTAGTATCATATATCGTCCCAAAAATAATAATAATTCAATAGGATCCATTAGCCTATAAATGTATTGAGCGACATGCCTTTAAAGAGGTGTGTCGCATGTGAGATAAGATGGTTAGGTTACGCAAAGGGCATCTAAACACATGTATTAACAACAGCTTAGTTGTTTAAAATAGGGGGAAAGATAGAATCGGATTAGTATCAATATCGGCAGACATTCAAGGTTGCAGTATCGTTATCGGTGTAGGACATAATAAAGTGGTATAGAGCCGTCTCTAGTTGTAGCCAATTGTTACTCGAAGGACTCATCTGAAAGGACTAGTTTGGAGCATTGGCTATGAAATTGTTCCTACAGCAGATGCATTATTCCAAAAGAAAATTGAAAAATCATGTATAAAAAGTTATCATTTCCAGCCCAATCAATGTATCTTTGACAGTAGTAAATTGTGTTTTTTGCCCCACAAAAATATCTAAAATAGTATCCATTGAACTCTGTATTAACACATTTTCATACAGAATTCTGCAATACACATTTCTTCCATGGGCTACGTTGACCACAATGGACTAAAAATTAGCAGTTGGGTCGTTAAGCAGGGCTTTCCATTGAGCTGACTCTATGAGTGCCTGGACCAAATGTCATTTATATAACTAGGTTCAAGAACACATTAAGTTATGGGAATATCAAATAGTAGACGTTTTAAAATCCAAGTCCTGTTTTGATATTTCTATCCTGCCTTGACGTTCGTCCTACTTGTGATAATCAGCCAGTCTATTCTGTATTATTAAAGGGCAACTACACCGAAAAACTTTTTTTCTCACTTATCGTCGTCACTTATGTAGTAGAAATGTGAAAGCATTTTTGAAATTGGTGCCATATCTAGGCAGAGAAAAATATTAAAATGTGTTTTTGGCTCATGTGGATGAAATACACCAAATCCCAGAATGCACTTGTTTCGCTGCTCTACGAGTCCACTCCCAAGCCACGCCTACCGGCTCGAGAGGGCAGGCAGAAGGGAAGGCTAGCTACTAGCTCATTGACTGGAAAACAGAAGACACCGGTTAACATGACTCTCCGTGACGAGTTTCCTGATAAAGTAATTTAAATACTAGCCTTGCGTTGTACCGGGATGTACATCCAACACAAGGAAAGGACATGTAGTTAGTTTCATCGTTTTCCCGTTGAACATTTGAGCGGTGCAAACAGTGGCTGCGGGCTATCAACCACCCCAAGTTCCGAGAATATTTGTAATTAATAAAAGTATATACATTTCTTCATATTTCCCTGTACTCTTTTGTAAATCAAAGTAATACATTATAAACTTTGAACTTTCATTGTTTTTAAACATAATATAAACAATTTCACACTCATAGCTCTTCCAGAGCTTCACCAGTTTCTTGATAGCCACAGTATTGTCCGTCAAGAGCTGGAAATCTCTGTCTGATGTCCTGAACAACACAGGCAGGCAAAACAAGAAGATATAGCCTTTCCCCAGTCTCTCTCCTTGCAGGACCCATTCCACGAAATGACGGTAGGCTGTTAGGCATATATTGTCTGAAAACAATAAGCACAACGTTAGCAACGCAAGCTATTTGCACCTACAATAGGCTAGCTAGCATATATGTAAGTGGTAAATGCTGCGCTCGGTAAATATAACCGATAGCTCAGCTAACTGACGTGAACAACAAATAAATACTCACTTATACTGAATCGTCCGTTTGTCCCTGCGGGCTTTGGCTGGTGTTTCCCATTGACCTTCGGAATCCTGAAATAAGGTTCAAAAACTCGTGTGGATCAAAGCTGGGGTGCTCTATTACGTATGCTGGCGGTCCCGTTTCTAATGCAGATTCAGTTATTTCTTCAAGAAGAAAATGGCATCGCTGATATTCGCAACAGCAGCGGGACTCTATCTGTGTCCATAGGCGCACAGCGAGAGCACTGGCACCACCAGTCCGCCCCAGCTCGACTCTGTACGGGCTCTTCCTCATGACCGCCAGGCAAGCTTCGCTCCTCTGCAGCATCAGCCTCTTGTTCCTCCGTCAACCGCAACTGTGTTTCGCTGTATTGCGGCTCGTACAGGCAGCCACGAACATCGGATTCGCGCAACAGATCTTCAAAATCCCTTTCTTCCATTTCGTCTTCAAAATTACTTTCTGCCATTGTGTTTAGTCTAAAACTAATTTCTCCAAAAGCCAGATCGGGTTAGCAAGATGGCGGACATTGTTTTGAAAATCTGTGACGAGGCCCCACCCCATATGGGCGGGTTGATAAAAATGCGGAAGTAGCGTCTACTTCTGTCTGTAGGTCATAGCCTCTTTTAAAAAAATCCTCCAATGACGTAAAAATCGTCATTTTACATCATTGGAGGATTTTTTCCTGACCTAAAATCAAGATATGCCTCTTATCAGATGGAGTTGAGGGGGGTCATTGGAAGATACTACCATTTGTCTACTGATACAAAATCGGTGAAGTGGCTCTTTAATTAAAGCCCCTCTTCTTATTTGTTATGTTTTTTAAACAAACTAGAAGAGACATACATATGCACTACCTGCAAAATGACTCATTCCTTACATTTTGTTATTGTATAGATAGTGGACAGATGTACGAAAATGAAGAAGGGCACTGGCTCTCAGCCAACTGAAATGTAAACTAATGAACAAATTACAGACACGCAAAAACTCATTTTGTACACCTGTGGTTACACTCACAGTCATGTGTGATACTTCTCATGGCAAGGTAGAAACATGTGACACCTTTACATACATTTTTAAAGCGTGTTCATATTTATAGTCAGTGTGCGGTGAATCTCAGTGGACTACACAACCGCATTTGTCTTCTGGCATTTCTTTATCTCGTTCTTTTCTTCTCAATTGTGAGGGAACTTTTTTAAATTCTTGTAATTGCTGTTCTGATATCAGTGGCGGCTGATCAAGGGACCTGAATAATATTCCTCCTGAAGTTACACTGTAGAGGTAATTGCTATAATGTGTGCTGCAGAGGTACAATAGTAGATTGTAAGATGTTTCGCTCTCCTATAGGAATGGTTTCTTAATTAACCCACACATCTTCTTATCCACATGTAAAACTACACACTGAGACAAATAGCCATCGACACCCCTGCACAGAGATACACACACACAAACACACCATAACAAACAGAAACTCATCTCTATGCAATTCTGCGAGAAACAACGGGAGACACAAAGCGCAGAATATCTTCCAATGGTTGGTATCTCCGCCAAACACAAACAAACACTTCTTATCCTCTGCATTTTCTACCCACCAGCAGAAAATATGATTATCTGTAGCTGTCACAACTGCATAAAGCTAAGGACTAATCTCTGGCTGCAACATCACAACCGCGGGAGCTGGTCGACTGGCACACCACAAGAGATTCGTTTTCAGACATTTTGGTAGAAATACAAATGATATTTGTATATAAATATGCATCTATATTGGTTAAGAAATGATATCTCACCAGATAAATCACTAGGAGGTCATCTTAATATCGTATTACCACTAATATAATTGAAGAGGGAATACATTAGGTTCAATTGACATAATCTTAGAATAAAAATGTAAACGGATATTTTTTTAAGGCAATCTGTTAGCTTGCCTTTGCAGTGTACAACATTTAAAAATGCTAAGATAATACTGCCCAGTTGCTAAACCTAACGCTAACACTGTAGCCTAACACTGAACCAAAAAACACATTCTGCATTTGTGCCTTTAAGTTGTAGTTGTAGGTAGCTATGGAAGTCTGAGATTGTTAACTGATATAACCAGCTCAATGTCATTTATGTACGGACATCGACAATCTAGTAATATTTTTTGTGTTCTGTAAGCTAGCTGGCTTGGCCGGCTGGTTTGCTAGCTAGCAAAAATTTGTTAACACATTGAACCCATCTGCTCATGCCCTGTGCAATGAGATTGTTATTTTTTATTTCTCAACCGCATGACGGTATCTACAGATAATTTACCGGCACTGTAGGCCCTCAAATACTCAACGTAAAAAGTATTAATGAATTAACGGGAACTATAACAAGTAGTTAATTATAAAAAAATATGTGCAATTCGTACGTGAATATCATGGAATTAGGCTTTATACATTTGGTTTTAAGAGAATGCATTTTCATTGTCATGTGACCTTTTTATTGACCATCAGGCGATGGATTTTTTTGATTTGGCTTTTCCACTGAAATATAAGTACATATTCTTATAATTAGTTAGGCTTAGTTTCAGCTGCAGGGCAGGTGTCACCAGAGCCGTTCGTGCATTATGTTCCTCGCTCACAGACACCACAGCTTTGATGTATGATCGCAGTTAATCTCCTTAAAGCCAGGTCCCAGTGTTGTCTTTCAATTCCGTCAGTCTGGGCGACGAACGGTTCAGTCAACGTTTGAGACTGTTTCGAGCAGTCGGGGATCGCAATAGTCCGCTCGAAGCCAGCTCTCTTCTCATGAATAGCTTTGTTCGACACAATTTACCCAATGTCCCATGCCCCGAACTTATATTTTTATATTATGTTCAGCACTCATACACAAATATTGCTAAAGCACTATTTAGAAAAATACACATCGTTAAACCTGTCATTATGAGTTAATTTTCTTGAGGACAAGGAGCTGGCAAAACATTCCGTCACATGCGTTTATGTCTTTTACGACAAGGATACACTCAAACTGTACTAGCAACGTGTTTTAAATAACTTTTTGGGATATATTGGAGTGGAAATCCACTAAATTCAATTGATATTCTAACATAATATGTCATATTTCCAAAATGGTCTCATGGGAATACGTTATAAAATAAAAAGCAAGGTTTGGTTAATGTTAGGTATTACAGCACTGTGGTTAAGTTTAGGGTTACGGTTAGAAAAAAATGTCCCTGGTTGAATTCAAGCTTGTAACCGGTGGGAGTAGAGGACTTTGGTCTGGGACGTTTCTGCCAATCCACCAACCCAAATGACAATGCCTTTTAAAACCTCCACTATTTAACCCTTACTGCGCTCACCACTGCCTCTAAAGGCAGTTCTTACTGGGATTTATATTGTTTAGATTTTTCCTGTCAATAATGACCATATATACATCTCTATATATATATATATATATATACAAATATTTCCTGTAAATACACTACTTTTGTTTCTTCCCTTTACTGTACTTTACTCTCCTGCACTGTAACGTTTAATGTTGTGTAACATAATGCCATTTGTTTCTATTATGCAGGGACCTATGATGGAATTTCATTGCCGTGATTAAGTTAACACATTTACATTCACTTACTGCAGTTCAATAACCAAAATAGATTTTTTCAAACTCAAGGTGGCAAACTCATGGCTGACATCCTATTCTTTCTGCAGACGTCTTTCAAAATCAAATTTGATACGGAACAGATTTTAGCAAAATCCTGGGGAGACATGGAAAACGTGTCGTTTTTATACCAAAGTCAGTCTATATAGTTTATCCTATAAATATATTTTTTAAATCGTTCCATTCTATAAGGTTCTGTATACGTAGATTTCAGGGTTGCTGCGGGCATGAGAGACCTGTCGCCACCTGACATTATGGAGGCCTCTGGGTGTCTCTGAGTTTGTGTTGTCCCCAATTGGACCCAGCTGCCCTGTGTTGCCTCTAATTAGGGAGCCTATTAAGGCGGCCATTTTCCCTCCGCCGGTGTGGTTCGTTGTTTGTGCCATTGGGCTGTAGCTGTGGTAAACTTGGGGTCATTAAATAACCTTTATAGTTTACACCAACCCTCCACCTGTGTCCTAACCTTAACCCGCACAACAACAAGACCCGTCACTTTAAGTGTTTTACTTTTACAATTATTACATGTGTAAGAGGTGTAATTATTTTTGTGCATTAAGAGCTTCTTCTGCAATTGTCCCATGCTTAATACGTTTGCACACAGACAGAATCTTGCTTGCTTTAATTCCTGGTCTCCCTATGGAGGCAAACAGCAGAGCCCTGTTAGCCCAGTCACGTACAGTAAATGCATGTAGCATAATGTCCCTGATGGTGAAGCTGCGCTTCTACCTTGGCCTTGTTGATCTTATGTCCCTATCTGTAGGTCAAAGCAGGCCTTTAGGTTTATGTCAGTATGCAGGAACACGTCACAGAATCACATGGCTGTTGGGAGAAAGGCAGGGAAAAGGGCGGCCCGGCTGTCATACCGGGCTGACACGTGTCCGGATGGAGCGAGGCTAGCGCAAAACCGAGAGGACAGCAACTTGCTCATAGTGAACTGGGGTTGGTTTAAATCAACCAGATATGTCTCCAGTGTTTTGTGATTTGGTAAAATGTCAAAATGTACTGTGTTCGGAATGGCCGGGTTAAAATTGTGTCTTCTTTTAAATGCTACGCTACTGTGACGTCACAGATGACAGACATTCAATTTGAAAGTCTTCAGTAATTTCCGTTGTTTATCGCATCGTTATCTAATTGAGACTTTCGCTGTGGGATGTCAATACAAGCTCTCTTATCCCAGTATCCCTATTTTACCAGACACCTTAGCAGGTACACAATACGCATATGGGAGCTGTATTGCAAAAACAGTATCCAACCAAATCGAACATGAACCATTAATACAATGTCAGTTATTGACTATGATATTTTGTCAGTCATTCTCTAATATCATCCCAATATCAGGAATTATCTCCTTGATGAATCTTATCTCAAGTCCCATGTTTTCTTTTTTGCTTACTCTGTTCTTTGCTGCTGCCATTTTGCTTTCACAAGCTCTACAGGCCCTGATGTAGAAAAGCAGCCCCATGGGATAGTGCTGCCACCACCATGCTTCACTGTAGGGATGATGTTTTAAAAATGATGTGCAGTCTTAGGCCGAACACAGCGCTTAACGTTATTGTCAAAAAGCTTTTATGTTGTTTTGCCATGAAAGACGTGAGAAACTGGGATGTCATAGGCCTCTTGGTTGCCTCGTTCATGCACTTCTCATCCGTGAGCACTTATGCAATCAATGTTTTTTTTTTATTGACTTTTATTTTAACAGGGAAAGAACACATTGAGACTTAGATCTCATTTGCAAGTGTGCCCTGAGTACAGCAATGATTTTTACAGTAGTACAAACACATATAAAATGCACACTATACAATATTAATTGTACAGACAGATAGTATTTTCAACAAATTAAAAACAGACACATTCCTCTCTATAAAATTGTATCATCATTTTTTTAAATTGACACATGGACACCAATGCATTAAATTTGAGTTCCTTTTGAATCTTGTTCCATACATGTGGAGCTCTATAAGAAAAAGCTGATTTACCTAGTTCAGAGGTTACCAGGGGAGTCTCTAGCACTAGGCCACTCTGAGATCTTGTTTTTAAAGCCAAAGTTTTAGGAATTAATAAGGATGATATATATACTGGTAGCCTGTGAAGTAAAGCTTTATAGATAAAGATAGAGTAGTGGAATGATCTACGTGCTCTCAAGGACATCCAGCCCAATTTATGGTCCAACGCATTTATGGTATTTGTAATTCATTTAAAACGATTTTCCCCAAAACATTCAAAAATACATTATGAACATTTTGTGCTGAACACAGGCACCGAGGGGCATCACGGTTCTTTGCTAAATCTCATTATAGTTCTGAACACTTGAAACCCACGATTGAGTGTGTTATTTTAGGCAGGTTAATGTTGATTTACAGTTCCAAATTATTGCCCCGATAGGGGAGCTGGGTATTTTTAGACATACAGCTATTCATTTCATAGTCATTGCCTCATTTTTAAAGGTCAACAATCTTTTGTCTGTGCTGATGGATGTCTGAGGCAGTTGCACATGTGTGCCACCTCTAATTTACTGTATACCCCAGTGAACCAAGAGCTTATCAATAAATCAGAGTCCACAAGGGATATATATATATAAATGGGAGGACAATTACATTAGATTTGGAACATAGGAGTTTCTAAAGGTGCAAAATATTGTGGCACCTTTTGAGAAGCAGAATTCGTTTACTCTGAATAATTAAAGTAAATGTTAGATTTCTCGCATATTTACAGTTTTAGATAAACTGATTGATAAACACTGTTGTGAATAAACATTATGACCACACACTCACAGGTGATTATGACCACACACTCACAGGTGATTATGACCACACACTCACAGGTGATTATGACCACTCATTCACAGGTGATTATGACCACTCATTCACAGGTGATTATGACCACACACTCACAGGTGATTATGACCACTCACTCACAGGTGATTATGACCACTCACTCACAGGTGATTATGACCACTCACACACAGGTGATTATGACCACTCACACACATGTGATTGTGACCACTCACACACAGGTGATTGTGACCACTCACTCACAGGTGATTATGACCACACACTCACAGGTGAGTTTGTTTCCTCTCAGGGGTCCTGCTCTAGAGTTTTTCCTAACCAGCTCTTTCTGGTTTCAGGCTGGATGTGTTTAAAGGCATTGTGACAGCTGCTGAAATAAAAAACATTATAAAATAAATTGGATTGACAACATTACCACTTCCCCCATCTTTGCATCTTCTTAAAATTAATTCACATCCCCGCTACCCCTCCACCACACACCCATGTGACTGTCACCTCTTTCCACACTGCTCAGGTAATGTAATGAGCCAGCAGGCAAATATCATTACTGTGCAAAATGGTCAAAATAAGAGAGTAACACTTTCCAGATGTTTCTAAATGCAGGTAATTTGTCTCTCCAAGCACAATCCCCGATAACCGAACTTTCCCAATGCGTTTAAAAAAAGGAACAAATTGGAACATATTAATGAGTTGGAAAGGTGCAATATCAAATGTTTTACCGGTGACCTGTCGTCCATTTCTCTATTTTCAAATCATTGTTTGGGAAAAAGAAAAACAAAAGGTGTCAAATGGATTGTTGACGTGCACACCACAGAGGCAGCCGTTACATTAGCATGTCAAATGCAACACAGACTCCCCTCCCTTGTGTCTGCGTGTTATCCATTTACCCACAATGCAATTCATGCCACTCTGACAGATTCCCAGCAGGCCTGGCTCTCTAACAGTGACACAGTGGCCAGACATAGTGTCCCCAATCTCCCCCGGGGCCTCCTTCCGGGCCACTTTGGTGCCGGTCCCGTGCCCTTCGCAAATGAACTTAACAAGATCTCACGGGCACCGTTTTAACAGGGACATCGTCTTTCCATTAGCTCGCTGCTTCTGTCATGTCGGGTCGTGTTAAGATCTGCTAATCTTGACCGATCGCACGCACCGGACCCCTCTCTCCGAGACTAAAACACAGTCCGACCTAGCATGCTAATCTCCAATGGCTACCGAAAGCCAAGTCAGTTTGCTCCTTGGCCTGCTACTTGCAGACACATTCATGTTTTCTCCCAAATGAATAGGACAGTTTTTTCACCAGAGGACGGCCCGAAACATTCAGACAAGTCAGACCGACGCAATTAGAACCAGACCGTTTTTCCCATGATGCAGCTGTGCTGAGTACATGAAGGCTGTGCAATGCAATCGCCTCTCACACCAGATGTAATGTCCTATTTCGCTTGGCACCCCAATCACAGCCCCATACCATATTGCATGTGACTAAACACACACACACACACACACATCTACATTTGCACAATAACAAAGGCAAATGTGAATCCATTTTCATTAGACTTAATCCAGGTCTGTGCTTTGTGAGAACATCTAACCCAGTAACACGTTCTACAGAGCCTGCGCCAGCTGTAGACCCAGCTCAAGCACAGACCTGGATTAAGTCTAATGAAAATGGATTCACATTTGCCTTTGTTATTGTGCAAATGTAGATGTGTGTGTGTGTGTATGTGTTTAGTGCACCGTATTCCCCCTAGTATATAAATAACATGGCATTCCATGAAAACTGATTTTATTGCACCGAGATAATTGCTCTGGAAGCCAATCCTAAAATAGAGTATTCGGCGGTACGCTTTACAAACGGCGCTTCACGGGTTGTGTTGTCATGGAAAACGTTTGGGTGCATTCGCAAATTAAACAAATTCAGTAATCAACTTTACAAACGGCGCCCCGTGGCTTTGGGTTTTGGCCCGGTTCAGGGAGGGAGACTGAAACGATCGCCGTTCGAGCGGAAATATTAGAACACGTTTCCTTCTGGTAGCGATGTCAAAGCTATGTTTTTATTTCTCAACAATAAATGCTTTGTGATATCCTCGGGGTTCAGAAAAAGAGTGAATCTTTGTTAGGTCGAATGCTGAAAAGTTCTGTGTGCGTGTCGTGCGTGTTTTAGTGAGTGCGGCAAAAGACCAAATGTTATGTGCTATGGACAACCTGGCCTGGGTCAACTGAGTTGAGGTTAAAAAAACATGTTCCCAGCACGTTTAACAATCACACCACAGTTTATGTATTACCTGCGATATACACGATGAGACAAAACATCACGACAAGTACAGTGAATGACGTTCATCTTCTCCGTACAAGGGCACATGTTATGGTCTGGGCAAGACTAAAGACCTTGGCAACCTTGACAAGGGCCAAATTGTAATGGCCAGACAACTGGGTCAGGTCATCTCTGAAAGAGCGAAACTTGTGTGGTGCTCCCGGTTCACAGAGCTCCTATTGACATGCATGGCACCCGGCTGCGTGAGGTGTTGCATGAAGGCAGAACGGTCAGAGTGCCCTGTCCACCAACAAAACTGGACTTGAGAGCAATGGAAGAAGGTTGTCTGGTCCGATGAGTCACGTCTTCTTTTACATCACGTGGACGACGGTGTGGGAACATGACGAAGAGTTTGAGGTGTTGCCCTGACCTCCAAACTCCCTAGATCTCAATTCGATCAAGCATCTGTGGGGGGTTCGCTGCCATCACCTTCCTCCCCATGGTTAGTACACCCGCGAGGCGGAGCAGGGGATGCAGGGCGGAGTAGGAAACATATGAGTTAGTTGGTCATTCATTAAAAATTTCGTGCCACCTTCTGGGAAAAAGTCAATTGTATATCAACAATTTCTGAATAAACTCAGTACGCTATAATGTTGACAAACTAGTAAATAATGTATTATTGTAAAACATTGTAATTGCTCTTTGACACACCAGTTGTGGTGCATCTACAGGTATGCCAAACAATTATGCTGTGAAAATGGCAATTTTCCACATGGTCTAAAGCACAGGCATTAAACCGGTTCCACGGAAGGCAGAGTGTCTCCGGGTATTCGCACTCACCTTGTACTTGATTGTTTCATTAGGTCACTAATTGGTTAGGTTCCACCCTCACCTGGTTGTTTGGGTCTGAACTGAGAACTGATTTAAAGGAAAAAACTAAAACCTACATACATACTCTATGCCCCCTGTGGAACCGGTTTGACAAGCCTGGTCTAAAGCATGCCAGAAGGAATTTATGGGCGACAGTTTTCTCTCAGATTGAAAATATATTCCCGAAAGAGATGTTCTATAGTTGTTTTTCGGTTGCACTGCACATGGTTGTTAATTGGTTTCTATGCACCATAGCTGATTAATTATAACTAGAATGGGGCCAAATCAAATTGTTAAATGATCCATGGAATTACAATTTTTAAACAATGAATAATATGTTTAGGATTTTTACACCCCGTTTTTTCTTCCCTCTTTTTTCACTACCTCCACCCAGGAAGAACAGGGCGTGACTGAATAAAGGACAGCGCATGAACGAAAAATACAAAAGCTTGCCAGGGAAATACCTCTACTTTTAGCCTCTCTGTCACTGTGGCATAAGGAAAAGCAAGAGCTGAATGATATAATGAAGGCAGCGGTGAGGGCAGAGCGAGAGAGATGGGGGGAGAGAGATGGAGAGAGAGGGGGAGGGAGATGGGGAGAAAGGGAAATAGAGATGTGAGAGAAAACAGGAGGGAGAGAAAATAAATAAACCCATGTTTATTTTTAGCATGTCGCTTTCATAAATTTGTAAATCCCTGTATGAATTATGACCCGTTTAGCTACACATAGTGTGTGGTTTTTTTGGGGGGGTCAACGTGTGTGATTCAGAGCTTTAGGGAAAAGAAGGTGGTTGTTGTGTTTTAGTGAAAGGTAGAGAGAGGGTGTTCGCATGTTTGCTTGTGTTCGCATGTTTGCGTGTGTTCACACGTGAGAAGACTTGCCTTATGGGGATTTGGAATGTATGAAGTGAAACGTGACTTGGTGTGCAGCCAGTTGTGTCCTGTCTCTGAATGGGGGGAACAGGTCAGAGAGTGAGTGAGAGAGATGGGGAGTGAGAGAGATGGGGAGTGAGAGAGATGGGGAGGGAGGCTGGGAGTGACTAAAGCAATACACAGATGTGAAAGGGGTGGGATTTGACCAGGGGCAGAGTACAGCCCGTTCGGTGGATGGGTTCATGTGATTCGCAGCGACATTTGTCAACTATGAATGAGAGAGAGCAATCCCAAGTCAACACATGCAATAATATGACATGCACACCAATCTGTGTTGAGAGTACAGACCAGTTGGTTTATAAGCACAGGATAAGGTGTACTGGAATGTTAATGATATGCTTAAACATACAGATGGCACACACAGGAGCAGGCAGCCAGAAAAACACAGTCCCACACAACCCCCCCCCCCAAAACAAAAGAAAAGTTATTAATTTTGTATTCTTTATAAAACAACTCTTGTCATGTTTATTTGGGCTATTTCTAGACCCAGAAATGTTTACTCAAGGTTTGGATTGGTCTTAAAAATAATATAATATAAATATATGTTTTTTGGAGTGGTTAAAAAACAATGCAACGAGATGATTGACATCGACATGTCAGTATTAAGGTTTGGCTTTTTTGAAAAGGCTATATTACTATAATAAACATGTGCACAAACTATATAACTATAATAAACATGTAACCAGGCTGTATTACTGTGTTAAAACATGTATCCAGGCTATAATACGATATTAAACATGTAAACAGACTATATTACTGTGATATTCTGCACAGAAACCTGCAATTTTTACAGGGGTGTGTGGACCTTTTATATCCACTTTAGATGTGCCAAGCACAATAAGTATTTCCCTGAGTAGTTAGGTAATTATTGCACTGAACTGTCTTTCCAGGCTAGTCTAAATACAGCACATCCAACACGGCAGAGCACATTTTTGTTGTGAATTTGTTCTGCACCTACTGTGTATCATTATGCAGTCTCTGTCCTGTGTCGCAGATTTATTTCCTCTAAGACCCTAGAATAAACATAACAAAGTGGTGATTTGCTTATCCGGGATTATGAGGGAAAGTAGATAGGTCAACAATATCGATTGCACGGGAAAAATGACAATGTTCTAATAATAATAATAATTATGGCAATGCTTGGGTTCTGATACACGAGAAATCGCATTGAGTCAATTTGTGACTCCGGAGGTCTTTTGGAGAGAGTGATTTTATTCTTCAAATTAATTCTCCGGCTAATGTCTTCAATGTCTGAATCACACCCCAATATCATAAGAATTACGTTCCCTGGGAACTGTTGTAGGAACACGCGATTACGTTACTAGTGGACGTGTCTACCATGCATTTATATTAAAATATAGCATGTGGAATAGAACCACTGCCTACAGCTCGGCAGCTGAGCGCTTGACCCACTGCTCCACCAGGGTCACTGTTCTACGTCTAGTCGTTATGCAATGTAATCGCGGATCTTACAATTGTTCACAGGATATTAACCCTAACCCTAACATTACAAAACTAGCCCTAATCTTAACCCTAACATTACAAAACTAGCCCTAATCTTAACCCTAACATTACAAAACTAGCCCTAACCTTAACCCTAACATTACAAAACTAGCCCTAACCTTAACACTAACATTACAAAACTAGCCTTAACCTTTATCCTAACATTACAAAACTAGCCCTAACCTTTACCCTAACATTACAAAACTAGCCCTAACCTTAACCCTAACATTACGAAACTAGCCCTAACCCTAACCTTAACCCTAACATTAGGAAACTAACCCTAACGAAAACCTAGAGCGCGGGCGGCATTTTGCCACTGTAAATTGTGTTTCGCCACTAAGAAGAGCGCAGGGTGGTACAGTGGGTGAAGCCCTCTGCTTCCGAACCGTCGCCAGTGGTTCGATTCAACCCGCATGATGTGATTTTTTTGCTTTTTATGTTTTATCCTGACACTGTTAAGTGGTGACAATATCTGGAAAGATACTGCGATAGCTTGTCCTCTATCTCAGTAGCCATTCCTGCTATTATACGGTGGATAATGGCTGGCTAATACTTCAGTTTAACATTCTAGTACAATGGAGTCGCTGATTAATGCAGTTTTACGTGTTTCTAGGCTACTGAGTGAATGTGTCTTCTGCCCGAACTTTGTTGGAGATAACTCATTATCTAGCTGTGATAACCGGTTAAGAGTTTCTGACGGCTCAAAGACTGACCCCAAGTCAGAGCAGGTCAGTAGCATTTATTTCCAGCGACCATTATAAAGTTGTCCGGCGGTGAGAGTTGTACGTGGGAGGTAACGTTACTATATTCATAGCACAACTGCTATTTTGTTGCTATGCTCCTGAGTGGTAACAGTATTTAAAATGGGATTTAAAAAAGTTTATAAAAAGTAAAGGAAATATGTTTGACAGATCGCCAAGTATCTAACAGCAAGCAACACACAAAACCACAATGACAAACATACTGTTTTGGGCATTGTTAGCATGGTAAAAATCACCAATTTCATTGATACTATTAATCTGTGAGGCTAAGTCCTTGCCTAGGTTAAATATGAAGACAGACGGCGTCAAACCGGCTGGCACACGCTTATAGCTGGATGTTAGGGGCAAGTGGGAAACCTCCCAGGCCATGAAAAAGGGCCAAGAACAATATCAAACCCATAAAAAACGGTACCACTGAACTCCGGTTTAGAATATGTAGTCATAATGATTAGGCAACGTCAAATCCCACTAGACTTTATTTAGGCTAAAACGTTATGCTCTTGGCTGTTAGATGTGCATTGCCGAGGCCTATTTTGAAGAAAACACGACGACACCTGACTACATCATCTGATCCCATCAAACTACTTGCTAGTTACATTTTAGACATTAACATCATTCGTTAGACTAAGCTGATATACAGAATCGTTGAATATTCACTGATAAGCCAAACCTTATGACCACAGATGAAGTGAAATAACATTGATCATCTCCTAACGAGGGCAGAGGTCATCTGGATAGATGAGATGGTAAGCGAACATTACGTTTCTTCAGCAGGATACTGCGCCCTGCCACACTGAAAACCAATCTGAAAACTGTTTGAGGAACACGATGAAGAGCTCGAGGCGTTGCCCTGGCCTCCATCCACGACGGCTCCACCTTCACAACTATCAGGACTTAGAGGATCTGCTGCTAACGTGTTGGCGCCAGATACCACATGACACATTCAGTGGTCCAAGTAGCAGATTAAACATTGTCATAATGTTTAGGCTCATCCTTCTATATACAGTGCATTCTAGCAGGTCCCGAATTTAAGCAGTGAAGTGTCAACCAAGGACAAATTGAATCTCTTCACCGATGTTGAATAGATGCTTTGAGGTTAGTGAACTCCATTCAGTTCGACATCCGATAAAGACCAATACTGACACGGTTAATGTTGTTTCATCATTTATTTAGATGATCCCACACTGAAAGAACAACCATCTTGTACTGTAGAAAGTGTGTAAGAGAGTATTTATAGACGACAACGGAGCGAATGCATTTTATTAAAAAAGAACGATGGCCCAGACAAGAAACGGACGGTTGTAAAACAAAAAATAAAGGACATCCGCACGCTTGGCTAAGATATGTCCAGGGAAGAAAAGTGTAGAGTTAACCAGGAACATAATTTACCTCAGAGCATCGTAGTTAGTGATTGTGGCCGCGATCAACCATGAAGTGGAGCATAAGGAAACGTGTCAGACAGAAACCAAATGAAAGAGGCTGCATTGTGGGTGTGTTGGTGCTGCTTGTTTGCTGATCTGGAGAAAGGCCAGGTGGCTGAGAGTACAGGCAGGCTTGTTTCCCGGTTTCCTGACGAAGCTTTCAGACGAATTGGAGTGGAAATGTTTCGACTCCTGTCCATAGTCCGGAAGGTTCCGGTCACTGACATAAACATAAACATTTGTTCTGCATGAAAACATAATCAGTCATACTTTGCATTACTTCACATTTGACATATTTCAGTTTTTCACTGAACAATTTTCAACTAAAATTTGTGTTCCTCTTTGAAGCGGCGCGGGGAGCTTCTAGCACGCAGGAAGTAATGTTCATCTGTGCTCGAAAACATCCAACCTTATATGTGAACAGTATGGAATAAATACCATGTATCCAAGCTGTCTTACGCATTAACACAGTGTTTTGTTCTAGCTACTCATGTGAGGTAGGTGTGACACCCGAATACTGTAAATCGGACACTGTAAACTGAATGACATGTGCAATCACAAGAGGAGGCCAGAATAGTATTGAACGGCACTGTAAAACATTGTTCGGTTGAGCGATGCTACTATCCGAATCTGGACTATACCCGCTGGTTGTCGGGTCGGGATAAGCCGTTTTAGCATTGCTATACCTGCAGCAGCATGTGCTGGACCACCGGTTTGCATTTGTTCAGCTCACTCTCCGAGCGCCATTTATACCTCACGTTTTCTGTCTCTCATGCTCTTACTGGCTGGGGCGAATGTGACGTTTCCGACGAAGCATATTTTCAAAGCGGAATAAAAACACATTTTTCTTTTTTTATTTAACCTTTCTTTAACCAGGTGGGCCGATTGAGAACAAATTCTCATTTATATAGCATGCTCTGCGCAAATTACAGAGCTCCCCTTTATATTGTTGGTTGATCAGCACAACTTAATGCCCTTGCCTTTTCAAACAGCCTATTTTGTTGGGTATTATTTAATAGAGACACAATTCATTGTGGCTAACCGTCCGTATGGAAAGCTAATGTTTACAGGCCTCCGACTGAACCCCATTCTAACAACACTTTAGCCCGAACGCTGAAGTGCAACAGCTTGAAAGGCTTAGGTCAGTGTTGGATGAAATGCCTGCACGCCCTCTAGGTCTCCTGATAAGAAAGGCTCATATGTGTTCTATACTGTAGCCTCATGTAGCAGGTTCTGTACTTGGTTCCTTAATCACCAGAACAACATGAGACGAAAGAACCATGGGATCATAGACCAGCATTTATTTGTGGCAACTTTGCATTTATTTCAGTCCAAGTCAAACACTGTCGATAGTTTACCAAAAAAAACACAGTATGTCTTTTACATAACGCACTGATTTCTAACGAGAAGAGTGTGTATGAATGGCATCATTTAAACACATTTGAAAATGTAGAGTTGGTGCTTCCGGTTATGGCGTCGAGCTGAACGACAGCACTTCTCTTCGCTCTGTCGCTGAACTTCAGATAATTGCTGCAAAACCGCCCATTTACTGTCTTATAACTACTTAAAGTCAACCTAATGCCAGTATAACTTAATCATGCCCAGGGGAGCATCGAAGAACAAGCCTAAGAAATCGCTAAACTCTCTGGAACTTCAAGTTAGCGAAGACAGCGTCTCTGAACGCGAGCACGGTGACGCCATGTTGATGGACACAGACAGCGCACAGGTGAAAGAAGTAACCAGCGCCGATATTATGCAAGCCATTAAATCCCTCAAGCAGGACTTTCATACAGAAATTAGCGGGGTGTTAACGGCTATTAAGGATATTCAGGCGAACATACGTGAGTGCAACGGGCGCATAACACAGGCTGAAGAACGGGTATCCTCGGCGGAGGAGTCAATTAACAGCCTGCAAACTAAAGTTAGTGCGCTGGAAGGAAAGGTTACGTTTTTGGAAACTAAGGCAGATGATCTGGAAAACAGAAGCCGCCGCAATAACATGAGAATCGTGGGTATACCAGTGAAGGACGAGGGGACGGATTCCTGCGCCTTTATGGAAAAGTGGTTTACCGAAAATCTGAGTGTGCAGCCGCCGGTGATTCTGGAGAGGGCTCCCCGCATTACCGGACCGGCGCACGGCCCCACCTCCTCCTCGCGAACCTTCATTGTGAAGTTTCAAAACTACCGAGACAAGGAGCGCGTTTGGAGAGCATCGAGAGCAAAAGGCCAGCTGATCTACAAGATTAACAACATCAGGTTTCACCTGGATTTATCGGCCGAAGTATATAAACAACAGCGCGACTTCTATGATGTGCGGCAGAAGCTGAGAGAGAGGGGAGTCGACAAACACAGGATGCTTTATCCAGCCAAGCTGCTTGTTACGCACGGAGGACGCGCACACACTTTCAACACGCCTGCTGCAGTCTACCAGTTTATAGCTGGTCTGGGAGAGGACGCATAATGAAACTATGGTGATAATAGTTACCTGACTCACGACCTTGATAAGGAGGAAGTCTAAAGGTTAACATTCTTACAAATAGTGTGAACTAAATGCACTATGAAGGACAGAACTGTGAAGAATATTTAGGTTAGTAAACTGGTGAGTAGGGGGCACAACATAGAAGGGGAAGAGAGAAGTAACAAGGTGAGTCTGGGTTTCTGTTTTGGTGGATAATGGCTCCATGTGTGTGTAAAGGCGATGGCACTAAACTCTTTCCAGTGGCGGATTAAGAAAAGATGTCTGCGACAAGAGCGGGAGACATGAACGCAGGACATCTGTGATGGTTGGAGGGGACACAGATTTACTGCGGGACTGCAATAAAGAACTTGCAGTCAAGGCCCAGATCCTTCTATGGAGGTTCTGGATAATCCTTCACTTCCTTGCAAAAAAACGTTTTTTCATGGTCAACGCGTGTACATTATATTGTTTTATTAATGTTACTGCAAGGAAGACCCATACGTTTATGGGTGACCAACCTGGAAGTTTGGATACAGGTTGTTATTATGTGTATAGTTACAGTGTTCGTGTTAAGGTATTATTTTATAACATGGGATATCTATAACAAAGAACCTCAAGATCACATAGAGCTGCAATGTGTAATAAACGGTTTGTTTAATGGACAGCATAAGAGTAATTAGCTATAATGTTAAGGGCTTACATAGCCCCATAAAGAGGAAAACAATTCTCAACGAGCTTAAACATCTTAAATGTACAATAGCCTTTATACAAGAAAGCCGCCTATCAGATTCTGAGCATATGAAACTTAAGAGGTCATGGGCCAGCCAAGTATATTTCTCATCTCATGGTTCAGGGAGAAGGCGTGGGGTGGCAATATTGTTGCACAGCTCGCTGCAGTTCTGTTTACATTCAGAAGTTACGGATAAAGAGGGGAGATTAATATTGGTGAATGGGTCCATTTGCGGTGTGACTGTCTCTATGCTGAATATATACGCTCCAAACGAAAACAATCCTACATTCTTTAAGAGAATTAGTGAATTGATTATAGAAAAGGCAAATGGAATAATTTTGATTGGAGGCGATTTTAATTGCATTTTCTCAAATAGGATGGATAAAAACCCACCATCATTTGCCACGCCTACAGGGGCCAGTAGGATTCTAAAGCAAATGACGGAGGACCTAGCTCTCATCGATGCATGGAGACATATACGCCCAAAAGACCGGGACTACACATTCTATTCAAACCCGCACTCCTCATACTCCAGGATTGACTATTTCTTTGTCGCTAAAAATGACTCTTACAGAGTCCTGGATTGTAAAATACATAACATAACTCTAAGTGACCATGCCCCAGTTAGTTTGATTTGGGATCTGGGTAGATGTTACAATCCAAGTTTATGGGGTCTAAATGTCTCACTTCTAAATGATAATACATTTAAAGATCATATAAAGGCAGAATTGGATCAATACCTTCACTTTAACGATACGAGTGGGACATCACCAGTGATCTTGTGGGAGGCAGCCAAGGTGGTTTTGAGGGGAAAGATAATCTCATTCGCATCAGCTAAGGCGAGACTTAGAAAAGCCAAACGTAGAGAACTTGAAGAACAAATTAAACAGTTAGAACAGAGACATAAAAGTAAAGTCATATAGACCCATAGCACTTCTAAAGGACCCTACAGAGTGCGGTTCATATAGACCCATAGCACTTCTAAAGGACCCTACAGAGTGCGGTTCATATAGACCCATAGCACTTCTAAAGGACCCTACAGAGTGCGGTTCATATAGACCCATAGCACTTCTAAAGGACCCTACAGAGTGCGGTTCATATAGACCCATAGAGCTTCTAAAGGATCCTACAGAGTGCGGTTCATATAGACCCATAGCACTTCTAAAGGATCCTACAGAGTGCGGTTCATATAGACCCATAGCACTTCTAAAGGATCCTACAGAGTGCGGTTCATATAGACCCATAGCGCTTATAAAGGACCCTACAGAGTGCGGTTCATATAGACCCATAGAGCTTCTAAAGGATCCAACAGAGTGCGGTTCATATAGACCCATAGCACTTCTAAAGGATCCTACAGAGTGCGGTTCATATAGACCCATAGCACTTCTAAGGGATCCTACAGAGTGCGGTTCATATAGACCCATAGCACTTCTAAAGGATCCTACAGAGTGCGGTTCATATAGACCCATAGCGCTTCTAAAGGATCCTACAGAGTGCGGTTCATATATACCCATAGCACTTCTAAGGGATCCTACAGAGTGCGGTTCATATAGACCCATAGCGCTTCTAAAGGATCCTACAGAGTGCGGTTCATATAGACCCATAGCACTTCTAAGGGATCCTACAGAGTGCGGTTCATATAGACCCATAGCACTTCTAAAGGATCCTACAGAGTGCGGTTCATATAGACCCATAGCGCTTCTAAAGGACCCTACAGAGTGCGGTTCATATAGACCCATAGCACTTCTAAAGGATCCTACAGAGTGCGGTTCATATAGACCCATAGCACTTCTAAAGGATCCTACAGAGTGCGGTTCATATAGACCCATAGCACTTCTAAAGGATCCTACAGAGTGCGGTTCATATATACCCATAGCACTTCTAAAGGACCCTACAGAGTGTGGTTCATATAGACCCATAGCACTTCTAAAGGATCCTACAGAGTGCGGTTCATATATACCCATAGCACTTCTAAAGGATCCTACAGAGTGCGGTTCATATAGACCCATAGCGCTTCTAAAGGATCCTACAGAGTGCGGTTCATATAGACCCATAGCGCTTATAAAGGACCCTACAGAGTGCGGTTCATATAGACCCATAGCACTTCTAAAGGATCCTACAGAGTGCGGTTCATATAGACCCATAGCACTTCTAAAGGACCCTACAGAGTGCGGTTCATATATACCCATAGCACTTCTAAAGGATCCTACAGAGTGCGGTTCATATAGACCCATAGCACTTCTAAAGGATCCTACAGAGTGCGGTTCATATAAACCCATAGCACTTCTAAAGGATCCTACAGAGTGCGGTTCATATATACCCATAGCACTTCTAAAGGATCCAACAGAGTGCGGTTCATATAGACCCATAGCACTTCTAAAGGATCCTACAGAGTGCGGTTCATATAGACCCATAGCACTTCTAAGGGATCCTACAGAGTGCGGTTCATATAGACCCATAGCACTTCTAAAGGATCCTACAGAGTGCGGTTCATATAGACCCATAGCGCTTCTAAAGGACCCTACAGAGTGCGGTTCATATAGACCCATAGCACTTCTAAGGGATCCTACAGAGTGCGGTTCATATAGACCCATAGCACTTCTAAAGGATCCTACAGAGTGCGGTTCATATAGACCCATAGCGCTTCTAAAGGATCCTACAGAGTGCGGTTCATATAGACCCATAGCACTTCTAAGGGATCCTACAGAGTGCGGTTCATATAGACCCATAGCACTTCTAAAGGATCCTACAGAGTGCGGTTCATATAGACCCATAGCGCTTCTAAAGGATCCTACAGAGTGCGGTTCATATAGACCCATAGCACTTCTAAAGGATCCTACAGAGTGCGGTTCATATAGACCCATAGCGCTTCTAAAGGACCCTACAGAGTGCGGTTCATATAGACCCATAGCACTTCTAAAGGATCCTACAGAGTGCGGTTCATATAGACCCATAGCACTTCTAAAGGATCCTACAGAGTGCGGTTCATATAGACCCATAGCACTTCTAAAGGATCCTACAGAGTGCGGTTCATATAGACCCATAGCACTTCTAAAGGATCCTACAGAGTGCGGTTCATATAGACCCATAGCACTTCTAAAGGATCCTACAGAGTGCGGTTCATATATACCCATAGCACTTCTAAAGGATCCTACAGAGTGCGGTTCATATATACCCATAGCACTTCTAAAGGATCCTACAGAGTGCGGTTCATATAGGCCCATAGCGCTTCTAAAGGATCCTACAGAGTGCGGTTCATATAGACCCATAGCGCTTATAAAGGACCCTACAGAGTGCGGTTCATATAGACCCATAGCACTTCTAAAGGATCCTACAGAGTGCGGTTCATGTAGACCCATAGCACTTCTAAAGGATCCTACAGAGTGCGGTTCATATAGACCCATAGCGCTTCTAAAGGATCCTACAGAGTGCGGTTCATATAGACCCATAGCGCTTCTAAAGGATCCTACAGAGTGCGGTTCATATAGACCCATAGCACTTCTAAAGGACCCTACAGAGTGCGGTTCATATAGACCCATAGCACTTCTAAAGGATCCTACAGAGTGCGGTTCATATAGACCCATAGCACTTCTAAAGGATCCTACAGAGTGCGGTTCATATAGACCCATAGCACTTCTAAAGGATCCTACAGAGTGCGGTTCATATAGACCCATAGCACTTCTAAAGGACCCTACAGAGTGCGGTTCATATAGACCCATAGCACTTCTAAAGGATCCTACAGAGTGCGGTTCATATAGACCCATAGCACTTCTAAAGGATCCTACAGAGTGCGGTTCATATAGACCCATAGCGCTTCTAAAGGACCCTACAGAGTGCGGTTCATATAGACCCATAGCACTTCTAAAGGATCCTACAGAGTGCGGTTCATATAGACCCATAGCACTTCTAAAGGATCCTACAGAGTGCGGTTCATATAGACCCATAGCGCTTCTAAAGGACCCTACAGAGTGCGGTTCATATAGACCCATAGCACTTCTAAAGGACCCTACAGAGTGCGGTTCATATAGACCCATAGCACTTCTAAAGGATCCTACAGAGTGCGGTTCATATAGACCCATAGCGCTTCTAAAGGACCCTACAGAGTGCGGTTCATATAGACCCATAGCGCTTCTAAAGGACCCTACAGAGTGCGGTTCATATATACCCATAGCACTTCTAAAGGACCCTACAGAGTGCGGTTCATATGGGTCTATATGAACCGCACTCTGTAGGTTCTAAAGGACCCTACAGAGTGCGGTTCATATAGACCCATAGCGCTTCTAAAGGATCCTACAGAGTGCGGTTCATATAGACCCATAGCACTTCTAAAGGATCCTACAGAGTGCGGTTCATATAGACCCATAGCGCTTCTAAAGGATCCTACAGAGTGCGGTTCATATAGACCCATAGCACTTCTAAAGGATCCTACAGAGTGCGGTTCATATAGACCCATAGCGCTTATAAAGGACCCTACAGAGTGCGGTTCATATAGACCCATAGCGCTTATAAAGGACCCTACAGAGTGCGGTTCATATAGACCCATAGCACTTCAAAAGGATCCTACAGAGTGCGGTTCATGTAGACCCATAGCACTTCTAAAGGATCCAACAAAGTGCGGTTCATATAGACCCATAGTGCTTCTAAAGGACCCTACAGAGTGCGGTTCATATAGACCCATAGCACTTCTAAAGGATCCTACAGAGTGCGGTTCATATAGACCCATAGCACTTCTAAAGGATCCTACAGAGTGCGGTTCATATAGACCCATAGCACTTCTAAAGGACCCTACAGAGTGCGGTTCATATATACCCATAGCACTTCTAAAGGATCCTACAGAGTGCGGTTCATATATACCCATAGCACTTCTAAAGGATCCTACAGAGTGCGGTTCATGTAGACCCATAGCACTTCTAAAGGATCCTACAGAGTGCGGTTCATGTAGACCCATAGCACTTCTAAAGGATCCTACAGAGTGCGGTTCATATAGACCCATAGCACTTCTAAAGGATCCTACAGAGTGCGGTTCATGTAGACCCATAGCGCTTCTAAACTCAGATTGTAAAATATTGACCTTCATATTGACAAAGAGACTTAAATCGGTTATTACAACTCTAGTGCACCCAGACCAGACAGGCTTCATTACTGGACGCCGGCTGTCTGATAATATTCGTCGGTTACTGAATGTTATGTCCTATGCCAAATCGAAACCAGTGCCATGTATGGCACTAGCCCTGGACGCCGAAAAGGCATTTGACCGTGTCTCATGGCCTTTCCTTTTTAGAGTTTTGAGGAAATACGGTCTAGGTCCTGGCTTTGTTAAGTGGGTTCAACTGTTGTGCTCGTCCCCAAAAGCGTCAGTAAAGGTAAATGGGTGTTTCTCACAAAAATGTCAGTTGGGGAGGGGGTGCAGACAGGGGAACCCACTTTCGCCTCTCCTTTTTGCCCTCAGTATAGAACCCCTTGCACAGTTAATACGAGATAGCACAGATATTAGCGGTATTGAGGTGAGCGGAGAGGAACACAGATTGTCGCTATATGCAGACGATGTAATTGTGTATATCTCAAACCCTACAAAGTCTATCCCAAATTTAATGAAATGTACTGAGACCTTCGGATTTTATTCAGGTTATAAAATAAATGTGACTAAGACAGAAGCGCTCCCCATGAACAATTTAGTTTCCCCACAGATGAAGATAGCATTCTCCTTTAGATGGCCCAGGGAGGGAATTAGGTATCTGGGAATTAATATACCCCCTGACCTTAGTTTATATCAAAGTAACTATATTAAATTAATAGATAAAATTAAGCAAGATCTGAACCGCTGGACTACACTCCCTCTTACTTTAATTGGCAGGGTGGAAGCTGTTAGAATTAATGTGCTCCCAAGGCTCCTCTTTCTTTTTCAAACTCTACCAATCTCTCTACCTAAATCTACTTTTGGTCTTTTGGATTGTCTTATCTCAAGATTTATATGGCAGGGTAGGAGACCCAGAGTCAGATACAAAGTCTTACAACTGACAAAAACTAAAGGGGGTCTAGGCGTACCTAACTTGAAGCATTACTGGTTAGCGTCACAACTACGTGCAATGATAGTGTGGTTATTAGATGACACAAGTACAAGATGGCTCAGTATGGAAAAGAGTTACAGTCCTGATATGCCTTTGTCAGTGATCCCCTATATCGGTACTAAATCCACCAAAGATCTTTTGGGTGAATGGTCGAACACAACATGTGTAGCTTGGAAGGAAATACAACAAATGTTTAAGTTGACAGGTGATCTCTCTATTTTGAGTTCAATTGCTTATATTAGAGATTTTCTTCCCTTGAGACTTGATACAGGATTCAAAAATTGGAAACTGTTGAACCTTCATTATGTACACCAATTATTTAGTAATAACAACTTCAAATCATTCGAACAACTGAGAGCAGATTTTAAACTACCAAGAACAGACTTTTTCAGATATCTACAATTAAGGAGCTTTATACTTAAGCACCCAAACTGGAACAGATTAATAGAGCCCTCCCTTTTAGAACAATATTTATTAAAAATTCAGAGCGGAGAACATATGAGGAAACCAATAACCAGTGTTTATAAAATTATTGCTTCAATGACAAAAGATAACTCATTTAACGTGAAAGACAAGTGGATTAGGGAGCTACAGCTTGATATAAGTGAAGAAGTTTGGTTGGGGATATGTACTCAGGCTCATAAAGTCACAAATGCCAATTTGTGGAAGAAATTTCAATGGAAGATAAATAACAGGTTTTTCACAACACCACAAGTTTTGGCCAAAATGAATCCGAATCAATCGTCTCAATGTTGGAGGGGGTGCGGAGAGACAATGGCTACTCAATCACATATGTTTTGGCAATGCCCATTGTTAGATAACTTTTGGAAATCTATTTTTACATGTATTAATAAAGTACTGAAGGTTGAACTGGTAAGAGACCCTCTGATAGCAATCCTAGGGATGAAACCAGCTGTAATACACAGTAGGAAAGATATGTATTTATTACAGATATTACTGTTAGCAGCAAAGAAAACAATAACAAAAAAATGGCTTAAAAAGGAGGCGCCAACTCAAGCTGAATGGCTAACAACTATAAGAAATATTTACACTATGGAAAAAATTACATATTCGCTGAGATTACAAAGGGAACTTTTTATGGAAAGATGGGAACCACTAATGTCACTGATGGAGGACTCTTAGAACTAGCTCTGATTATAATTGTCAAGTGAATTTGTATACAACCCATGTTTTGTTTTAAGTTGATGTTTGTTCTGTTCACATTGTTTATTTTAAATGTTGATTATTTCTTATTTTACTTGTACTTCGGGACAGAATCTCCTGTGGACTTGATCATACATGTATGAGTGTGTGAGTGTTACGACCCCTTGTACAGAATGTTGTTTCTGAACGGAAGTAATTGCTGTTAAAGGAGATCTGAAGAATATTCAAAATAAAAAAATAAGTAATAAATAAAGAAAAAAGAAAATGTAGAGTTGAAATCAGAAGATTTTGCAGGATTGATCATTTTAATTGTCTAACAGCAGTACATTTCAGATGTTACATGTTCTTGTCTTTTGCGATATTATATTCCATATATATTTTATATAATTGAAAAGTGCCCAAAAAACTGGTAGGTTTTTCATTACTACATCATGCCCCCTTCCTTAATGGGCTGGTGCAACAGGCCACTCAAGGGCAGAAAATGAGACTCTTTCCGTGTTCAAAGATGAAATCGGAGATACTGGCTGGAATTATACCATTGAGACTACAAATTAATTGCATTGCTGTCTTTGTAGTTTGACTGTGTCTGCTTGATCCTTGTAATTCTGGGGTCCCTCCAGGGTTTTTGCCATGCAGTCAATTAGAACTCATGCGTTGTGCAATATTTGAAAGGACATTCCTCTTTTCACGAGCTTATGGCTGAGCGATTAAACTTGACCATACTTTCTTGTTCCATTTTCTATTCCGCATCGATTTGTCTTTTATCTGTTTTTTTTCTAATATGGCATGAATGAAAACCAGCAATGTGAAATGTTAACAGCTACATATTGAGATGTAATGTGTGAAACATACATGATTTGAACCTAGGTGTGAAATATACACAGTCACATACGGAGATGTAATGTTTGAAATGTACACGATTCCAGTAAACAGGTTGCTATAAATATGAAATGTGTTTATTTTATTATATATATATATTTTTTTTACCTTTGTAAAGCACATTGTGAATTGCTTCCATGTATGAAATGTGCTACATAAATACAATTGCTATATTTACCTTTTGATATCAGCTCACTTTCCTACTCAAAACACTGTGTGCATGAAGTTTACCCAGGTGACAAAGATCCTGGCAACATAGCCGCAGTTTGTTCTAAATAAACACCAAAGGTTCTGAGTTCTGAGACCCGTTTCAGTTTAACAAGACTTTGAAACATCCCATCAACTGAGGGGAACAGCCTTTTTTCCACACTTCAGTGAATACTGTAATTTGTCCCCCTGACAGTTGTTAGAACCCAAGTAGACCAATTAGAAGTTTGAGACTAATATATTGGTGCGGAACCGACATTTTCAAACTTTTTTCCTGTCAATTCCTTTCCCATATCAATGTTTACACCCAATTTGATAACTTGGGAACTGGCAAAGCATGGCCTTATTCTCCTGGGGACATTTTGTGTTCAAAACATTTGTATGAGTGAATTACAAAGTTCTCTAGGTGCCAACTGCTATAAAATGGTGCACACACGCGTTTACCTCCGTAATTCCGGTTCTCCGAGAGAAGCGTCAATGCAGTCAACGGGACTTCTCGACAAAGCGAATGGCATTCCTCTATGTCTGTCTTCTGATCCGTGAAACGGGGCCCTCGGCGTGGACGGACACCGTCGGGGAACAGAGCTCCTGGACTCTCTAACGTACAACGGAAAAGACCATTGGACATTCCATCGTCATGGCAATAAAGGGACCATCCACCTCGGCGATAAGTAATTGCACATGCTTGAGATCATGTGGGAAGTAAAGCACCATGGGTGTTATTTCAGGCTGCAGTTGTCTGCACAGATTTATCTGTACCTTTGTCTTCGATTCAACAAGTGGCATAATACCAGCCAAGGTTCATACGCAGTAGCTCAAACATGGACTATAGAATAAAAGCAGGACGTGCAATAAATCTCTAGCCACCTTCCTTTGAGGTAGAGAGAGCAAATGGTCCTTCGTTTGGTGAGTGATACAAGTATCAATACAAGTATGTGAATGTCATGTTGCAATTATACTTATCCAAAGATAACCTATCACCCAGACAGAGCATATGTGTGCAGCCCCGCCCACCAGCCATGCTGTAAATACATTACATTGTAGCTTACACAGCAGCTACAGGAAAAGACCTTGAAAAGTTTGAGTTCTATTCAGGTCTGGATGAAATGCCTGCACACCCAGCTGCTCTCCGGATAGACAAGCTGATGTTAATACATTCATCTTTCCTCGTAGTAATTGTAAGTGCTGCCTTAATCAAGAGCACAACTGGAGAAGATGAAGCTGAATCTATAGGATCACAGACCAACGACCTACTGGGCTACAAATAGAAGCGGACAGTTAGTGTGGTCATTTGAGTTAAACGTGACAACTCTGAGACGACAGCGTGATAACAATGATAACATGATAACAATTGTTATCATACAAAGTCAAGAATCGCTGAAATATGAATCCTGGGGCCTGTACCATGAAGCTGGTTTTGGTGGCTAGCCAGCTATGTTTCAGTTAAGTTTCCCCAAACCCTGGGTTTTAGGTACCATGTAAGTAGCTCGGCTTCAATCGGTATTCGTTGCCATGGTATCTGACGCTGCACAGCTAACCTGCTCCGGGGCAGGTTATGTTCTGCATCCGAGATCTAAGTCAGAAGTTGGACCAATCAGCGGTGAGCAAAGACACATATAGGTGACGTAATTAATTCTTAGCTACTGATCTCTGTTGCAATGGCTTCACATTTTACACACACACATTATATATATATATATATATATATGAATACACACATTTTCATTTCATTCATTTTCAATATGATTAGCCTAAAATCATTATTTTACATTAATCGCCTATAAAATGTATTTCTTTAACTTCGGCATTAACAATCAGCAATGTTCTTCCAAGATTGTTCTCTTGCTTTGGCAGCAGAGACGGTGTCACTGCGTGCTTGAAAAACATTTTTACAATCTTCATATTTCTGAAGATTTATTTCTTGCTCCTCCGCGGACAAAATATATTGCTCTCGCCCTATCCATATCGAACGTGATTGGTTGTTCGGTGCCGACGTTACTCTTTTATGTGCACGCGCGCGCGGAGTAATCAGAGTTTAAGGATCAAAGCCTGGGTTGACAAAGTAAGTTGATGAGCTGCGTCATGGTACCAATAAAGCCTGATTGCGTTTGTTTGATTTTGTCAATCCTGAACCAATCCTGGAACCCTGACTTTGTTCAACTACCATCATGGTACAGGCCCCTGGTCACAGTGTCCAGCTGTGATTTTAGCCCCATTAAGCTTGGTAAAAGCATCAACAGATCTTCAGTTTTGGGACATTATCTATGAACTAGGGAAGCGAATGTGGTATTGATGTTCAACAGATGGTGTTTTTAAGTTGAATTTAAGTCATTTAGATTTTGCATGAGTGACGGAGAGTATTACCTGCCAGCTTGGATAACACTTTCATGACACAAATTAGTCGCACTGATTTCTCTCGACTCAAACACACACACACCATGTCGGGATGAGAACAAAATATATTTATCATATTTGTAGCTTAGCGCAACGCATATTGTCTCACAATAACAAAAACGACATATGTTGGGCTCATGGACTGCTAATGATTTGATGTGTATCATTGGCCATTGTACTTCCTGACGGTTTACATTGACATTTCTATTTCTACTTTTTAAATTATTGCGACATGACAATATAGGGCGAAGACGAACGGAGTAGCAGAATGTGAAGGATTGTTAAAACGTATTCAGCCGTGAGACGCTGTCATGCACCGAGCGGCGTAGTGTGGAGGAAGCCATTTGCAGAGACGTCTTAATCCATTCACCAAGGTAGTTTTATTGAAAACGACAAAGTAAAACAAACCTATACCGGCGAGAAAATGCTAACTGGGCTAACGAAACAAACGGTGCGCATATAGCGTCTTATAAATACAGTCCGTTACCCAACAGAGCAATAGACACCACACTCACCTCTATACAATGTGACATAGAACAAACAATGCTAAGCAAGGAGTGACTTGCTAGCGACCCCTTTATATCCCGTATGATTATAATTACAAACAGCCGTGAGACAAACGTAAACAAGGAAGTGCATCACCGAAATATGTCCGTGTAGCAACGCCACCACACCAATCGTGACAGTATCCCCCACTAAAAGGCTAGCTCCCCAGATAGCCGAACGGAAACACAAAAACAAAACAAGGGAGCAACAGGGAGAGAACCCACAGTCAAACCCAAAAGGGTCAGTCCAGGACCGCAGGTCCAGCCCTGAATAGGCCTCGGTGGCCTGAGAGGCCGCCATCTAGTGCGGCTGAGAGACCGCCATCTTGTGCGGCTGAGAGTGCGTTGTAGCGGCGGCCATCGTGGGCGACGTGGCGGCGGCCCATCGTGGGTGACGTGGCGGCGGCCATCGTGGGCGACGTGGCGGCGGCCATCGTGAGCGTAGTCGTGGCGGCGGCCATCGTGAGCGTAGTCGTGGCGGCGGCCATCGTGAGCGTAGTCGTGGCGGCGGCCATCGTGAGCGTAGTCGTGGCGGCGGCCATCGTGAGCGTAGTCGTGGCGGCGGCCATCGTGAGCGTAGTCGTGGCGGCGGCCATCGTGAGCGTAGTCGTGGCGGCGGCCATCGTGAGCGTAGTCGTGGCGGCGGCCATCGTGAGCGTAGTCGTGGCGGCGGCCATCGTGAGCGTAGTCGTGGCGGCGGCCATCGTGAGCGTAGTCGTGGCGGCGGCCATCGTGAGCGTAGTCGTGGCGGCGGCCATCGTGAGCGTAGTCGTGGCGGCGGCCATCGTGAGCGTAGTCGTGGCGGCGGCCATCGTGAGCGTCGTCGTGGCGCGGCCCTCGTGGGCGGCGATGCGGCAGCCATTGTGGGCGGCGATGCGGCAGCCATAGTGGGCGGCGATGCGGCAGCCATTGTGGGCGGCGATGCGGCAGCCATTGTGGGTGGCGATGCGGCAGCCATTGTGGGCGGCGATGCGGCAGCCATTGTGGGCGGCGGCGTGACGGCAACAGCCATCTTGGGCGCTGGCGTGACGACGGCAACCACCTTGAGCGCTGGCGTGACGACGGGGGCCATCGTGGACGCTGGCGTGACGGCGGCAGCCATCTTGGGCGCTGGCGTGACGGCGGGAGCCATCGTGGACGTGGGCGTGACGACGGCAGCCATCTTGGGCGCTGGCGGGACGACGGCAGCCATCTTGGGCGCTGGCAGGACGGCCGGAGCCATCGTGGACGCTGGCGGGACGGCGGCAGCCATCTTGGGCGCTGGCGTGACGACGGCAGCCATCTTGGGCGCTGGCGTGGCGACGGCAGCCATCTTGGGCGCTGGCGTGACGACAACAGCCATCTTGAGCGCTGGCGGGACGGCGGGAGCCATCGTGGACGCTGGCGAGACGGCGGCAGCCATCTTGGGCGCTGGCGTGACGACAACAGCCATCTTGAGCGCTGGCGGGACGGCGGGAGCCATCGTGGACGCTGGCGAGACGGCGGCAGCCATCTTGGGCGCTGGCGTGACGACAACAGCCATCTTGAGCGCTGGCGTGACGGCAACAGCCATCTTGGGCGCTGGCGTGACGGCGGGGACCATCGTGGACGCCGGCGTGACGGCGGCAGCCATCTTGGGCGCTGGCGTGGCGACGGCAGCCATCTTGAGCGCTGGCGTGACGGCAACAGCCATCGTGGGCGCTGGCGTGACGGCAACAGCCATCTTGAGCGCTGGCGGGACGGCGGGAGCCATCGTGGACGCTGGCGAGACGGCGGCAGCCATCTTGGACGCTGGCGTGACGACAACAGCCATCTTGAGCGCTGGCGTGACGGCAACAGCCATCTTGGGCGCTGGCGTGACGGCGGGGACCATCGTGGACGCCGGCGTGACGGCGGCAGCCATCTTGGGCGCTGGCGTGGCGACGGCAGCCATCTTGAGCGCTGGCGTGACGGCAACAGCCATCGTGGGCGCTGGCGTGCCGGCAACAGCCATCGTGGGCGCTGGCGTGATGGCGGGAGCCATCGTGGACGCTGGCGAGACGGCGGCAGCCATCTTGGGCGCTGGCGGGACGACGGCAGCCATCTTGAGCGCCGGCGTGACGACGGCAACAGCCATCTCGGGCGCAGGCGTAGCAGCCATCTCGGGCGCTGGCGTGGCGGAGGCGATCTCTGGCGTCAGATCTTGAAAGTCCAGCCATGCCTTCCACCACGCCTAATGACAGCCGGGGGCTGCTTATGTAACCCCTCCGGGGATTTCTCTGTACCGGAGGTAGGTGGTCGGAAAGGGTCCTCCTCGGCGGGGGTAGTGGCTGTAGCTCCAGGGGTTTTCCTCCCCTGTCTGCAGCCCCGGAACAGTGGGCGGTGTCTTCTGCCCGCCCCAGCCGACGTCCGATGTTGCGGGGACTAGTCGACTGAGGACGGGATCCCATAGCAGGGCGTCTTCCAGGGAGTCCTCCTCCACTCGCTCGTAGAACGCCTCCTCATCATCCGAGGAGAGGGAGTCGGACCCCCAATCACCCTGCCAGGTGTAGCGCCGCTCCTGCTGCTCCGTGGGTTGACGGTGAGCTTCATACCTCGGAGCGCTATAGCTTGCCCCTCCGAGGAATCCACTCACCGTCCGGCTCTGCGGGCTTCTTGGGTGGCTTAGCATTCTGTCATGCACCGAGCGGCGTAGTGTGGAGGAAGCCATTTGCAGAGACGTCTTAATCCATTCACCAAGGTAGTTTTATTGAAAACGACAAAGTAAAACAAACCTATACCGGCGAGAAAATGCTAACTGGGCTAACGAAACAAACGGTGCGCATATAGCGTCTTATAAATACAGTCCGTTACCCAACAGAGCAATAGACACCACACTCACCTCTATACAATGTGACATAGAACAAACAATGCTAAGCAAGGAGTGACTTGCTAGCGACCCCTTTATATCCCGTATGATTATAATTACAAACAGCCGTGAGACAAACGTAAACAAGGAAGTGCATCACCGAAATATGTCCGTGTAGCAACGCCACCACACCAATCGTGACAGACGCCTCCCTCTCTGACAGACTCGATGTGTCTGTGGTGAACTTGCTTCGAGAGAAACCACACCATGCCACGGAACGTTGTCCGTTTGTGGGAGATCTTGTTTTCCGTGACTGAGATGAAAGAATCAGTGTGTCCTCTTTTTACGTAGACCAGATGAAATACCCGGACGCGTCAGAGCATGTGCAGAACGGCCGGCAAGTGTCTTTGGGGTCGTTGCTGTTTCCATCGGCATTGACGTAGCCGAAGTATATCAACACCAATTCATCACAGGGAAAAAGTTGAACAATGTGGGGAAGGTTATTAGGTTAGTCAAATATTTATTTGTCAGCCATTGAATCGTAGTTAAGGCAGTTGACTCATCCAACTAGTTTTCTGAGAAGACTGTCTATCTTTGTTTGTTCTATGGAGGTTCCTGAATCTTTCATTCTTAGGCCAGAATTATTTTCTTTCTGAGGTAATGATGTTGCTCTATATGTTACTAACTGCCTCTTCCACCTCTAAATCTATATGTTCTTCATGCATAAGTCTTTCTCACCCCTCCCTGCTCCCCCATGTCCCACTGAATTGGTCCAAATTAGATTGTCAACACCTACAACTTCCAAGCACAAAGCTTAACTACCTGCTCTCATTCTGTAACCGTATCACCACCTTCAATCTAAAGTGAAATCCAGAATTGGTTTCTTGTTCCGCAATACGGCGTCCTTCGCCCATTCCGCCAAGTACACCTAATTGAAAATGACGGTCCTGGCAAAAAGCTCCTCAATAAAATAGATGGAATGTACCACGTTGTCATTAGCTTTGACACCAGCGCCCCATTCAACACTCATCCGTGTGAACGTTACGCTCTTGTCTCTTTCAGGTTGATGTCCGTTCTACTGTAGCTTGCTCCTTGACACCTGCTAACCAAACAGTAGCCTGCTCTCTGATGGACGATTCATACTGATCACATCCAAAGCAGACACCTGTTTGGGTCATTATTCATTTCTGTTCGCATCCGTCTATGATTCATCCAATGCTTCAAAAGTGAACAAGCTTCCATCTGTACACCACTCGTGCAGCATCCGTGAAACCATACCTGTAAATGCCTCATGCTGTATTTAGTGTTATTCCACGCGTATCTATTCATTTGTATATAGTGCTTATTGATGTTTATTTTATATATTACTTATACTTCTGGTTCTGTGTGGTGACTTCTCACAACGCCTTTGGCCAGGTGTCAATGGATCTTCAAGTGCACAGTGATTTATAAGTACTTTTGGTATGGCCTCCAGCTTAGATAGTGGTTGCATTTCTACTAATCCTTCTCCGATATTATTGGAGTGATTTTGGCAACCAAACACAGACATTCCGGTGTTATTTCAGGCTGCAGTTGTCTGCACAGATTTATCTGTACCTTTGTCTTCGATTCAACAAGTGGCATAATACCAGCCAAGGTTCATACGCAGTAGCTCAAACATGGACTATAGAATAAAAGCAGGACGTGCAATAAATCTCTAGCCACCTTCCTTTGAGGTAGAGAGAGCAAATGGTCCTTCGTTTGGTGAGTGATACAAGTATCAATACAAGTATGTGAATGTCATGTTGCAATTATACTTATCCAAAGATAACCTATCACCCAGACAGAGCATATGTGTGCAGCCCCGCCCACCAGCCATGCTGTAAATACATTACATTGTAGCTTACACAGCAGCTACAGGAAAAGACCTTGAAAAGTTTGAGTTCTATTCAGGTCTGGATGAAATGCCTGCACACCCAGCTGCTCTCCGGATAGACAAGCTGATGTTAATACATTCATCTTTCCTCGTAGTAATTGTAAGTGCTGCCTTAATCAAGAGCACAACTGGAGAAGATGAAGCTGAATCTATAGGATCACAGACCAACGACCTACTGGGCTACAAATAGAAGCGGACAGTTAGTGTGGTCATTTGAGTTAAACGTGACAACTCTGAGACGACAGCGTGATAACAATGATAACATGATAACAATTGTTATCATACAAAGTCAAGAATCGCTGAAATATGAATCCTGGGGCCTGTACCATGAAGCTGGTTTTGGTGGCTAGCCAGCTATGTTTCAGTTAAGTTTCCCCAAACCCTGGGTTTTAGGTACCATGTAAGTAGCTCGGCTTCAATCGGTATTCGTTGCCATGGTATCTGACGCTGCACAGCTAACCTGCTCCGGGGCAGGTTATGTTCTGCATCCGAGATCTAAGTCAGAAGTTGGACCAATCAGCGGTGAGCAAAGACACATATAGGTGACGTAATTAATTCTTAGCTACTGATCTCTGTTGCAATGGCTTCACATTTTACACACACACATTATATATATATATATATATATGAATACACACATTTTCATTTCATTCATTTTCAATATGATTAGCCTAAAATCATTATTTTACATTAATCGCCTATAAAATGTATTTCTTTAACTTCGGCATTAACAATCAGCAATGTTCTTCCAAGATTGTTCTCTTGCTTTGGCAGCAGAGACGGTGTTACTGCGTGCTTGAAAAACATTTTTACAATCTTCATATTTCTGAAGATTTATTTCTTGCTCCTCCGCGGACAAAATATATTGCTCTCGCCCTATCCATATCGAACGTGATTGGTTGTTCGGTGCCGACGTTACTCTTTTATGTGCACGCGCGCGCGGAGTAATCAGAGTTTAAGGATCAAAGCCTGGGTTGACAAAGTAAGTTGATGAGCTGCGTCATGGTACCAATAAAGCCTGATTGCGTCGGTTGGATTTTGTCAATCCTGAACCAATCCTGGAACCCTGACTTTGTTCAACTACCATCATGGTACAGGCCCCTGGTCACAGTGTCCAGCTGTGATTTTAGCTCCATTAAGCTTGGTAAAAGCATCAACAGATCTTCAGTTTTGGGACATTATCTATGAACTAGGGAAGCGAATGTGGTATTGATGTTCAACAGATGGTGTTTTTAAGTTGAATTTAAGTCATTTAGATTTTGCACGAGTGACGGAGAGTATTACCTGCCAGCTTGGATAACACTTTCATGACACAAATTAGTCGCACTGATTTCTCTCGACTCAAACACACACACACCATGTCGGGATGAGAACAAAATATATTTATCATATTTGTAGCTTAGCGCAACGCATATTGTCTCACAATAACAAAAACGACATATGTTGGGCTCATGGACTGCTAATGATTTGATGTGTATCATTGGCCATTGTACTTCCTGACGGTTTACATTGACATTTCTATTTCTACTTTTTAAATTATTGCGACATGACAATATAGGGCGAAGACGAACGGAGTAGCAGAATGTGAAGGATTGTTAAAACGTATTCAGCCGTGAGACGCCTCCCTCTCTGACAGACTCGATGTGTCTGTGGTGAACTTGCTTCGAGAGAAACCACACCATGCCACGGAACGTTGTCCGTTTGTGGGAGATCTTGTTTTCCGTGACTGAGATGAAAGAATCAGTGTGTCCTCTTTTTACGTAGACCAGATGAAATACCCGGACGCGTCAGAGCATGTGCAGAACGGCCGGCAAGTGTCTTTGGGGTCGTTGCTGTTTCCATCGGCATTGACGTAGCCGAAGTATATCAACACCAATTCATCACAGGGAAAAAGTTGAACAATGTGGGGAAGGTTATTAGGTTAGTCAAATATTTATTTGTCAGCCATTGAATCGTAGTTAAGGCAGTTGACTCATCCAACTAGTTTTCTGAGAAGACTGTCTATCTTTGTTTGTTCTATGGAGGTTCCTGAATCTTTCATTCTTAGGCCAGAATTATTTTCTTTCTGAGGTAATGATGTTGCTCTATATGTTACTAACTGCCTCTTCCACCTCTAAATCTATATGTTCTTCATGCATAAGTCTTTCTCACCCCTCCCTGCTCCCCATGTCCCACTGAATTGGTCCAAATTAGATTGTCAACACCTACAACTTCCAAGCACAAAGCTTAACTACCTGCTCTCATTCTGTAACCGTATCACCACCTTCAATCTAAAGTGAAATCCAGAATTGGTTTCTTGTTCCGCAATACGGCGTCCTTCGCCCATTCCGCCAAGTACACCTAATTGAAAATGACGGTCCTGGCAAAAAGCTCCTCAATAAAATAGATGGAATGTACCACGTTGTCATTAGCTTTGACACCAGCGCCCCATTCAACACTCATCCGTGTGAACGTTACGCTCTTGTCTCTTTCAGGTTGATGTCCGTTCTACTGTAGCTTGCTCCTTGACACCTGCTAACCAAACAGTAGCCTGCTCTCTGATGGACGATTCATACTGATCACATCCAAAGCAGACACCTGTTTGGGTCATTATTCATTTCTGTTCGCATCCGTCTATGATTCATCCAATGCTTCAAAAGTGAACAAGCTTCCATCTGTACACCACTCGTGCAGCATCCGTGAAACCATACCTGTAAATGCCTCATGCTGTATTTAGTGTTATTCCACGCGTATCTATTCATTTGTATATAGTGCTTATTGATGTTTATTTTATATATTACTTATACTTCTGGTTCTGTGTGGTGACTTCTCACAACGCCTTTGGCCAGGTGTCAATGGATCTTCAAGTGCACAGTGATTTATAAGTACTTTTGGTATGGCCTCCAGCTTAGATAGTGGTTGCATTTCTACTAATCCTTCTCCGATATTATTGGAGTGATTTTGGCAACCAAACACAGACATTCCGAGCACAGTGTCCACGATTCTCAGGAAGAAATAAATTAAAGCTGTGAGGCAAGATTGTAATGTCATGGTACTTTGCATTCTTGGAGTATGGGGGTAGAAGTCATCAAATTGGGTTTAAACATTGAAATGGGAAAGGGATTGACATATGACTAAACAATATGCCTGACACACTTCAAATAGATGTTTCTTGTGCAATTATTCTGACTTGCAGACATTATCCTGCAACTACCTCTAATATATGAGTTGTACTTTTACACTCTCTTTTAATTGTCTGTAGTGTCTGGGCCTTCCCCATCCTATATAGGGTTTTCCCCAATCCTGAACTTAAATGCCTCAGGGTTACATAACCCCCCGATTTATTCTGTATTAAAGATGTGTAGCGCCAAACTTCGGCACTGCAGTCAAGCGCGCTACCCTCGGCTCCAAATAGAGATGTAGCGTTTGGACTAGCGATTAGTGGCCTTACCAGGGTCGCTACGCTAGCTTTGTAATAGTAACAGGAAATGGAAGCAACTGAAATTGCCGATGTTTAATCGTAGAAGGTTCTGTTATCAAAATCGGCAGAATGAACGCTGTCTAATCTATGAATTCTCCTAAATGGTACCCGGCAGGACTTTGTTCAAAAGTAGTGCAAATCTTTGTTGATAATGGGGTCCTGTTTTGATGAACGGCGGATTTGAAAGTACGATCACAAGCAGCTATCTTTATAACACACGGCATGTGTTGGTTACTCATTGGTGGTGTTACAATGGAGGCAGATGGATTACTTCAGTGTGTTTGATCGTGAAAGTGGTCCTTTGATGTCACACACAAGGCAATGGAAAAAAAGAAGGATATCAATCCATTGAGTATCAAGTCAAATCGCCTTAAGCCTCCTGGCGAGCGTGGAACAAAGCGCACACTCCTCACAGGTTGGCTTGGCCTTTGTTACTCGAAGAATTGTGAGAAACTTTCGGACGGAATTGGACGGAAGACATTGATGGACATTAAAATCGCTTGCAAGAAGTGTACGCTCTTAACTGTTTAAGGAATCTCTCATATTTCTTACTTGGATCCAATGGAAATGGCAGGCACAAATGAAAAGGCTCTGTGTACAGCCAAATTTTGGGTGACAAAAGAAGATGGTGATGACATTATTCGACAATACTCACGTTGTATTGATGACAACGTCCAGGCCCAAGAATGCGTGGGCACATTTTCACAAGAGCATTTGTGAAAGGACGAAGAGCAAAAGAAATCTAAGGCGACCACTCCGCCTTCTCTCACGGTCACACGGGACACTCCATAAATCGGCAGATTGAAGTGGAACACTTGAAAGGGGATTTATACGTAACACAGCGATGTATAGTCGAGCGCATAAGAGCTGTGGGCGGCATACATAATGCGTGCATGTCAGTTGCATCTGCAGAGGCAGAAGTCTGTGACACGTCAAGAAGACCAGAGACAGTGAAGAATGGATGGATGAGCAAAAGAAAATGCGAGAGAAATGACCTCATTGATGAAATAGATGAGCTTAAAGGGAAGAGAAAACGACTGGCAGATGACGAATGCTCTTACGACCTCAGCTGACATATTTGCACTTTAAGCGGAGAGCAAAGGCAACCTCACTCTTATTCACAAGTCCAGCAGTCCGAGAGAGAGTGTGAAAGACGAAAGGGCACAAATAGCCGAAAATGAAGAAAGAAAAAGTAAATGAACTGAATGGAAATGAAGGGGCGTAGCAGCAAAACGCGTCATGTTTTGTGTTGATAAGCGGGTGCTAATGAAATAAACACAGAGTTCCTTAGCTCTTTTGTAAGGAAGTCTTTGCGTCTATCGCTGAACATACGCAATCAATTGTTTTCGCAGTGTTGTTGAAGTCAAGGGACCACATAGTCTACCATCTGTGTAACACAGGACAATTGAAGGACAATTGAAGGACAATTGAAGGACAATTGAAGGACAATTGAAGGACAATTGAAAAGTGTTTATACCTTCAAGCTTCTCTCTCTCTTTAATTGTTGTCTGTAAGCTTCTGTAGTGCCTTCAAGTTGTCGTTATAATAATTATCTGTGTTGTAACTGTCATTAACAGTGTGCCACATTGGGTTCTTGAATTTGAGGGAATTGGATCTGGAAAGTGCTTGAATTTGAGAGTTAATGTGTGGGAACCTGGTATTTAAAAAAAGAAACATTTGCAGCCTAACATTAATAGCAGTATCACTTGTCAATCTCAAGCCCGCTGTGGGGGACTGATGAGCTGAGCAGGGAGGGGCGGGTGTGCCTGAAATGTCCTGATGAGAAGAGACAGGTGTTAGCGATCACTCTGGACCCAAATACTGTCCAATTACATTAAGGATCACATGCAACTGGACAACCTACCTCCGTCTGTGTGTTTCTACGTTGGTGTGCTTTCATTTACAAAAGTGTTCATATTTGTGTGTGTGTGTTTCTGTGTGTGTGGGGGGGTTGGGGGGCTGGGGTTGTGTGTCACATGGATTGCTTTTCACAGTGCTTATTACTCAAAATTGATTCAGAATAATTATTGTATTAATTGTGTGACCTGCATAGAAGGAAGGTTGAACAGAAACTATGCTAATAACTATTTAATGTCTTTATCATGTTTTATCTATAATAATATCTGAATCAGCCAGTTTTGGTTTTGATTGGAAGACCCGGTGTCTCGTCGTCATCTCATTTCAATACATCCAATAATGTGCTTTCTCTGTTTTTAGTTTGAGCCAGTTCAGTCTTTTTGAGTGGGTCAGACCAACTGGTAATTGTTCAGTCAACCGAAACGAAAAGTTCCATATGATGCCTTTAGATGATTCGTTCTAATCGAACCATTCTGGCATCACCGCACGTACCTATCACAAATGTGTAATCATCTTTTCCTTTCATAGTTTCTTTAATCCAATTTCCTTTTATTTGGTGTTATGGACTACAAACAGATTACATTATGGACTACAAACGTTAGCATTAGCATTATGTTTGTAATCGGTTCTTCCCTAACCCCGCACACAGATCATAAAGGTCGCTGACTACATGAATTTAAAAAATCATCCTGCGTACCAGCTGAGCCAACCATGAAGAAACGCCGTCGCTCGTCCGCGGGTATTTGAGGAAACAGCTTGGGGCAGTGACCAATAATAAAGAGGCGAATGGCGATACCAGATGGAGGTGGAGGAGACAGCCAGGAGACGGAGTTTGTAGAGAGCGTCAAACTTGAAACCGCCAGCTCATATTTCTATCAAACAAAATGTGTTGATGTTTTTCATATGCCTAGCTTCAAGACTTAGAAATAATTGACTGAGTTAGTGTGAAGAACACATGACAAAAATTGTGACAACCCACCTCGGGGTATGGCTGGTTGTCACATGAGATCAGAATGTGTTTGGCAGCTTGTAAATAACCCCTCATTGGATTAGTTTATTTCCCTATTTATTGCAAAACTTTGTACTTTTCCCTCATACAGAGTTTTCCTTTATAAATTGGACATGAGAAATACATTCAGTAAATACTGACAACCATCCTAGTACATAATTTCACTCTAAAAGGGGACATTTTCCCTGGAGACAGTAATACTGCATATACCATTGCTTGTTGTCAATAGACAAATAATTAAAATAAATAGAAAAAGTAATTTAAATTGTTCTTGGTGATGTGTTTAGTGTCCAATAAACCACTGCACTGGTGACCTGGTGGCGTCTGAACAACTTCAAAAGACAGTGGAGATGAGAGTGGATATTAGAAGTCCTGCTGACCTTCATCCCATTGTCCTGGAGGGCTCCCCCATCAACACAGTGGAGTCCTTTCGCTTCCTGGGCAACACCATCGCCCAGGACCTCAAGTGTGAGCTGAACATCACCTCTCACTAAGAAAGCACAACAGAGACTGTACTGCCTGCAGCAGCTCAAAAATACAAACTGCCAATGACCATGATGATTAATGTCTACACAGCCATCATCGAGTCCATACTGACCTACTCCATCACCGTCTGGAACGCTGCAGCCACTGTCAAGGATAAATACAGACTGCAACGCATCATCCGCTCTGTGAAGCGGACCATTGGTACCCCTCCACACATACACACACATCCGGGAGAATATCGGCACTGACTCAACAAAAAACCTCAGTGGACATACAGTGCCTTGCAAAAGTATTCGGCCCCCTTGAACTTTTCGACCTTTTGCCACATTTCAGGCTTCAAACATGAAGATATACAACTGTATTTTCTGGTGAAGAATCCACAACAAGTGGGACACAATCATGAAGTGGAACGAAATTTATTGGATATTTCAAACCTTTTTAACAAGTTAAAAACTGGAAAATTGGGCGTGCGAAATTATTCAGCCCCTTTACTTTCAGTGCAGCAAACTCTCTCCAGAAGTTCAGTGAGGATCTCTGAATGATCCAATGTTGACCTAAATGGCTAATGATGATAAATAGAATCCACCTGTGTGTAATCAAGTCTCCGTATAAATGCACCTGCTCTGTGATAGACTCATAGGTCCGTTTAAAGCACAGAGAGCATCATAAAGAACAAGGAACACACCAGGCAGGTCCGAGATACTGTTGTTGATAAGGTTAAAGCCGGATTTGGATACAAAACGATTTCCCAAGCCTTAAACATCCCAAGGAGCACTGTGCAAGCGATAATATTGAAATAGAAGGAGTATCAGACCACTGCAAATCTACCAAGACCCGGCCGTCCCTCTAAACTTTCAGCTCATACAAGGAGAAGACTGATCAGAGATGCAGTCAAGAGGCCCATGATCACTCTGGATGAACTGCAGAGATCTACAGCTGAGGTGGGAGACTCTGTCCATAGGACAACAATCAGTCGTATACTGCACAAAGCTGGCCTTTATGGAAGAGTGGCAAGAAGAAAGCCATTTCTTAAAGATATCCATAAAAAGTGTCGTTTAAAGTTTGCCACAAGCCACCTGGGAGACACACCAAACATGTGGAAGAAGGTGCTCTGGTCAGATGAAACCAAAATCGAACTTTTTGGCAACAATGCAAAACGTTATGTTTGGCGTAAAAGCAACACAGCTCATCACCCTGAACACACCATCCCCACTGTCAAACATGGTGGTGGCAGTCTCATGGTTTGGGCCTGCTTTTCTTCAGCAGGGACAGGGAAGATGGTTAAAATTGATGGGAAGATGGATGGAGCCAAATACAGGACCATTCTGGAAGAAAACCTGATGGAGTCTGCAAAAGACCTGAGACTGGGACGGAGATTTGTCTTCCAACAAGACAATGATCCAAAACATAAAGCAAAATCTACAATGGAATGGTTCACAAATAAACATATCCAGGTGTTAGAATGGCCAAGTCAAAGTCCAGACCTGAATCCAATCGAGAATCTGTGGAAAGAACTGAAAACTGCTGTTCACAAACGCTCTCCATCCAACCTCACTGAGCTCGAGGTGTTTTGCAAGGAGGAATTGGCAAAGATTTCAGTCTCTCGATGTGCCAAACTGATAGAGACATACCCCAAGCGACTTACAGCTGTAATCGCAGCAAAAGGTGGCGCTACAAAGTATTAACTTAAGGGGGCTGAATAATTTCGCACGCCCAATTTTCCAGTTTTTAATTTGTTAAAAAGGTTTGAAATATCCAATAAATTTCGTTCCACTTCATGATTGTGTCCCACTTGTTGTGGATTCTTCACCAGAAAATACAGTTGTATATCTTCATGTTTGAAGCCTGAAATGTGGCAAAAGGTCGAAAAGTTCAAGGGGGCCGAATACTTTTGCAAGGCACTGTATGTGAACTATGGTCTTTTTTTCACAACCGTATATCCAACTGTATATTCATCTAGATATTGCCTTTTTTAACAATATACATATAACACATCCTAAATTAATCCATTACATATAGATATAACACATCCTATATTTATCTATTACATATGCCAGCTACGCATGGTCTTTCTTGTTGGACTGTTCAAGTTTTGTGTTTTGCTCTGTTTGCACAGTTCATATACGTTTTTAGCCTTAAGATTCTTAAGCGAGTGGCTCGTTCCTTTACACTATCGGAGACGCGGAAATCTTGGGGAAAAGTGCGGTCAATAACTAATTGCAACACATTTTTACATTCCTACACAGTTTTGACTCAAAGCAATTTATCATTACTCAATGGATTACATATGTACTTAATTTAATGCAGCAACAAATAACTTTACAGTTTGGTAAATACATTTACTAGTAATGAAGGTGTTACTGCTACTGATCCCTGGCTGTTGGTTTAAGGAAGAGCTGCCCCCAGGGACGCCCTCCATAATTTAACCCAAGGGCCAGCTCTACTGCAGGGGTGTAACGTGGGGGTGCAGGACCACCACATGTTGTTTTCTGCTCAGCCTTTTTCAATATTTATACTAATTTACTTATCTGTATTTGGTATCGCATTTTGTATATTACTTATCCATAAATAATTTAATATAATTTATATTATTCTATTAATATGTTTCACGCACCTTCCAGCCAAAGTAAATTCCTTGTCTGTTCAGTCATTCATGGCGATTAAACACTTTTCTAATTCTGATTCTAATTCTTGGTTGCTGTTATGAACAGACAAACACATGGATTTACCTGTGTTTTAAAGAGGCTTAGGTGACTAAGAACAATATAAGTAGTAAAGACTATCATTTAGTAGAATGTTCTTGAACTTCACTTTTACTTGTTCCCATTTTCCACTCTGCTCTGTAGTGGCTCTGACATTTAGAAAATATTAAATGAATATATGACATTATTAAAATACAATACCGTAACAATTGATAGAACCATAACATGGTGACCACCAACGCATTTTATTTGTCTGCTACATTTTGCCAGCCCTCTCTTGGCTTTTGCAGACTTTGCAGGTGTTTCCTTGCGTTTTAATCGAACATAAAAACTCTACATAACCTTTCATCAATAGCTCTTGCTCTGCTGTGGAGAAAAACTGGGAGTGATTTTTGGCCAGGAGACTAAATTAGTTTTAATGTTCCCTTCGGACTAATGAAAACAAAAGGAGAATGTATCACCTAAAAGGAGACTGAAATTGACCTCCGTGTCCACATGTCAACCTTCGTGGGTCAGGCAGATGTCTTTGAGCCTACTAGGACAGAAGCTGAAACGCCGTCCAACATAGATGGGCGGGGTTAAAAGCTCTGCTGCTGCTTCATTTCCTGCTCAGGTGAACTCTGGGTCGTCATCTCCGGGGTGTGTGAACGTGGCCCTTGGGAACCACAGCACATCCACCAATCAGCTAACGAGGTTTCACTCCCTTTTATTTCTCTATTTACCGCCTTTACTTTTCCCACCAGTTTCTGTGACTACTGTGATTTCCATCGCCTGTTAACTGGCTCAACAAGTGTTTTAGTTCGGAAGGAATCCGATGGGGGCTACAAGGTTGGGTGAGGAGTGACGATTAATGCACGAGAGGAGTGCCAGACTCCGGCTTTTATTATGACAAAATATATGGCACCCCCCAAGGAAACAGTTGCCGGCTGCTAGTGTTACAATGGAAAATTATTGTTGTGTTGGCCACAGGGGTGTGATTCACAGAGAGACGTGGAAAAACAAGCTGAATAACATAATGCATAATGCTGTCAAAAGTGACTGGTTAAATATCACATTATAAAGGGGCAACAATAACAACTTTTAAATAAAAAATTATGTATTTACTTTTAAATAAATATTAAAAATAATAATTGTGTTTCACAGTTTTGTTGTTTCTTGTTGAATACATATTATATTATTTATAAATTATTGCCTTGCCCACATGTTAGGCTCTTTTGTTTACAGCGACAGAAGTTTTCGCTTCTTTGTAGACTTGTTTTGCGCACACAGAAAACAGTAAAGAAATGATGGAAAAATGACTTGTTTGTCAACACAATCTGTGGAGTGGTTGAAAAATGTTTTTTAATAACTTTTAATGACCAAATGTGTGCAGACTTCAACTTTATATTGTATAGTTCTTCCTGTTGACTTAATATCTTAATGTTATGTAAAAGAAAAATGGGAAAAAAAGATCTATTTTAGCACATACAACAATGGCAAGATAATCTGAGTTGGAAATTGTAATAAAAAGCATGTTTTAACAATATAATATCACAATCATACATCATGTAAAACCCTTTATTATAAACCCTTTGGAGATTAGAAAACAGCATTGTAATAGGGACAGTGGTGTTTTTATAGGAGCAATAACACAACACATGTGGGGGACATTATTCACAAAAACATCAATAAGGTTTAATTTGTCTCGGCCCTTTTATAAAGGGCATTTATTAGCCATGTTAAATATAAAGTATTCCAAAAAAACCTTGAAATTGTTTTAGGCTGACTTTCACCAGTCCCAGTTTAAATCCCAAGCAGTAAGTAACTTCCCTTGTGCTTCAGGTTTGGTCATGAAATTCATGAGTAACACCAGTGCCTCACCTCAGGGGAAATGAAATTCTTAAAAAACCTGTCACAGGATGGCACTTTTCTGACACTTTAACATTGGTTCTGGTTGGTCACCCGATGAAAAACAGGACAGACTGGACTCTGACGATGTTTAATGAATCAGACAGACTTAGGTTTCCAGAAACTAGTGCCGTTCTTAGTAGGCAGCCATCCAGACCCACCCACAGAAATACCACTTTTTAATAGAAAGTTGTTGCGTATAAATGCAAAGTAATAAAGCCTTTTGGTTTATTTTTATTTCCACATTTTCTTTTGCTAGAATTTCGCTAGAATCAGTATTGGCCAATCAATGTAGGCCTATATAAAAAATATTTCAGCATTCTACAGTATTTTTGGTTCTTGTTTTGGCTAGGTTAAGGCACAGTTAAAATCAGCTAAACATCCGTAGCCATGTTAGCATTATTACTTAACATTGATACTGATAATCACTAGCACCTTCCAGAGCTCCTTAGTTCTGGAACAACCTGACCTGTAATGTACGATAGGAAACCGCTGAGCTTTTATAATGCATGTTTAATATCAACCAATCAATCAAATTTATTTATAAAGCCCTTTTTACAACAAAGTTGTCACAAAGTGCTTTTACAATCACCAGCCTGAATCCGACAGAGCACACATCAACAAGTTGAACAAGAAACAAGTTGATACACGGCGGCTAGGAAAAACTTCCTGAAAGTCAGATTTAGGAAGAAACCTAGAGAGGAACCAGGCTCTGAGGGATCACCAGTCCTCTTCTGGCTGGGCTGGGTCAGTTTATGACAATACAACAAGCGAGGTGTTAATATCTAAGAAACAAAATAGTCCGGGATGACCGGGAGGGATGATGGGTGTGATAAGCTTGGAGGAAGAAGCTCCGGTTGCATCAGCTGTTCCGTCAGCCGCACAGTCAGGGGCCCCAGGGAGGATCCAGCATATGCTCCAAGTTGGAGCGGTCCCCCTGACAGAAGTGGACACAAACACAGGGAAAGGTTGGACACTAGTTCCCGGCACAATAGTATACCGAACATAATACTTTAAAAGGAGACAGGGGGGTTAGTGAGACAATGGCCATGAACGGGTAAACCAAGGACAAGTCCAGACAGATATTAGTAGAGACAGGACACAGGAAAGATTAGACACCCTGGTTCCCTACGTCCCCGGCACCATAATATAGCAGCATAGATCTTAGAATGAGACAGGGGGGTCCAGTGAAGCTGGGGCCCTGAACAGGGTAAATCCCGAAACAGGGCCCAATAGGCCGGAAAACACCCACCCACTTTGCCGAGCATAAACCCAGGGACACCAAACGACCATGACCACTCAGGCAGGTTTAGTTTTTGCTCACAAAGTTAGTCGAGCTGGTGGAACAAACAAGAGCTATAGCGAGCCAGTGACATCCACACCCCAAGGAGCGTATGGGAGGTTTAGTTTTTGCTCACAAAGCTACTCGAATTGAGGCTGCAACAGAGCACTATAGCGACCCAGTGACTCCTCCCCACAGTTAACTGGGATAATCAGAGTTTAATTCACCAGCTACTCGGATTGAGCGAACAAAGGAGAGCTATAGCGAACCAGTGACTCCTCCCCACAGTTAACTGGGATAATCAGAGTTTAATTCACCAGCTACTCGAATGAGGCAACAACAGGGAACCATAGCGAGCCAGTGACTCCACCCCCCAGGCAGCAATCGAGAGGACACCCCAGGGGAGATGTGAACCCGCACGGCAAAGACAGCAGGGCAGAATGAGATCTGAGCCTTCCGTTCACCTTCGTACCCTGGGCCATATTACACTCAACCATAGACCTTACTGAAAAGATGTGTTTTTAATTGTGATTTAAAAGTTTGAACAGAATCTACATTTCTAACCAGATTGGCAGCTCATTCCATAATAGAGGAGCTTTATAGGAGAAGGCTCTACCTCCAGCTGTTTGTTTAGAAATTTTAGGTACAATTAGGAGACCAGCATCCTTAGATCTAAGGTTACGCGTGGGTATGTATGGCTGGACTAATTCAGCGAGGTAGGTGGGAGCAAGTTGATGTAAAGCTTTATATGTTAACAGTAGTACTTTAAAATCTGCCCTAGCCTTGACAGGCAGCCAATGTAAAGATGCAAAAACTGGGGTAATATGGTCAAACTTCTTAGTTCTAGTTAAGATTCTAGCAGCCGTATTAAGTACTAATTGAAGTTTGTTTATTGATTTATCAGGGTAACCAGAGAATAGAACATTGCAATAATCTAATCTTGAGGTAACAAAAGCATGGATTAGTTTTTCTGCATCAATTTTTGATAAATAGTTTCTGATTTTTGCAATATTCCCAAGATGGAAATATGCTGCCCTTAATAGATGATTATAATAAACATGTGTGCCTTTTCTTGTTGTTACGTTAATATTTCATGCGGCTCCTTGCAGAGTTCAACCTCTTGTCTCACAATGTTGTAAATGCAAAGTGAGTTTACATGTTAAATGCTCTTTAAATAAAGTATGATTTGAGTTTAAAAAGTACCAACGCTATACCCAGTTTGGAATTTTTTAGGTGAAGAGAGCCCGTAGTGCCGAGTCCATCGTGAGTTCTGAAGGGTCAGCGACGGAGTGATGCATCGCCTCGACGGAAAGGACTTTTTCTACGCAGGACGCCAATGCAGGCCCCGGAGGATTCTGGGAGCTGCGGTGACGGAATGAGGTTGATGTGTGGAGGGGGGAATCGGAGAGAGTTACAGTTGGGGTATTGCGGTAATCCAAATGACAGGAGATAAAAGCATGGATAAGTCTTTCAGCCTCAGCGAAGGATGGAAATGGGCGGTCAAGGACGGTGGTCTGGTGTTAGAAAAACCGGCGAGGGGTTTATGACAACCGCAGGGTTTCTGACGTGAGAGGAGGCGTTGACTCGTCAACGGTCAGATGGAGGTTGGGTGTTTTGTTGAGTTGTTTTTGTTTTTTTATGCGTTACAATGACTGTCTTCCTGCTGTTAAGTTTGAGAAAGCTGCTGTTGTGCGTCTGAACTTTAACTCTGTTAAATATAAAAGTAAAAGTTTAATTCGGACGATTACGATGTACATGATAGTCTCTAAATTCAGAGAAGTAAATGTGTAATTTGGACAATTACGATGTACACCATAGTTCCTAAATACAATCATGCACTCGCTTAAGAACATATACAAAACAGAAATACATTAAGTGGGCATACGTATTGAAATACTCACAATTGACAGTAAACATAATATGATTTATAAGGAACTTTAATGTTGAAATATATTGAATACAATTGTTGGTGTTATTTCGCAGAACTACACAGCTTCCCATACATGTTATGAAACATTTGTCATATGAAGTCAATCGATTTATACTTTCTAGGCACCCTGTGATTAGGACGCGTTATCTTGGCGATTAGCTGAGTTACGTTTATACCAAAACTCCGTAATCTGCTAAATGTAACTCAAATTTTTTAATATATGCATATGTTTACAGACATGTCCTTGCGACTGTCTGACTCAAATACACTAAAAAAACACAGAAACCATTTAGGCTAATTTACAGAATTACACTCAATTCAATTTTGATATAAGAACAAGCAGACATTGTCAGTTGCATCTTTTCCTGCGGCAGCCTCTAGGAACTAATGTGTTCTTCTGTCTGTTTCAGTCCTTCCTGCTACAGCTTTTCAAGGAACTAGTCTATAATCCCTGCTACTGTCACTTCGACTTCCTGCTGCAGGCTTTCGAGGAAGTATTGTGTTCTTCCTGGCACATTATGCTGCGTCTTCATCCTCCCTGTATTCTTCTTTCTCTTTCAACATAGCGATTCCAACTTCTGATTGTGTCTTTGGCCGTTCCACCTGTTGTTTTTTTATTTGATGGACAATGAAAACAATGGGTTATAATCCTTCTGATGCACCAAATCACTACACCTGAATATACACACCTGATTCACTAATACACCTCTACACCTGAATATACACACCTGATTCACTAATACACCTCTACACCTGATTAGACACACCTGATTCACTAATACACCTCTACACCTGATTAGACACACCTGATTCACTAATACACCTCTACACCTGAATATACACACCTGATTCACTAATACACCTCTACACCTGATTAGACACACCTGATTCACTAATACACCTCTACACCTGATTAGACACACCTGATTCACTAATACACATCTACACCTGAATAGACACACCTGATTCACTAATAAACCTATACACCTGAATAGACACACCTGATTCACTAATAAACCTCTACACCTGAATATACACACCTGATTCACTAATACACCTCTACACCTGAATAGACACACCTGATTCACTAATACACCTCTACACCTGAATATACACACCTGATTCACTAATACACCTCTACACCTGAATAGACACACCTGATTCACTAATAAACCTCTACATCTGATTAGACACACCTGATTCACTAATACACCTCTACACCTGAATAGACACACCTGATTCACTAATACACCTCTACACCTGAATAGACACACCTGATTCACTAATAAATCTCTACACCTGAATAGGCACACCTGATTCACTAATAAACCTCTACACCTGAATATACACACCTGATTCACTAATACACCTCTACACCTGAATAGACACACCTGATTCACTAATACACCTCTACACCTGATTAGACACACCTGATTCACTAATACACCTCTACACCTGAATATACACACTTGATTCACTAATACACCTCTACACCTGATTAGACACACCTGATTCACTAATACACCTCTACACCTGAATAGACACACCTGATTCACTAATAAACCTCTACACCTGAATATACACACCGGATTCACTAATAAACCTCTACACCTGAATATACACACCTGATTCACTAATACACCTCTACACCTGAATATACACACCTGATTCACTAATAAACCTCTACACCTGAATAGACACACCTGATTCACTAATACACCTCTACACCTGAATATACACACTTGATTCACTAATACACCTCTACACCTGATTAGACACACCTGATTCACTAATACACCTCTACACCTGAATAGACACACCTGATTCACTAATAAACCTCTACACCTGAATATACACACCGGATTCACTAATAAACCTCTACACCTGAATATACACACCTGATTCACTAATACACCTCTACACCTAAATATATACACACCTGATTCACTAATAAACCTCTACACCTGAATATACACACCTGATTCACTAATACACCTCTACACCTGATTAGACACACCTGATTCACTAATACACCTCTACACCTGATTAGACACACCTGATTCACTAATACACCTCTACACCTGAATATACACACCTGATTCACTAATACACCTCTACACCTGATTAGACACACCTGATTCACTAATACACCTCTACACCTGAATATACACACCTGATTCACTAATACACCTCTACACCTGATTAGACACACCTGATTCACTAATACACCTCTACACCTGATTAGACACACCTGATTCACTAATACACATCTACACCTGAATAGACACACCTGATTCACTAATAAACCTATACACCTGAATAGACACACCTGATTCACTAATAAACCTCTACACCTGAATATACACACCTGATTCACTAATACACCTCTACACCTGAATAGACACACCTGATTCACTAATACACCTCTACACCTGATTAGACACACCTGATTCACTAATACACCTCTACACCTGATTAGACACACCTGATTCACTAATACACATCTACACCTGAATAGACACACCTGATTCACTAATAAACCTATACACCTGAATAGACACACCTGATTCACTAATACACCTCTACACCTGAATAGACACACCTGATTCACTAATAAACCTCTACACCTGAATATACACACCGGATTCACTAATAAACCTCTACACCTGAATATACACACCTGATTCACTAATACACCTCTACACCTGAATATACACACCTGATTCACTAATAAACCTCTACACCTGAATAGACACACCTGATTCACTAATACACCTCTACACCTGAATAGACACACCTGATTCACTAATACATCTCTACACCTGAATAGACACACCTGATTCACTAATACACCTCTACACCTGAATAGACACACCTGATTCACTAATACACCTCTACACCTGAATAGACACACCTGATTCACTAATAAACCTCTACACCTGAATATACACACCGGATTCACTAATAAACCTCTACACCTGAATATACACACCTGATTCACTAATAAACCTCTACACCTGAATATACACACCTGATTCACTAATACACCTCTACACCTGAATAGACACACCTGATTCACTAATACATCTCTACACCTGAATAGACACACCTAATTCACTAATAAACTTCTACACCTGAATAGACACACCTGATTCACTAATAAACCTCTACACCTGAACAGGCACACCTGATTCACTAATAAACCTCTGCACCTGAACAGGCACACCTGATTCACTAATGAAGAGCATGTTGATTTGATTCATGTATTCATATAAATGTATTCACAAATAAACAAGTACTACGCAAATAAATGCCTGCAATTCCGCTTTCCGACGCCTATGACTTTTGCACAGTTCTGTAGATCAAATACATTGAACACATGGACCCTGGTGGTGCCTGAGGAGAGAGATAACCACCACCACAAGGACGGTGTTGTGCAAAGACACACAGTGGGTGAACAGCGATTACACCTGTGAACCGAACAGAGACCCCTGGGAGGAGAGGGGTTAAAGTTTAGAGCCAAGATGCTGTCACTAACCCTCTGATAAGGTAGCAGATTCCCGTGAAAGCCTGCACGATATCTACAGATCAACGGAGAACGCCAGGGTTTTTCAATGACGATAACCTAGGGGTTCATAAGAGACCAGAGGGTCCGTGGGATGTCTCAGAGCGACGTCAAGATGGTTCAGGTGTAATCGGACCCTTCGGAGCGTCGCTGCGTGAACAATGTGTGAGACATCATTAGACAAACGGCGTAGAAGCAAAGTGTGGATGGTCTGCTTTCATAGCATGTCTGATATGAACCCAGTCTTAAACCCGGTGTTCAAACTGACGGAGGGAGCTTTTATATACAAACGTCGATATTCACAGGGGTAAACTCATTCAACTGCACACAAAATGTCTCCCTGTGAAGTCTTAGCCTCCCAGTTCAAAGTAGACAGCCTGCAAAAACCCAAAACTCTCAATTAAAAAAACAGTAAGAAAGAACGAGAGAAAGTGAATACGCTGCTATGCACATTGCCTGATTTTGCACTACAATATTTGCACTATTGCGCTGTTACATTAAGAGTTACTTATCTGTATTTTGTAAAGTGTTTTGTATATTACTTATCCCTCTACCCCCTCAGCCCCTTAGTATAATTAATATTGTTCTATTATATGTTGTACGCACCTTCCTTGTCTTGTCCCCATTCCTTGTCTGTACTCACATTCATGGCGATCAAACACTTTTCTGATTCTGATGCGTACATTTGATAGGATTTGAACATTTTCGTCTAGACAATATCAATGGTATTTCCTTATTTGTATCTCGCTCTCTCCGCACAACACCTTTGTGTTTACGTGACATTTTTATAGAAGTTGATAGTGTTTTATCCACCGAATGTATTGACCAACCTCGGTAATCAATCGTTTTTTTGGGTCACGGATAGAAATTAAATAATGCTGCAAAAAAGCGCTATTTCAGCCAGCTACAGAACATGCACTTTCACAGAATTAATTGGATTTTAATCATTTTTGTTTGTTACCCTTCAAAACCTGATTGAAAACCGCTCGACCAAAACTTAGATTCTGCCACTGAGAAATGCCAGTGGCAAGTTTCTTCCGTTTTAGGGGAAATTAAGGAACCCAGTTACGCTTTGAGTAAACCTGCCAAGTTATTGATTCTGTAAGTGCACACAGACGCGCTCACGAAACGCTGTCCAAATGCTAAAAACAAATGTTAACTCTTCATTTGGGGACAGGTCAAAAGATGCATTATATACAGACGGACCCGCAGCTTAAAATAAATTATCTTTATAAAAACGATTAGTATTTTCCCTTGTGGGTTGGTCTGCTTGTTCCATTACATAGTAAATATATAACATTTAGTGAACCCTTTTAACCAGAGAAATGTACATTCAGGCATGAATACACTGTTTGTGTGGGTGGTCCAGTAAAGCCACGGAGTAGAAAGGAGATGTTAGAATGCTCTACATGTTGCAATTCTATTTCAGCAGCTAGCAACATGGATGTTCCTTCACGCCCACAAGCAGACTATGGACATATAGTGTCATTGTGTTAGCCTGTTAGGGTTCATTGTGTTCGTCTGTTGGAATTCATTGTGTTGGTCTGTTGGGGTTCGTTGTGTTAGTCTGTTTGGGTTTATTGTGTTGGTCTTTTGAGAGGTTCCTTGTATTAGTCTGTTGAGGTTGTTGTGTTAGTCTGTTGTAGACCTTTGACTTTGACACAATCAAACGCACGCAAACTGTTATTAAAACAGCCTTCAAAAACAGACACAGCCTCTATTAAATCAGACCCAAGCTCTTTGACATTTAAAAAAATAAACAATTACAGTTGACCCTTTAAGCGAGTGTCATTGCTGTCAGGATTCGGGCTTAACAGCAGGTTGAGGACACAAACGCAGAGCGCTTCTCCATACAATGGTTTATTGATTCCCAAACAGGCAAGACAGGCACAGGAACTGGTAACCTCACACTAAACAATCCTAACACTTAATAAACAAAGACAGAAGAACATAATTAACACAACCTCCCCTTAGTGAAACAGAACATACTACACGCAGAACACCAGAATAATTACACAAATACACAACAGGACCAGCAAACGTAGAACAAGAGAAACATACCTTAATAATGACCGACACTGACAGACAGGAAACAACAGAACTAAATACAAGGACTAACGAGCAAACACAACACAGGTGCGGACAAGACACAGGTGAACAAACAAGTCCCTGATTATCACTCTCTCAGGATGCGGGGGAGGTGTCAGAGCCACCATAATGCAGGGAGACAGGACTCTGTCCCTTACAATTGCGGGCATGATAAATTTGTTTTTTTGTTGTTGCGGTTTTCATTCGTATTATTTTTTTTAAGTAATGGACGACGCTTTGGGCATGTTTATTTTTTAGGTCTTTTTAAATGCAGTGATGTGTTATTTGCTATTTGTTTTTAATAATAATTATTATTTGTTTTAATAATTTTCTCTTCATTGACGGCGTGCTGAAATAATTGACAGAGTGCCCCTCGAGGCCCTTAATGAGAGCAAGTCTCAGTAATGTGATTTAAGAGGTGGCCGCGGTACTTAAATGCCTGCCCTCAGCACATGAGTCAATGTTATTTGCGAGTCGCTGACTTGTATCCTACTTCCGTCCTTTCCATCGCTGAGTCCATGAAGTAACAGAAAACGTGTGATTGGATCATCTCCAATCAATCTCCAATTGAAGTCCATATAATACATGTGAGAACTTCACGTTGGTGTAAACCAAGGGGCTAGATCCTTGAGTTTATAGGAGGGGTGTTTCTTCATTCTAAGCAACCGCTTACTAGCATGAGTACCAAAACCGGCCCCAGTTCTTTCAGAAGCAGCTGTAAGCGTCGGGGTTCTTGCCAAGCGATGGTTTTGTCCCCCGAAAAACAATGAGTTGCATCATTCCTGAACCAGGGTCAGTATTATGATGTTGTCTCAGATAGCATTTTCTGCAAAAGCAGTTTTTTGCGCTTCTTTCTGTCGTTTTAGAATCAGAATCAGGTTCATTTGCCAAGTCTGTTTACACAAACAAGTAATTTGTTCTGACCCACAGCTGCAGCATTTAGGACACACAGGGCAGAGGGTTAGGGTTAGGGTTAACCCCTAACCCTAACCCTAGTGCAAGAGGCATGTTCCTTAGACTCACCGCAGTGGGGAAGAAGCTGTTCTCGTGGCGGGATGTTCTGGTCTTTATAGACCGCAGACGTCTGCCAGACGGGAGAGTTCTGAATAGTCCGTTACCCGGATTGAAGGGGTCTGCCTCAAACTTTTCTGCCCGACTCTGTGACCTGGCTTTGAACAGATCCTTAAGAGACGGCAGCTTGATGAGTCGCAGTTTGACCTTTTCCTTGACAGTGACCGCAGCGTACCAGACGGTGATGAAGGAGGTCTGGATGGACTCAATGATGGCTGTATAGGAATTAATCATCCTAATCGTTGGTAGTATGTACTTTTTGAAGTCTTTGTTGTGTTTTCTTAGTGAGAGAGGTGATGTTCAGCTCACACTTGAGGTCCTGGGCGATGGTGTTGCCCAGGAAGTGTAGGAGAGGAGAGTGATGTCATACAGAGGCAGTTGAGATCTGAGGAGAGAGTGAAGGCATACCGAGGCAGTTGAGATGTGAGGAGAGTGAAGGCATCCCGAGGCAGTTGAGAAGTGTACCTCCTCACATCTCAACTGCCTCTGTATGACATCACTCTCCTCGCATCTCAACTGCCTCGTATGCCTTCACTCTCTCCTCACATCTCAACTGCCTCGTATGCCTTCACTCTCTCCTCACAACTCAACTGCCTCGTATGCCTTCACTCTCTCCTCACATCTCATTTCTGGCTCGCATTGCACAACTGACCACCGGCACCTGGACTGTGTTATCAAGGCCTAAGTTCATCCTCCAGTGTCTTCACGGCAAACTATTGACGGCTAAAAAGTGCAATCCCAAGGGTACTAGACGGGCTGGCGAATAGGCTGGTAACTGAGGACAACAGAGACAGGGACTAGGTTTGTCTTGTTAAGGGGTCAGGAAGCAGCTCTAGCGGTATGAAGCCGATTCATACATGTGTTTATCCAAGAAGTTGTAGATTACAGAGGGGATTTACTCACGGCATCACAATAGCTATTTGCTGTTTAGCAATGTTAATTATGAGTGGAATTTATTGCAGAGCAAAGTCAGAAGTTCATTTTATACTCTTAAATTAATCGTTAATATGCTAGCAAAGTAAAGATGATAGCGACCTCACAGCATACCTAGATTTTAATAAACAGACTATGCAAGCTATTGTTGTGCCTGTAAGATTTATTTAATGATTATTTTCCGAGGATGTTCTGTCTGGCACTACACTATTTATTATTGATATTTTTCTCTATTTATTTCTCACTGCATGTCGAATGCATGTTGAATACATGTTCACAGCATGCTCATTATTTATCCTGTAATGTCGTACCTGTTTTAGCCAATCAGATATTGAGCCCCCATGCAAGGTTGCACACATTTCCTTTTACCCTCTCTGTCCTTTATCTGTCTCTTATACAGTCACCTAACTCTCTACACTACAACCAGGGGCGCAACTACCAGTGTTAGAGGGGTATGCAGCAACAATTTTGCCCCCCCCCTATAAATAAATAGGTATGCCGGACAATGTCCAGCGAACATCATCATGTATGGGCTTCAAATAATAAAGGTTTATTTGAAAGTATATCAAACAGCCACTGTAGGCCTACCATAATAATATGGTATATGTACACATAGATATATATTATTAACAATGTTAACAAATAACAAAAAGTTACAATCAGAATAAACAGTTACAAGCAGAATAAACAGTTAGGACTAGTCAGTCACCGGTTCTCGATGCCCAATCCTAGTAACAATGTTGCTACCAAACATTCAAAAGCACTCTTTAGTTCCTACTAAATTGTAACATGGCGTGCCTTTTCACTTGCCCATTTATCTAGTATTGCATCATGTTAACAGACAGTATTGCGCCACTGTCTGTTAACATGAATATTTGCAAGCCTCCTCCAAGCACAGACGTCACTTTAAATCCTACCTGTTGCCATTCACCCATAGACGTAATCCTATGGGGGGACACGTCCCCCCCAATATTCAAAGGACATTTTTTCCCCCCAATATTTGATCATACGGTATGATTATGCGGGCAATATCGATGTGACTGACTTGCCTTAACAAATACATTAACAAAAGTTATTTCTCCTGAAATCCATGTCATGTTTTTCCTATACCTCATGTGCTCTTGTGAGTGCGGAATGCGACTGACATTTGGCACCTGGATGGTAAATATTCAGTATTCGGTGAACATAATCCCTTGGATAACGACTAGGTGCATTTCGCTAGAATTTACAATTGTAGAATTAGTGAGAACTTCGATTGCAATACTACACAGCTTTAATGAATGGGACTTTAAACAAGCCAGCTGATACCTACTACCCAGGGACGGAGTGGGACAAAAAAAGTAAAAGCACAACATATTTCTTAATATTAGCTACTGCATGTGGCATTTTACAGCTTAAATGTTGACGTTTAGCTGTTTTAACTACATCATATACGTGGGCAAAAATAGAATTAAAACGAAAATAAAAGCTTAAAAACTCTGGTGGGGAGATTCGAACGCGCACCCCCGGACGCCCAGGCGAGAGCATCAACGACTACTCCAAACAAGTAGTTGTCATTTTTATTGATTCAAAAAATACATGTCCCAAAGCTGTCCCCCCCCCCGATGTGTGACTGACTATTTCGCCCTTGCTTTCACCATCCACTTATTTAGCTGATGTCGCATCCCTTGACATGCCATCTCCTCTTCCCTCTTTCTTTTTCTATTTTTAGCCCCCGACAGCTTTTTTGCTTTATACGACAACTCACTACTGTGATGCTCACTCAGGGCTCACAGTCCCCCGCCCGCTCGCGTCTCGCAAATTACCCTTCTATGTCATTTTATGGAATCTTATGAGGGCGCCGGCGCCTACTCTAGCCCGTTAGTCCTCTAAAATGTATATAACTTTTTTATATTTAACTTATATAACGTTTATATAAATTTGATTTTTTTTTTAAAACATCACTTTGGCGCCCCCATGATGCGGCGCCCCTATGCACCGCATATAGTGCATACCCACTTTTTGCGCCACTGACTACAACCACTTAAATGTACCTTATTTTACCGTATTATTACTTTATTTCTTATTACTTTACACCCTATTTCAAGAACCCATCACACTTGTTCCCAAGTTTCTCACAATCTATCTTTCCTCCTCACCTCTGCTCTCCAACACATTTTCTTCTCCTTTTTACGATGTATTTTCTTGCTTTCCCTCCATTTCTCTTCCCTTCTTTTTATCTGTGTAATCGCTCGACTTTCCCCATCGGCTTTGATTAGTCCGAATGTCTTGACGGTTGCTATGCCGACGAGGTGATTGACAGCCGGGGCTGATATTCACACACCAATCACGACGACAGCATAGCTAAGCCCCATTTCATTTCACGCTGCATCTGATTCGACAACAGGCATTTAAAATGCATTATCCCTGCAATCTGCCTCTGCTGGTTTGTTCAAACAACCCGAACAGATACTTGATGATAATTATATATGATTATTCTATGGCTGGGTAGTGTTTTCCGACTGAGAAAGTTACTAGTTTAATTATTCATACAGTTAATTATTCATCACACTTTTTATCAAAATTACAATTTCTTCCAGGGTACAATCTTTACGGAGTAGGATGGTTAAGCCCTTAGCTTTATGGGACTGGCTAGAGTATGTGCATCGAACCCCTGAGGTGCCTTCAAGTTCATATTAGCCAATGTAATCTGGCAGTTTTTTTTTTTATCTCACCCATGGTACACGGTCTGATATCAAACAGCTTTCAGCCAATCAGCATTCAGGTCTTGAGCCGCCCAGTTTATGATGCGCTATATTAAACGTGTTCAAAAGCCGCACAGCCGTGTTTACATTTGACGTGGCTTGGATCAGTGTCATGATGGGGTCACGGTTATTGTCACTGACCTCTCTGCAGCCAGCACCACAAGTGAAACAGTGAGGCGTTAGAGGACGGGGATCAAAGAAATAGAGAGAAGAAAGGGAACTGGAAGAATTGAGAGAACGACAGAGTGGCGGTAGTGTCGACAGATGCCCCCCAGATGCCCCCCTGGACACCTGGATAGCCGTACACGTTTGAGTTCATGCTAACATGCTTTTTTCACTCGTTCAGTCTAGCTTGGCATCGCTCGCTGTCTAGTTTAACAACTGGCCTTTGCTCCTGCCCCGGGAAAAAAATCCTCTCATCTAAAAACAGACAAATGTAAACAACACAGAGCGAAAATAGAAGGGAGGGAAACGGCACGAGTCTCGTGACACCGAACGTGGCGCGCGTGGCGGCGTCATCGCCGAGCCCCTCACGTGTCTGCTGAATCAGGCAACGGTCGTTCCTAAAAATAGCTCCGCCCACCGCTTAGCCTCCACCGTTCCCTGGCACGAAATATCAGCGTAGGCGATTTAATAGCTCTCCCATTCATAATTCATGAGATTAAGTACTGCGGAGGACCTCGGCTGCTTATTGAGGGAGAACATATTGTCTCATAAAGTCCCTCCGCCCTCAGCGGCCCCACTCCCCCTCCGAAATCGCTGTGTTCTAGTCGGTCTCTCGTTCTCTCAGTGGTATTTACCTCCGCCGTTTTATTACAACACCACAACAGTTTTTTTTGCTGATGTCTGCACTTATAAAATGTGCAGTCAATGAGTAAAGGCAACATATTTGGATAATGTATTTGTATTCAGATAGCCTTTAGTTAGCTAACCAAGTGTCTTGTTGCCTGGTAAGCTGTGGTGATCACTCTGGTTTGAAAGAGGCAGTCTGTGTATTTAAATTACAGAGAAGTAAAGGAACTTACAAGTAGATTTTTGTCTTTTTTTATGGCGACTGGTCCAAAGGTCTGGTGTTAAAATAAGCCAGAAAGAAAAGCAGATGATTTGGCTTCTCAGACAACTGCGTTGTTAAATGTAGGCCAAATCCCTCTGCAACGCGATTCGACAGCTCTTTTTAGATGGTTTCGTTTTGGAACTTAATTTACCGGATAGGGTACGTCTCATGGAACGAAAGAGACTGTGAACTGTTGTGATTTTAACTGCACGCCTCGTAAGCTGTTCAGGGTGTCCGTGTTTTGTGCAACGCTGTGTGGTCGTGAGAGCAATGTGTAGGTGTTTATGGCGAGAGGAAGTGCGTGCCTCCATCTCACAGGGAACGAAATTAGATTAGCGTGATCTCCCTCCCACTCTTTGCTCCAATAGACTCACAACTTCTCTCCAGCGTAGCACATCATCGTTTACTTCCTGTTGGATCAAAACAGGCGTAGCTGCTCAATTGAAAAAAATGAATGTAATGAAGTAATGCAATTGAATCAGGAAGTCGAAAGAAAAAAGAGGGTTTTGAAATTTTGAATATTCACAATGCTGGAAATCAGGGGTTGCGTATCGTGGTGAAATGGCGTCGATCCAGCGTTGAACGGATGGATAAGTAAATATTGCATGGGGGAAAATACACGTGTCCTTTTCCAGGCAGATTAATCAAAGCTCCAGTAGGTTTAATCGAACATGTCAAAAGTGTTAGCGCCCATAGCGGAGATGGGTATTTTCCTGAATGTAGCAATTGTTTATAGCCATTGACGAATTAACCAAGGCCAATGACATGATTACTAATTTCATGTGTATGCTGCGCGTTCTCAGACCGTCTCTACCAACGTCGATACAACTCCGTACGTCAGGAAACGTCCTCATTGGTGACACATTAAGCACACGTGGTGAAGCGACACACCGTGATTTGTGCCATACGTCGTGAAGCGACACACCGTGATTTGTGCCATACGTCAACGACATCCAGACGGTCGCAACCTGAACGTATAGAGAATGTCGAAGCGATGAGGCAACAGACGACGTAGCATATCGTCAATATACCGTGGCTCAGAGCTGTCCTTAGGCAACGGCGCTTATCTCTGTGCATATCAAATGTATCCGGCGTCGACTCGGGCCACTGGCATCACTGTGTAGGTCTACCCAGTGAGAGCACATGGTCCATGTCCACCCCTGTTGAATGCAAGCAGTCCTGTACTTAAGTATGTTGTTTCTTCCTAGACTTTCTATAAATAACACCCTGTTGTCGTCTGGCCATTGGACGTTCTGTGCGTTTCAATATCACTTGCGTGGGCTGCCAACCGTCTCTTATCCGTTTCGACAACTCCAGGAATGACTGTGGGCAACTGAAGTAAGACCCCAGGTCTGTTTGATCAGCGACGGACGGTAGTTGATCCTAAAGGGACGATCACGATCAATAGACTGTTTTTCTTGTGCACCGTAACACTTTCATTCCCTTCTAACCTGGCTTTTTTTAACCTGAACCGTGCTTTAATTCCTTCCGCGTAGCACTCTTCCCACACACGCGTACAAACATAATGGGCCCTTGGGAAGATGAGGCCAGGAACTGATCTAATTTTAACCACCTCAGTCTGCCCGCTGAACCTTTGTCGTTGGACTCGAGTGTGGGCCCTTAACATGAATCACTGTCACGGGCATTAAGAATTGACAAGAGACGATGTCTGGCCGCCTCGCCTAAATTATTTGTCTCTCCCGTCTATGTTTGGGGCTTCGTTGAGGCGGCCTCGTTACAACCAGCACAGACTCCTAAGGTGGCACGTGTTTTCTAAAAATAGCCGTCACGTTTCACGTCGGAGAGTGTGGGTATGAGGTGCAAAAACCCATTGGAATAAGTTGCGCTCCGGGAGCTCCGATGGAGCTGTCTTGCTCATGGACATCAAATTATAATGTCAACCCCCAGGGGGCACTGTGAGGGGTTTCAGGGGAAACACACGGTTGCTTGTATCAAGACATACACTCCCATGCAGTTGGCAACTTTTTGACCAGGGTGCAACTAGAAAAAAGTAGCTGTTCGATAAGACATTATCTACAGGGGCCGGCTGTGTCCTAAGGCATCCGCCTTCACGTTTTATTTGGCTTTGATCTATTCTCCGAGAATATTTCCTTTTTTCTCTCGTTCTCATAACACACCATGCTTTTCAGAGAAACGTCAGATTGAAAAATCATTGTGTTTGTTAAGGAAAGGCCTTGACAGCGAGCAGAAACGCACAGGCTTATCCAGGCACACGCGTGTGAAAACTACCTGAATCTGCCTGTGGTCCTTTTAAGCCCCCTATCCGACCATGACGGTGAGAATGAGACACACTTTGGGTTCCTCTCAATACATACTGGACACACATGGGTACGCTTCACATCGGTAAACACGACTAGATACGTCTTTTTTTTGTTGAGGCGAGCTGTTGACATAGCAACGCTATTGTGCCCATTAGAATAGCATAGCAGCAAGTGCCCATTATAGAGAAAACCTGTCGCTAAAAATCGACCCCCCCCCCCAAAAAGGGACCTGTTTTTTCCCCGTACTTTCAACTTTGGCAATTCCCTGCACTTGACTTTGCATCTGTCGTATTCATGGTGCTTGTGTGTGAATGTGTTCGAGCCGCTCACGTTTCTTGTTTTGTGGTTTTCCGTAGTGAACACAAGCACCGTTTATTATGGCGTCCTTGCACACAGTCTCTCCCTGCACACAGTCCCTCCCTGCACACAGTCCCTCCCTGCACACAGTCCCTCCCCGCACACAGTCCCTCCCCGCACACAGTCCCTCCCCGCACACAGTCCCTCCCCGCACACAGTCCCTCCCCGCACACAGTCCCTCCCCGCACACAGTCCCTCCCCGCACACAGTCCCTCCCCGCACACAGTCCCTCCCCGCACACAGTCCCTCCCCGCACACAGTCCCTCCTTGCACACAGTCCCTCCCCGCACACAGTCCCTCCCCGCACACAGTCCCTCCCCGCACACAGTCCCTCCCTCCACACAGTCCCTCCCCGCACACAGTCCCTCCCTCCACACAGTCCCTCCCCGCACACAGTCCCTCCCCGCACACAGTCCCTCCCCGCACACAGTCCCTCCCCGCACACAGTCCCTCCCTGCACACAGTCCCTCCCCGCACACAGTCCCTCCTTGCACACAGTCCCTCCCCGCACACAGTCCCTCCCCGCACACAGTCCCTCCCCGCACACAGTCCCTCCCCGCACACAGTCCCTCCCCGCACACAGTCCCTCCCCGCACACAGTCCCTCCCTGCCATCCGTTCTGAGGGGGCAGCTTGATCCCACACCTCAACCCCTAGGGCCCCCAATACTACTGAGGTCTGTCCAGTGTTCTTCATGCTGAACTCTTCTTCTTCCATTTCATTTATCCCCCGGCCAACGCTTTCCTCATCCTTTTTGCCACCTGTGCAATAAAACTGTCAGTTTTATTAAAAAAAATGTCTCAACCCGTTCTACCTACTTTGTTAGAACAAGCCTGTTTCTTTTCGTATTGCTTGTGAATGTAATTTTAATATTTATTTAATATTTTTTCGAATTGTCTGTACAATTGGACGATGTTTTCATATAAGCAGAGGTACTGAATCAATGTCTGAAGAAAAAAGGAAAGGAAAAAAACAAAAAACTGATTTGGTTTATTTTAAGGCAAAACAAATGTCTGAAGGTGTTTAATCTTTAAAACAAATGCTGAATTTTGGGGGAAATGTCTGTTGCATCAGCCTACTAATCTGTTTGCTCCGCTTAGGACAGCATAGAATTGTAGACTGGCTTGACAGTTTGTCTTCTGTTGCAAATATATGGTTTAATACATTTTGGATAAAATGAAATGTGGAATGTAAAAAAGTTTACGAAAAAGAAATGTAAGTAGGGCTTACTACTTGATTTAGCAGTTCAGAACATCCTGTTTTTGTCACCACGAGCACAGACACCTGTTTCTTGTTATTATTGCGCTCGTCTGTTAACAAGCAACATATTATTGCCCTCACCTGTTAACAAGCTACATATTATTGCCCTCACCTGTTAACAAGCTACATATTATTGCCCTCACCTGTTAACAAGCTACATATTATTGCCCTCACCTGTTAACAAGCTACATATTATTGCCCACCTGTTAACAAGCTACTGCCCTTGTTAACAAGCTACCCTCACCTGTTAACAAGCTACATATTATTGCCTCACCTGTTAACAAGCTACATTAACAAGCTATTGCCCTCACCTGTTAACAAGCTACATATTATTGCCCTCACCTGTTAACAAGCTACATATTATTGCCCTCACCTGTTAACAAGCTATTATTGCCCCCTCACCTGTTAACAAGCAAGCCCTCACCTGTTAACAAGCTACATATTATTGCCCTCACCTGTTAACAAGCCCTCACCTGTTAACAAGCTACCCTCACCTGTTAACAAGCTACATATTATTGCCCTCACCTGTTAACAAGCTACATATTATTGCCCTCACCTGTTAACAAGCTACATATTATTGCCCTCACCTGTTAACAAGCTACATATTATTGCCCTCACCTGTTAACAAGCTACATATTATTGCCCTCACCTGTTAACAAGCTACATGCCCTCACCTGTTAACAAGCTACATATTATTGCCCTCACCTGTTAACAAGCTACATATTATTGCCCTCACCTGTTAACAAGCTACATATTATTGCCCTCACCTGTTAACAAGCTACATATTATTGCCCTCACCTGTTAACAAGCTACATATTATTGCCCTCACCTGTTAACAAGCTACATATTATTGCCCTCACCTGTTAACAAGCTACATATTATTGCCCTCACCTGTTAACAAGCCCTTAACAAGCTACATACCTCACCTGTTAACAAGCTACATATTATTGCCCTCACCCTGTTAACAAGCTACATATTATTGCCCTCACCTGTTAACAAGCTAATATTATTGCCCTACCTGTTAACAAGCTACATATTATTGCCCTCACCTGTTAACAAGCTACATATTATTGCCCTCACCTGTTAACAAGCTACATATTATTGCCCTCACCTGTTAACAAGCTACATATTATTGCCCTCACCTGTTAACAAGCTACATATTATTGCCCTCACCTGTTAACAAGCTACATATTATTGCCCTCACCTGTTAACAAGCTACATATTATTGCCCTCACCTGTTAACAAGCTACATATTATTGCCCTCACCTGTTAACAAGCTACATATTATTGCCCTCACCTGTTAACAAGCTACATATTATTGCCCTCCTGTTAACAAGCTACATATTATTGCCCTCACCTGTTAACAAGCTACATATTATTGCCCTCACCTGTTAACAAGCTACATATTATTGCCCTCACCTGTTAACAAGCTACATATTATTGCCCTCATCTGTTAACAAGCTACATATTATTGCCTGTTAACAAGCTCTGTTTAACAAGCTACATATTATTGCCCTCGTCTGTTAACAAGCTACATATTATTGCCCTCGTCTGTTAACAAGCTACATATTATTGCCCTCGTCTGTTAATAAGCTACATATTATTGCCCTCACCTGTTAATAAGCTACATATTATTGCCCTCGTCTGTTAACAAGCTACATATTATTGCCCTCACCTGTTAATAAGCTACATATTCGGTGTCATTTAGTGACAGACCTGTGAACAAAAAAGCGTCACCCTGGGGTATTTGCCGTACCAGTGGGTTTGCCATACCAGTGAGATTTAATGCCATCCCACCCCAATTCAGTCAAATCATAAACACCTGTTTCATCATAATTGCCTTCCTGATTAGATCAGTTTAAGTTCCTCCTTCCCTTTTTCCCTGGTCATTGATTGTGTCATGTTGTTATATCCTCCGTTTTGTTTAATGTTCTTTTAATGTTTGAATTACAGTACCTAAGGAAAACTCTCCATTCATTCAGAACCGTAAAAATGGCATAATAAATGGTATTTGTTTGATTATTTCAAATAATTACCGCACATGTCCTCTCTTCACACTGCAGGTTGACAATGTTTTGAAACATAATATTAGTCAGACGGCACTTTTGAAGATGTGAAGTGTTTCGAAAGTCAGGCGTGAGGTTGTTTTGTGATAGGTTACAATGAGCGTGGGTGTACGTACGTGCGCATTAACGAGTGCTGTCTAACCGTTGTGTGAAGTTCACGGTAATGAGCACTGAAGGTGCCACCTGAGACAGAGTGGTAGGCGGTGTGGTGAATTAAATGTACATCAAGTCTGTGACATTGCTTACTATTAAGAGTTGAGCGTTATCGACTATTAAGCTTTTACGTTCACACTGGGTAATGGCTGTTCCTGAACATCTGATTCCCCAGTTACACCAGGTTGTCTGACACATAATTTACAAAAATGATTGTTTTTCTGTCGCGAGACCGTCTGTGATTCGTTTCGCGACCATTTTCGCGTCCTGTCCGTTTGTCCGTATCTCTTACTTACCCGAGCTGAGTAACAGATAAGTGAGGCCAGAGACGACAATGAATAACTGGAATAATAACGTGCGATCACTATCAGACTGAAGTCCCACTCACGTTCCCGACCTCTCAGGCTTGAACCCGGACCAGCAGGAGTGTGATGCAGAAGCTCAGTGAACGTGGTCAACACCACAGGCTAGGCTGTGATAACTCACCATCAGGATCTACAGCGACTAAAACAGAGAGAGGGGGAGGTTTGGTCTGCAGCTCATCGGCTTTATGGTAATTCGGAGAGCCAGTAGTGCCGAATGGATTTATAGAGACTGTGCTTGTACGAATGGTCACAATCTGGACAGGAAAGCGTGTCATACCAGTGCACGCATGTGGACATACTGCAGTGTTAGAGAGAGAGAGAGACAGACAGAGGCAGTCAGAGACAGACAGAGAGAGACAGACAGATAGAGACAGACAGACATAGACAGATAGAGACAGAGAGCGAGTCAGACACACTTGCAGTATTTGGTGGAAGCCCTTGACTCTAAAGACCTGGATTTGCTCCACGACGATCATTTTCTACTCTGGCTGGGTCACATCAGTTTTGCATTTGACAGTCTGCAATTAGAAATCTAACAGATACAACTGAAAGATTTCAGAAATTCATTTATTTGCAGAACAGAAACAAACAAAGGCAGACACCTTATTACACAGTGGCACATTTCTGTTGTTCTGTTGTAATTTATTGTCAATATGAATTCACCAAATCCGCGTGCGTGACTTCCTTTTAACCTTTCAGACTCTAGAAACACTGGCCAAGTGACAGGCTGGTAGACAGATGGTTGGCAGAATGACCAGTTGTGTAGGACGTGGCATTTATTGTAGTGTGATGAATTAGGATGCTTTGCACGATAACATTTGAGGGCATTATATTTGGTAGAATATCCACATTTGTTTTCTTTTTTATTATAGCTGTGTGAGACATCGACAGAATACATAGACATGTAACAGAATCACTCCAATCCACCAGCTTGTGTCAATTATTCAACGAGACTGGCATTTCAATTACGCATAATCATAAAAGCATTCGTCGTACATGCGCGCGTGACTTATTAGTGCGATTAGCTACACACATCAGTGAAAGTATTGGACCACTGGGTGTTCGGCGAAGAATTACCGTCTCCAATTACAGCTCGTCATTCAACGAACGTCCATATCTCCGAACAGCAAACACAATCCAAATAAATCTCCAATCAAAAATGGCTTTCGTCTCTGTTTCAATTATCCTCGAAGGCGAAACGAACGACCTTGGTTGGAATGTTTGACGATGAACCCAGGAGGGGACCAGGACCAGGATTTGAACCCAGGAGGGGACCAGGACCAGGATTTGAACCCAGGAGGGGACCAGGACCAGGATTTGAACCCAGGAGGGGACCAGGACCAGGATTTGAACCCAGGAGGGGACCAGGACCAGGATTTGAACCCAGGAGGGGACCAGGACCAGGATTTGAACCCAGGAGGGGACCAGGACCAGGATTTGAACCCAGGAGGGGACCAGGACCAGGATTTGATCCCAGTAGGGGACCATGACCAGGATTTGATCCCAGTAGGGGACCATGACCAGGATTTGATCCCAGTAGGGGACCATGACCAGGATTTGAACCCAGTAGGGGACCAGGACCAGGATTTGATCCCAGTAGGGGACCATGACCAGGATTTGAACCCAGGAGGGGACCAGGACCAGGATTTGATCCCAGTAGGGGACCATGACCAGGATTTGAACCCAGGAGGGGACCACGACCAGGATTTGAACTCAGGAGGGGACCACGAACAGGATTTGAACCCAAGAGGGGACCACGACCAGGATTTGAAACCAGGAGGGGACCACGACCAGGATTTGAACCCAGGAGGGGACCACGACCAGGATTTGAACCCAGGAGGGGACCACGACCAGGATTTGAACCCAGGAGGGGACCACGACCAGGATTTGAACCCAGGAGGGGACCACGACCAGGATTTGAACCCAGGAGGGGACCACGACCAGGATTTGAACCCAGTACCGGTGCCAGTGTAAAACTTTTGCAGAGACCCAACGATAAGATTGCCTTTAATGTTAAATGTTACCGTACCCCTTGAATGTCTTGAGTCCCCTTGAGTCCCTATGGATGTTAATATCTTTGTATTGGCACTATTTGAGACCCATCGTCCTGCTACGCTAAACCGCTATTTCCTGCATTTCCCCAGGTACCGATCGAGGATCATCTTCCCCGGACAAAGTCCTTGGTGGGTGGCGGCTACTAGTTACTCGTACAGTGTTACAGTGAGGTTAACACGTGATGACATCGCGTGAACGCAATTCCATCCAGCCAAGCTGCAACGGGTTCCAGGCGTCAGGCATTTTTTTCTTAGCTCCCGCCTCCGGTATTGCGCTCTAACAGAGGCCTTATTAACTACCAAGCGTACTCGACGCAGACGAACGCAGTGACGCGCGCGCCTGAAATGATTCACGTGCGCTCCGACACACACGTACAGACTGTGTTCGGTTGTCCACTTGTATTCAACCAGCACAGCTTCTTTGTATACTGTCACGATTGGTGTGGTGGCGTTGCTACACTTCCATTTCGGTGATCCACTTCCGTGTTTTTGTTCTCACTAGCTGTAATTACTTCCTCTTTCACGTGGTCACAGCTGTTAGTAATTTGTCACTTTATGTCGGGATATAAAGGGGTCGCTAGCAAGTCACTCCTTGCTTAGCATTGTTTGTTAGATGTCACGAGCTATATGTGGTGAGTGTTTTGCGCTACTGGAGGTATTGGAGTATGTTTGTTTAAGTCGCTTTATGCGCATTTTCATTTCAGTCCTACAGTTTAGTGTTTTCCGCCGTTCTCGGTTTGTTTTGTGTTCTTTATAATAAATCCTTATATTGAACTGGATTCTACGACTCTGCTCATGGCTTATTCCACACTACGCCGATCAGTGCGTGACAGAATGCTAAGCCGCTCAAGATGCCCGCAGAGCCGCACGGTGAGTGGATTCGTCGCAGGGGCAAGCTATAGCGCTCCGAGGTATGAAGCTCACCGTCAACCCACGGAGCAGCAGGAGCAGCGCTACACCTGGCAGGGTGATTGGGGGTCCGACTCCCTCTCCTCGGATGATGAGGAGGCGGTCTACGAGCGAGTGGAGGAGGACTCCCTGGAAGACGCCCTGCTATGGGATCCCGTCCTCAGTCGACTAGTCCCCGCAACATCGGACGTCGGCTGGGGCGGGCAGAAGACACCGCCCACTGTTCCGGGGCTGCAGCCAGGGCCAGCAAGAGCCCTGGAGCTACAGCCACTACCCCCGCCGTGGGAAGACCCTTTCCGACCACCTACCTCCGGGACAGAGAAATCCCCGGAGGGGTTACATAAGCAGCCCCCGGCTGTCATTAGGGCGTGGTGGAAGGCATGGCTGGACTTTTAAGATCTGACGCCAGAGATCGCATCCGCCACGCCAGCGCCCGAGATGGCCGCTACGCCCTCGCCCGAGATGGCTTCAGCTACGCCTGTGCCCGAGATGGCCTCAGCTACGCCTGTGCCCGAGATGGCCTCAGCTACGCCTGCGCCCGAGATGGCCTCAGCTACGCCTGCGCCCGAGATGGCCTCAGCTACGCCTGCGCCCGAGATGGCCTCAGCTACGCCTGCGCCCGAGATGGCCTCCGCTACGCCTGCGCCCGAGATGGCTGTTGCCGTCGTCACGCCAGCGCTCAAGATGGCTGCCGTCGTCCCGCCAGCGCCCAAGATGGCTGCCGCCGTCGCGCCAGCGTCCACGATGGCTCCCGCCGTCACGCCAGCGTCCACGATGGCCCCCGCCGTCCCGCGAGCCCAAGATGGCTGTTGTCGTCACGCCAGCGCCCAAGATGGCTGCCGCCGTCTCGCCAGCGTCCACGATGGCTGTTGCCGTCGTCACGCCAGCGCCCAAGATGGCTGCCGCCGTCACGCCAGCGTCCACGATGGTCCCCGCCGTCACGCCAGCGCCCAAGATGGCTGTTGTCGTCACGCCAGCGTCCACGATGGCTCCCGCCGTCTCGCCAGCGTCCACGATGGCTCCCGCCGTCACGCCCGCGCCCACAATGGCTGCCGCATCGCCGCCCACAGTGGCTGCCGCATTGCCGCCCACAGTGGCTGCCGCATCGCCGCCCACAATGGCTGCCGCATCGCCGCCCACAATGGCTGCCGCATCGCCGCCCACAATGGCTGCCGCATCGCCGCCCACAATGGCTGCCGCATCGCTGCCCACAATGGCTGCCGCATCCCCGCCCACAATGGCTGCCGCACGACTACGCTCACGATGGCCGCCGCCACGACGACGCTCACGATGGCCGCCGCCACGACTACGCTCACGATGGCCGCCGCCACGACTACGCTCACGATGGCCGCCGCCACGACTACGCTCACGATGGCCGCCGCCACGACTACGCTCACGATGGCCGCCGCCACGACTACGCTCACGATGGCCGCCGCCACGACTACGCTCACGATGGCCGCCGCCACGACACCGCCCACGATGGCCGCCGCCACGACTGCGCCCACGATGGCCGCCGCCACGACTGCGCTCACGATGGCCTCCGCCACCACGTCGCCTACGACGGCGGACTCTGAGCCGCACAAGATGGCGGCCTCTCAGCCGCACTAGATGGCGGCCTCTCAGCCGCACAAGATGGCGGCCTCTCAGCCGCACAAGATGGCGGCCTCTCAGCCGCACTAGATGGCGGTCTCTCAGCCACCGAGGTATATCCAGGGCCTTGTAAGGACTGGACCCGTCCTGATGGACTAACCCATTGGGTTTAACTGTGGGTCCTGTATTGTTGCTCCCTTGTGGTTTTTGTTGGTTCGTTCGGCTATCTGGGGAGCTAGCCTTTTAGTGGGGGATACTGTCACGATTGGTGTGGTGGCGTTGCTACACTTCCATTTCGGTGATCCACTTCCGTGTTTTTGTTCTCACTAGCTGTGATTACTTCCTCTTTCACGTGGTCACAGCTGTTAGTAATTTGTCACTTTATGTCGGGATATAAAGGGGTCGCTAGCAAGTCACTCCTTGCTTAGCATTGTTTGTTAGATGTCACGAGCTATATGTGGTGAGTGTTTTGCGCTACTGGAGGTATTGGAGTATGTTTGTTTAAGTCGCTTTATGCGCATTTTCATTTCAGTCCTACAGTTTAGTGTTTTCCGCCGTTCTCGGTTTGTTTTGTGTTCTTTATAATAAATCCTTATATTGAACTGGATTCTACGACTCTGCTCATGGCTTATTCCACACTACGCCGATCAGTGCGTGACATATACCACCTGCTCTGGCTCTGTGCCTCACTTGACTGCTCCAAATGTGTTTCAGTTGGCGCACATATGACCACCACAGGAAGCACTATAGGACGGCAAATGCATCTGCATCGGGAAGACGGCAAAACTCAACAAAACGTGTTCGGTCGATGTTTCAATTCGCCATGCAGTGGATTTACTTTTCTCTCTCGTTCAACGCTTTTTTGTTTGTTGCTTTATCTCCCTCTCCTGCCCTTTCGTACTCCCTCCGTCATTTTATCAAAGCAACTCGACAAGATGTAATCCACGGGGTCATTGACCTTGATATATTCATGTTGGATTTTAATCCCTTTATCCCCTCCTCTCTCACACTCTCTCTTCCTGGCTTCCCAAACTATTTTTATCTCCCTTTCTTTCTATGTAACCAGCTTGGTACAATGGAATGGATTTGCCCAGATGTCATTGAGGAAAGCTTGCCTGAGCCCTCCCCAACACCACTCCAACATTGCCTCAATGAAGTGTGCACAGTTCATAATCATGTATTTGGTGGGTAATAGAAAAAGGAGTGACCTTTAACCTCCATCATCTCCTAAATACTTTGGCATTCAGCTCCGAAATCTTTCTGACCACTTCTATCAAGCCAAACATGAGTCTCATTGAAGTGCTCGCGACGATACTGCACACACACACACACACACACACACACCGTGCCGTTAAAGGGAAACACAACTTTATGGATATTTGTCGTCTGTGACACCCATATACACCTACTCACCAGATCATTTAAATTCACCAATGCACACACTTTATAACGAACAGCGCACATACACAGTTCCTGGTGGGTCCATTACATCTTTAACGACAATGTAATTGCACTGTAATTATGATTCAATTAAACATAGACAAATGTAGATTAGTGATAACTAACCATTAGTGCAATTTGTTGTTTAACAGGAGACCATAACATTATGAATAAATAGAGAGACTATTGTCTTATTCTAGGTACAGGGAACCAAGTATGGTCGATCAAATCAATAAAAAGGGAAAACGTTTCTTACTATTTAGAGCAGAACAATAATGAAATAAAAGGTAGATTTCGTTTTTTGAAGAGGGCTCTTCAGGTATTCCAAGTTTGTCAAACGCAACAGGTGTAATCATGAAACCACAAGGGAAAATTACACTGAATAATGTCAGGCACTAATCTATTAAGGCTTTTTGAAATGCCTTTATTGTGTTGGCTAGAAAAGTAGTCAAAAAATGCAAAACTTTTTTGCTTGGGACTTCATCTTCACAACCAATTCATCATCAATTGTGGATAACTGTGCAAAACCAGCCTTCGGTTAATGGGCAGATTTTTCTGGGCTAAGCATGATGAGAAATCCATGGAGTTTCCCCGGGCTACAATTATAGTCAACGTTCCACAAAAAGCCATAATGTAAAGTAGAAATCCACAGGCATTTTCGTCTTGCCTCAAGCTAAACAGAATGGCAAGATTCCTAAGAAATTATGTTTTAAATTTGTTTAATATGTATTACCATCATTAAAATATTTTCGCATGTCAAATTCCCCCCTGGTGATGTGAGAATTACGGCAGTTCTGCACCGAGCTGCAGGTGTTGTGTTTTATGGAAAAAAATCTACAAATGACAGCAAACACCAAACAAAAATTAAAAAAAACATACATAAGGGTAATTGAAATGTCAGCGTAGAATACCAGCACTCCAGATTGATATTAGCAGACTCAATGCTCGAGTTCAGTTAAATATCCGAAGGTTTTTGTCAGTTGGCATTATTTCTAATGTTGTCATTGACTGTATTTCCTATTTGTTTTTTATCTGTTTCCTATTCGAATTCTACCTGCTAAATTGCAGTAAATGTGTCAGTCCTACCAGTCTTACATACGTGTAGCCAACAAATATGTGGGAACGCCATCTTCATTAAAGCAAAAAACATGTACTTCCTGCCAAATCGACTAAGACAACGTCTAAATTGTCAATTAATGACTAGTACTCTGATCGTCATTCTCTCATGTTTTCCTCATATCGGGAACGATATGCTAACAGGAGATTCGACAAAGCAGCAGGTATCCGCAGAAAATACTCAGAAAAATTTAACAGAACTACGGTCAAAAGTCAAAGCAAGAATATAAGGTGTATAAGACTCAAACTGATGACAGTAGCTACTCTTCACAGGGCAATGTGACCGTTTCCCCCCCGAAACTTATCCAGAGAGGGTGGGGGGAGAAACAAAGCAATTAGGGAACCCGGCTGTGGTTAATTGGGAAAACCCCGGGCGAGGTCTTCCTCTGACTGTCCTCTGAACCTCCGCACAACTCCTCCCCTTCTGGAACAACCCAGACGGCCGTGTGGCGGACCAGACCTACAGGCTCGCGTTGAGACGGCTCCTTCACCTCGCCCCGGGGCCTGTGAACCGCCATGAATGAAGGTTTAAACAGACGAGAACCGTCAGGTTTTCTGGCTACTGCTGCCTCTTTCCAAACATCCACTGGAAGGGAGAGTGACGAGTTAGTGACCAACCGTAGCTGCCTCCACTGGACGTAACGCCTCAGGCGTCCCTGGGAGCACTTAACCGCTAGTGATTCCTCCATAACGGCGCCGCAATGGCGGCGTAGCCGGTGATGAATCTCGATTATCTCGCATTATAGCTAGATGATATATTAGGCGATGCTGTGATTCCCGTTATACTCTGGTCGTTCTTAATTATTCAGTTCGATCACAATAACATGTCGGAGGACGTTTCCCTCACCGACGGCCCCGGTCCGATAGGCAGAGTTCCCCTTTGACGTTCTGCTTCGCTGGAGTCACCGCAAACCTTTTTACCCCACACATTGTCTTCAGTCATTATGGCTGGAGTCCTCCCAGGTCCAAGCGCCTGTTATTATTGCTTACCAGCGACGAGCTGACCCCGCACCGGAGAAACAAGCACAGAATCAGGCTAACACGGTGAAAATGACGCACTTTCCGGCTTTTGACATCCGTCCGGATGGATGTATTGGATTTTTAGCGGATTCCAGACATTGCTCGTCCCGAATTCTTCGCCTGCCCTTCGGCAGTCTGAAGTTTACAAAGAACAAATAAGATCAGGGTTTACGTTCAAGATTCCGATTTCATCCCGTTGTATTAGACGACAGGCAGGAATTCACCCAGAGGTGTGACTGAAAATAATTCCAATCAATACTGACAGGAAAGTTTCAGAGCGTGTTGCATTTCAAATTGTTTGCACTTTTCATGTGGAGATACATATGTCTTCGGATTAATGTTAATTTGGAAAAGAACATGGTTCATCTTATTAAAGCATTTTTATATGATTGCTGTTTGACCAATCAATAACATAAGGACAAAGCATTGGGGTTGTTCCAACTTTACACACTGTGCTTATAGGGTGGGTGAAACCCTCCCCCCTCAAGCCAACATGAGTAACATTTTACAGCTGCTGGCAGCATATGGTAAAATCGAACTTAGCATATGCCTTAACTTCCTATGCGGAAAATGACCTGCCTTTTTGGCCAGCTTGTCAACACCTCCCACTGCGAGAGCATGAATGCTTGAAAGGTCACTGTGACGTGTGTGTGTGTGTGTGTGACGTTTGTGGATAATATTGTTTGTGGACCCTGGCAAGAGTAGCTACTGTTTCTGTAGAAGATCATGAGAATCCGAATAAAGAAATAATTAAGATTGGGGAGTCTGTTTGTGTGTGTATGTTGTAAACTGGTGAAACCCAGCAAATGTTTACAATCCTCTGTTTTTGTCCTTTTTGTCTCTCACATCCCCTCTTTTGAACTTTCTAGAGCTCTCTATTTCTCCGGCTTTCATTTTGTCGATGATGTTGGGATATAATGTCCATATCCTTCTCCATAGCAAGACCATGCCCACTGAGTTTTGCGTCAATCACAGAGGTCGCGCACTGTGTACTTGTTTAGGTCCAGGTGGCGTTCAAGTTCGCTCTGTTCTTCGTTGATTCTTTTCAATTTGTCTAATAAATCTCTCGTTGCTGGCAATGATGTTTGGATCTATCTCTGATACCCTCATGGGGTTCTGTAGACTATTTTTTAAGTATTTATAATACATCAGAGAAGAAACAACTATCTACGTTCAATTTGAATACATCCCGAACTATTGGGCCACGGTACATCCAATAGATTTCCCAGCGGGAAAACAGTTTCCAGAACTCCAAAGAGGCATGGAGGGATGGCTTTGTGAGACAACCTAACCCTAATTTGCTTTCACTTATAAATTTTAAGTTTGTCTCTCACTTCATTCGTAGACATTAATCGCCCCCTTGTCGTGCGTGAAATGTTTAGGTCCAAATGTACGATCCCGTTGAAAAGGTGAGGATAGCCATGTGAGTGTGTGTGAGTATGTGGGTCAGTGTGTGAGTGTGTGTGTGTGTGTGTGTGTGTATATGTGTGTGTCATCTGATTATTTTCATATAAACAACTACATCCACTACGGTCAATTGTACCGCTTGAATGCCAGTTGGGATGACTGTGCAGTTGTGTGTTTGCATAAGTGTGCGTGTGTGCGTCACTTGTGTGTCCGACCACATTCTTGTTTCTTTGCCCTGTCCATATTAGCATTACTAATGCTAACCCAGCGAGCTAGCTGCCCATCCAGCCTTGTTTCGGTGAACACGCGCCCGCTCACTGAAAACTCGCCGAGGACGGAAGAACCACCGCTACGAGCCCAGCTGGGCCTAAATGCCTCTGCCTCCCTCCCTGTCTTTTCAGTCGTGATTTCTCCTCTGTTTCACCACGGTTAGATTTTCCTCACAAACCTCCTGGTGCCGCCTGCCTAATTACCGCAGCCACTAATGAATGTAATGAGCTCATAAAGCGAGAGCCCGTGTGTACGCCAATCTGCATTCGGACGGCATCGGCGAGTGAATTGTGCCATCGAAATATGCCGCCTCATAATGAAAAGGACCCGAAATAAACCCGCCTGACCGGCTCGTCTTTTAATAGATTGCTTTGGACATTTTTAAAAGCTTTGCTGCGCTCCAAATGACGCCCTAATCCACTGCGCGCTGCTTTTATCAGGTTTGACCCAGACTCCCATGAGCCTTTGTTTTGGAGTAGTGCGCTACGTGGTCAAAAGTGTGCCATTTCATACGCGAACCACTCGAGAGAGTTCGTTTGTACTCTGAGATGTCAACGTCAAGTACAAAGCTCTTTAGTGAACGGACCGCCGCTGAGACCGTATAGATCTCAATAAGACTTCGGGGGGGGAACCAAGGGGAAAACCAGTTCCGGGGGGGTTCTGTTGGGTCCGCTTTGAGATCAATTAAGACATGCTTGTGGGACGGCAATCTATTATGATTAGTGTCAAGAGCTGAGCAGTGTTGCGCCTGCCTGGTTATGCAAAGGAAAAATTGTTGAAAGCGTGGATAGTGGGAGTGGTCCTGATGTTAATTTATTCATTCTTTTGACAAACGTTAGGCTTCCATTACAAGTTCATGTTAATTTTTCACGTTTTTTTAAATGGACCTAAATATGTGCATGTTTTTTCTCTGCTATAATGTGTCTCGTAAGAAAACAATTCTGTGAAAAACTTAACCTGGTGTCACGATTGGTGTGGTGGCGTTGCTACACGGACATATTTCGGTGATGCACTTCCTTGTTTCACTTCCTTGTTTACGTTTGTCTCACGGCTGTTTCTAATTGTAATCATGGGGGATATAAAGGGGTCGCTAGCAAGTCACTCCTTGCTTAGCATTGTTACATGTCACGGTATGATAGAGGGGTGAGTGTTATTGTTTATTGAGAGTACTGTTTAACCGTTTCGTTCTGTAAGTCGCGATATACGCATTTCATTTGTGTTGACCAGTTAGCTTTCTTTTGCCGTTCTCGGTTTTGTTTTGTGTTGCCATTATTCACAAATAAACCTTGTTTAACGGATCATACGTCTCTGCATATGGCTTATACTACGCTCCGCCGGTCCATTCGTGACACCTGGCCGGTTAAAAATCAACATTCATACCAATTCTTGAGCTCTACTACTACCGTTACGAATCATTAAAAAGAGAAGTACAAAGCAAACCAGGTTAATGGCCACTGGTTAATAGCTTGTTTCCTGTAAAGCTCTTGATGCCTTTGTCAAATGAATGTCCCTCCCCAAAATACTGACATAATCCTGTGTTTGGGAATGTGGTTGACAACTGGAAAACATATCTGACACCAAAATGGTGCTACATGTTTTAGTCCACTACAGGGTATTTTTATTTCATTACCTCGTTGTTGTTGACAGATAGAATGCACATGCCAGAATGGTAGCAATGGAACTCTTTTAGCTCGAGTGACTTGAGAGGATTTATCATATGATAAGCAACAATGTGTGATCCTAGGTGATCTGAAAAAAAGGTGAGTGCTGTTTTTAGGTTGTTTGCTTCCATCTTTTGGAGACCCTGACCATTTTTTCTCCCCCCCCCTCCCACCTCACCTCTGCACCTTCGTTTCCATGGTGTCAAAGGACAAAAGTCAAGGTACTTTCAGTACAACCTCCTTCTGTAATGGCTTTTGAAAAAGAGGACGAGACTGATAGAAAAGAGAGTAATTGAGATCAATCTGAGTCCAAGATGGAATGTTTCCCACGTTTCCAACTGACTTTGTCACTTCTGCGTGTTTGACAATCAATCAGGGTAGTATGGTATTAAGGGCCTCACATTGTGTGTCTATTGAAATGAGTAAAGACATAATGAGAGATGATGGGAGAGGAAAAGTTTAATTAAAACATGTCTTTCTTATCATCAGTTGTCTCTGCCGATAAATATGTAAAAAGAAGACATCCAACTATTAACATTTTGTTGGGAAAGACAATAGTGTCAGTCCAGATTTCCAAAGACATGTATAATTATGGATGAATCAAAACGAAAAATAAGAAAAACTTCACAAGCAAAGTTGTGTGTTATTCTGCAGCGTGCTAGTTTATTGTGAATTAATGAATTATTTCTGATAAGTTAGGGTTAGGATTCAGTGAATCTTTTTCCACTTTCTCCTTTGTTAACTTGTGATTATATCTGTTTCTTTGCTTAAATAGTATTAGCCGTATTAATTAGTAATGATATAGTATAAATATAGTATTCCCGATGAGGTCTCTACATGCTCTAAGAGCATTTACGTAAGACAGGTGTTATTCAGTTATGAATCACGATGACACGGATGAGTGAGGTGTAGATCTGGAAGGGCACAAGATCAGGCACAAGATCAATAGTGTTTGTGGTTTATTTAGCACAGTCACAACCAAAGCCAAACGCATAATACTGTGGGTACTTCACTAGTTCTCTCGTTAAAATAACAAACGGTGGAACACAGCTCTGATAGGGATAATTCCTCCACTAAGGGAAAAGAGTGTAATTCAGCTTCTCACTGACAAGTACACGTAGCATTAAACAATTACCTATATACTCTTACTATTGAGGGGATGTACACCGGGTGTGCGTAATCACGAGACAAGACAATGAGGTGATGGGGGATTGGTGGCGCTAGAAGACCGGTGAGGACGAACGCCGAAGCCTGCCTGCAGATGGCGGTAGAGTAGAGCTTTGGATGGAGGCAGGACACACGATCGCTAAACAACTGACGCATGCAATATATAACAAAGCATTCTGCGGCTTGAGTGTCATTTTAGTTCATGGATTCCTGATACTAAAGAACAGATTATACGTGTGTGAGTACTTCACTCAGACTGTAGATTCAACGGAAATGAATCATCTTTATAAGTCTAAGGGGTTATGTCCGTCAAAATGTGAATTGTTACAGTTAAGTGATAATTATACAATTACCCAAATCCACCATTGCATGAAATTAGCCACAGTTTACTTTGGCAACGCAATGAAACAGACAGAACATGACCTTTCACAAGTCTTTATATCTGGCTGATATTTCTACACAACATTAAACATCATCTATACAGTACAACGCATCACATTCCAAAACTAATCTCTCGATGGGAAATTGAATGAATCTAATTGAGACCACTTAAATCATGCAATAATATAAATGTATTTTAATGTAACTCTAATTTCAACGTGCCATACGCAAGTTTATTTTGTTTCACAAGATTATACACATCTTGGGCGATAGCGTGGTCTTCATACGACACAGTTCATTTAATAATTTAACCGATAAACCTAATGTCGCTGGCCTGAAACCCTGAGACAGCTGTCAGAGCTCCCTCCGAAGCCATTTTACCGCCACCTACTGGCAAGCCTTGCCATTCATCTTCACCGGTCTTCTAGCTCCACTGTTCCTTCTCCCATCACATTATTGTCTGGTCCCGTCATCATTCACACCTGGTGCCCATTCTTTCATTAGTGGAGTATATAGGTTCCCTGTGTTTGGTCATGTATTTGTGTGGTATTACTTTGTGTTTATTTTTTTGGGTGGTATAATTTTTTTAATACTTTGTGTTAATGTGTGTGCGCACTGTGAGAAGCTCCTATTATTGATGTGCCTGGTGCCATCTGTTTATACTGTCTCAGTAGTGGACATTATTGCTCTGAGTCGCATGTGTGATTTCTTTCCATACAACTGTGTACGCAAAGGTCGCGTTCCTAAATCAACTATTAAAGCGCAAACGCTACCAGCTGCTGCCTCCGACTCCGTCCTTCCTCGCCTTCATCTCACTGTCGCCGTGACAACAGCAAGGTAAACGAATCTTCACGGCAGTTAACCCTTATTACACTACGCTAGTGGCAAAACAATTGGATTGGATTAAAAAGCTATTCACGACACTGTAAACCATGTTTGTGGAAGTGTTACAAGAGACAATTATGCAGTGTTAGTTGTTTGTAAAAGGACGGCAAAATAAAGGACCAATTATTTTACAGCAAATAAAACTGTGGACATTATATTTGTATGCGTCAGGACAACTCGTCCACTGCTCTCCATAGTGGCTTAATGAAACAAGAGGAGGATATTAAGTCCACTACAGTGTGTTTTGGAGTAATACTGACCCTAATACATATTTATTTCAGTCTAATGAATGTTCTCACCAGCAGGCAGCTTTCATGGAAAAGGTTGAATTCTTCTGTTTTCTGGCAGAAAGTTTTTGTTAAGGAATCCTAATTAATTTCAAGATATTTTCTCTTTCTAGAAGAGCCACCTTGACCTTAAACCTTAGGAGCTAGACCAGCATTAGCATGCATACATTTTCTAGTGGTGTGACAATTTCCCAAGTTTTTTCTAGCCACTGTTTATCAAAGTCAAAGTCAAAGTATTTTATTGTCAACTTGTCAATGCGATCTCTGTCGGGCTCAGGCTGGGTGTTTGTAAAAGCACTTTGTACCAATTTTGTTGTTAGAAGGGCTTTATAAAATAAATATGATTGATTGAGAAGCTGCAAGAAGAATAGAAACGATGGACTAACAACGTATTGTCACGGTTGTAGGGTGTAGTGCAGGAGGAAGCCATTTGCCGAGCCGAATAATCCGTTCAGACAGGTTTATTAAATACAACAACGTCAAACAAACCGAGAACGGCAAAAAGGTGCTAACTGGGCTAATGAAATAAAAGTGCGCATATAGCGTCTTATAATAATATATCCCAAAACCACAATAGCAACATCGATACAACCACTCACCTCTAATATAATTACGTGTGACATGTAACAATGCAAAGCAACGAGTGCACTGCTCGCGACCCTCTTATATCCCACATGAAGTGACAGATTACTAACAGCTGTGACCACGTGAAAGAGGGAGTAATCACAGCTAGTGAGAACAAAAACACGGAAGTGGATCACCGAAATGGAAGTGTAGCAACGCCACCACACCAATCGTGACAGTATCCCCCACTAAAAGGCTAGCTCCCCAGATAGCCGAACGGAAACACAAAATCAAAACAAGGGAGCAACAGGGAGAGAACCCACAGTCAAACCCAAAAGGGTCAGTCCAGGACCGCAGGTCCAGCCCTGAACAGGCCTCAGTGGCTGAGAGGCCGCCATCTAGTGTGGCTGAGAGGCCGCCATCTAGTGCGGCTGAGAGGCCGCCATCTTGTGCGGCTCAGAGTCCGCCGTCGTAGGCGACGTGGTGGCGGCGGCCATCGTGAGCGCAGTCGTGGCGGAGGCCATCGTGGGCGGTGTCGTGGCGGCGGCCATCGTGAGCGCAGTCGTGGCGGCGGCCATCGTGAGCGCAGTCGTGGCGGCGGCCATCGTGAGCTTAGTCGTGGCGGCGGCCATCGTGAGCGCATTTGTGGCGGCGGCCATCGTGAGCGCAGTCGTGGCGGCGGCCATCGTGAGCGTAGTCGTGGCGGCGGCCATCGTGAGCGTAGTCGTGGCGGCGGCCATCGTGAGCGTAGTCGTGGCGGCGGCCATCGTGAGCGTAGTCGTGGCGGCGGCCATCGTGAGCGTAGTCGTGGCGGCGGCCATCGTGAGCGTAGTCGTGGCGGCGGCCATCGTGAGCGTAGTCGTGGCGGCGGCCATCGTGAGCGTAGTCGTGGCGGCGGCCATCGTGAGCGTAGTCGTGGCGGCGGCCATCGTGAGCGTCGTCGTGGCGGCGACCATCGTGAGCGTCGACGTGGCGCGGCCTTCGTGGGCGGCGATGCGGCAGCCATTGTGGGCGGCGATGCGGCAGCCATTGTGGGCGGCGATGCGGCAGCCATTGTGGGCGGCGATGCGGCAGCCATTGTGGGCGGCGATGCGGCAGCCATTGTGGGCGGCGATGCGGCAGCCATCTTGGGCGGCGATGCGGCCGCCATCTTGAGCGCCGGCGTGACGGCAACAGCCATCTTGGGCGCTGGCGTGACGGCAACAGCCATCTTGGGCGCTGGCGTGACGGCGGGGGCCATCGTGGACGCTGGCGGGACGACGGCAGCCATCTTGAGCACTGGCGTGACGGCCACAGCCATCTTGAGCGCTGGCGGGACGGCGGGAGCCATCGTGGACGCTGGCGAGACGGCGGGAGCCATCGTGGACGCTGGCGGGACGACGGCAGCCATCTTGAGCGCTGGCGTGACGGCGGGGGCCATCGTGGACGCTGGCGGGACGACGGCAGCCATCTTGAGCGCTGGCGGGACGACGGCAGCCATCTTGAGCGCTGGCGTGACGGCGGCAGCCATCTTGAGCGCTGGCGTGACGGCGGAAGCCATCTTGGGCGCTGGCGTGACGACGGGAGCCATCGTGGACGCTGGCGAGACGGCGGCAGCCATCTTGGGCGCTGGCGGGACGACGGCAACCATCTCAGGCGCAGGCGTGGTGGCGACCATCTCGGGCGCAGGCTCCTGGAAGTCCAGCCATGTCCTCCACCACGTCCTAATAACAGCCGTGGGCTGTTCATCCAACCCCTCCGGGGGGTTTTCTGTCCCTGACGTAGGTGGCCGAAAAGGGTCTTCCCACGGCGGGGGTTGTGGCTGTAGCTGCAGGGGTTTTCCTCCCCCTGTCTGCAGCCCCGGAGCAGTGGGTGGCCGTTCCTGCAGCACCAGGACCGTGGGTGTTCTCTCCGCGGACCTTCCCGAACACCCCGTTAGCTCCCCCCCAAAAATCTCTTTGGGGCGCTTCCGGGATGCCCTCATCCTTCCTTCATAGAAGGCCCGCGGACCCATTAGAACTGGCCCTGAATGCCGCTTCGGTGGTTCCACCGTAGCATACGGCCGGAGACGTAGCCACCGCTCCTGTGGTGTCTCCGGCCGATTCCACTCCCACCGCTCCGTGGGGCGACGGCGAGTTTCATCCGACGGGGCGCTATAGCTTGCCCCCCCGTGGAATCCACTCACCGTCTGCTGGCTCTGCTGGCTTCTTTGTTGGCTTCGCATTCTGTCACGGTTGTAGGGTGTAGTGCAGGAGGAAGCCATTTGCCGAGCCGAATAATCCGTTCAGACAGGTTTATTAAATACAACAACGTCAAACAAACCGAGAACGGCAAAAAGGTGCTAACTGGGCTAATGAAATAAAAGTGCGCATATAGCGTCTTATAATAATATATCCCAAAACCACAATAGCAACATCGATACAACCACTCACCTCTAATATAATTACGTGTGACATGTAACAATGCAAAGCAACGAGTGCACTGCTCGCGACCCTCTTATATCCCACATGAAGTGACAGATTACTAACAGCTGTGACCACGTGAAAGAGGGAGTAATCACAGCTAGTGAGAACAAAAACACGGAAGTGGATCACCGAAATGGAAGTGTAGCAACGCCACCACACCAATCGTGACAGTATCCCCACTAAAAGGCTAGCTCCCCAGATAGCCGAACGGAAACACAAAATCAAAACAAGGGAGCAACAGGGAGAGAACCCACAGTCAAACCCAAAGGGTCAGTCCAGGACCGCAGGTCCAGCCCTGAACAGGCCTCAGTGGCTGAGAGGCCGCCATCTAGTGTGGCTGAGAGGCCGCCATCTAGTGCGGCTGAGAGGCCGCCATCTTGTGCGGCTCAGAGTCCGCCGTCGTAGGCGACGTGGTGGCGGCGGCCATCGTGAGCGCAGTCGTGGCGGAGGCCATCGTGGGCGGTGTCGTGGCGGCGGCCATCGTGAGCGCAGTCGTGGCGGCGGCCATCGTGAGCGCAGTCGTGGCGGCGGCCATCGTGAGCTTAGTCGTGGCGGCGGCCATCGTGAGCGCATTTGTGGCGGCGGCCATCGTGAGCGCAGTCGTGGCGGCGGCCATCGTGAGCGTAGTCGTGGCGGCGGCCATCGTGAGCGTAGTCGTGGCGGCGGCCATCGTGAGCGTAGTCGTGGCGGCGGCCATCGTGAGCGTAGTCGTGGCGGCGGCCATCGTGAGCGTAGTCGTGGCGGCGGCCATCGTGAGCGTAGTCGTGGCGGCGGCCATCGTGAGCGTAGTCGTGGCGGCGGCCATCGTGAGCGTAGTCGTGGCGGCGGCCATCGTGAGCGTAGTCGTGGCGGCGGCCATCGTGAGCGTCGTCGTGGCGGCGACCATCGTGTGAGCGTCGGCGTGGCGCGGCCTTCGTGGGCGGCGATGCGGCAGCCATTGTGGGCGGCGATGCGGCAGCCATTGTGGGCGGCGATGCGGCAGCCATTGTGGGCGGCGATGCGGCAGCCATTGTGGGCGGCGATGCGGCAGCCATTGTGGGCGGCGATGCGGCAGCCATCTTGGGCGGCGATGCGGCCGCCATCTTGAGCGCCGGCGTGACGGCAACAGCCATCTTGGGCGCTGGCGTGACGGCAACAGCCATCTTGGGCGCTGGCGTGACGGCGGGGGCCATCGTGGACGCTGGCGGGACGACGGCAGCCATCTTGAGCGCTGGCGTGACGGCGACAGCCATCTTGAGCGCTGGCGGGACGGCGGGAGCCATCGTGGACGCTGGCGAGACGGCGGGAGCCATCGTGGGCGCTGGCGGGGACGGCGGCAGCCATCTTGAGCGCTGGCGTGACGGCGGGGCCATCGTGGACGCTGGCGGGACGCCGGCAGCCATCTTGAGCGCTGGCGGGACGGCGGCAGCCATCTTGAGCGCTGGCGTGACGGCGGCAGCCATCTTGAGCGCTGGCGTGACGGCGGAAGCCATCTTGGGCGCTGGCGTGACGACGGGAGCCATCGTGGACGCTGGCGAGACGGCGGCAGCCATCTTGGGCGCTGGCGGGACGACGGCAACCATCTCAGGCGCAGGCGTGGTGGCGACCATCTCGGGCGCAGGCTCCTGGAAGTCCAGCCATGTCCTCCACCACGTCCTAATAACAGCCGTGGGCTGTTCATCCAACCCCTCCGGGGGGTTTTCTGTCCCTGACGTAGGTGGCCGAAAAGGGTCTTCCCACGGCGGGGTTGTGGCTGTAGCTGCAGGGGTTTTCCTCCCCCTGTCTGCAGCCCCGGAGCAGTGGGTGGCCGTTCCTGCAGCACCAGGACCGTGGGTGTTCTCTCCGCGGACCTTCCCGAACACCCGTTAGCTCCCCCAAAAATCTCTTTGGGGCGCTTCCGGGATGCCCTCATCCTTCCTTCATAGAAGGCCCGCGGACCCATTAGAACTGGCCCTGAATGCCGCTTCGGTGGTTCCACCGTAGCATACGGCCGGAGACGTAGCCACCGCTCCTGTGGTGTCTCCGGCCGATTCCACTCCCACCGCTCCGTGGGGCGACGGCGAGTTTCATCCGACGGGGCGCTATAGCTTGCCCCCCCGTGGAATCCACTCACCGTCTGCTGGCTCTGCTGGCTTCTTTGTTGGCTTCGCATTCTGTCACGGTTGTAGGGTGTAGTGCAGGAGGAAGCCATTTGCCGAGCCGAATAATCCGTTCAGACAGGTTTATTAAATACAACAACGTCAAACAAACCGAGAACGGCAAAAAGGTGCTAACTGGGCTAATGAAATAAAAGTGCGCATATAGCGTCTTATAATAATATATCCCAAAACCACAATAGCAACATCGATACAACCACTCACCTCTAATATAATTACGTGTGACATGTAACAATGCGAAGCAACGAGTGCACTGCTCGCGACCCTCTTATATCCCACATGAAGTGACAGATTACTAACAGCTGTGACCACGTGAAAGAGGGAGTAATCACAGCTAGTGAGAACAAAAACACGGAAGTGGATCACCGAAATGGAAGTGTAGCAACGCCACCACACCAATCGTGACACGTATGCTTTTTTCCATCCAAACTGTGGCAACACAGTTACACAATGAATATGATGTTGATGTGCAAAAGTACTATACATTCTGATATTTTTCACAGGCTTTCGGCATTGGAAATTCTCATCTGGCAGACGTGTGCGTCACAAACTCGGGAGCAGTAATGCAATTTGAAATGATCCAAATCATTATCTTGTATTAATAACGGTGTTTGCATTCAAAAGCCTTTACCACCTCCTCGTCACGACTCACCGCTGTGTAATCTTTCCATAGTTCATGTTTTCACAAAAGCACGTTAGTATTGGGTAGGATCCGTCTGACAACACTTCATGATCTTGCCAATTTCAAGTTCACTTGATGAAAATCAGGTAGGCGTCGTCAAAACGTACTCATTGAAATTCAGGTAGGCGTCGTGCTCAATGAACAAATCCCATCCCTTGAAGCATACAACATCTAATCATTTCACGGTCCTGTCTTCGATCACAATCTTTGTAAAATCTCTAAAGGCCACTGTTGATTTTTTTCATCAGATAGACGAACTAATTCTAGTCGCGGATGAAAACAAGTAATAAAAAACAATACCACCCAATCCTTAGTGACTCACAGTTTTTTTTTTTTTACAGTCGTTTCATCATAGTTTCATCATTAGCCAACCCATCAAAAACACACAACCATAATAAAGGGTTCAGTCAGCACATCTCTCAGTATTCATGCATATCACCATTAAGCACTCAGGATCATTCGTTTTCATCTCCCCCCCTCCCTTGTGCAGATTAGAAATATTTATTAGTATTCTTGCATTAACCAGTTGCTTATACAAGTCAGCTCACTGTCACAGATTATAAAGGCTTGAGTAGAGTGACCGAGATTTCATATAAGAAGACTTCTCACCACTGGCTTTTGCCCGAGTTGGTCCCTCCTTACGTCACGAAATGAGGTTTACTAACAAGGTTCGGGAGGAGGACTTTCAGCTAATTAATTACAGGTGGAAGCTCTCAGCAATCAACGACTAGGGTACAGTCTTACCTCGCTCCGCCGACAGCTCGCAGCATCCCCCCACCACCCCTTCTCCGCTCAAATTCTAGTCCTAACCACTTACATGCGGGGGGGGGGTACTCTGGGTTCGGGCCGAATTCCGAGCCCGGAGCCCCGGGCCGGATTCCGAGCCCGGAACCCTCCCTCCGGACAGCACGGCAAATACGCATTAAACCTATCCTGTAATTGCCATGTAAGTGCGAACTTGTGAAAGAGAGAGAAGAAACAGAATTTGAGCAGGCAGACCAACTCCAATCTTGTCCCCGCTAAGTGGCTTTTTGAACCACATGACAACTTTTCACATCCTATATTTTCAGAGCAGAACTGATTGGTCAAGACTAATTAAAGGAAAAAACATTGAACTGTGTTACTGCAGTAGACGCTGGCAAATAAATGTTTAAACCAGTAAATAAATCACTATCTACATATTATCAATCATAATAACTTTGTAAAGCCCTTTGTTACATCAGCAGCTGTCACAAAGTGCTTTTACAAACACCCAGCCTTAAACCCCATAAAGCAAACACATCGTTGATGCACAGTTGCAGAAGAAACTCCAGAGAAGGTTCAAAAGTTAGGAAGAAACCAGGCTCTGGGGGGTGGCTAGTCTTCCTCTGTTTGTGCTGAGGGAAAAGCTTTAGAGCAAAATCGCAGAGTGGCAGCCTGGATTTATCCCAATATACAGCATAAAACCTCAGGGCTCTTCAGTGACACTTTGGCCCAATTCAAAGGTAACCCTGGACAGAGCCCAACAGACAGGAAGTCAATCCACCCACCTTGCCAAGGATCTAACCCAGTGGTGGCCAACCGGTCAGAGACTAAGAGACACATTTTTTACTACGTTACCGCAAAGAGCCACATCATATACATGGGCAAAAATAAAATTCAGAGTTGGTGGGGGGATCAAACCAGCAACCTCTGGCTCCGCAGCTGAGCGCACTAACCACTGCTCCAAACAGCAATTTGAGTTAATAACTGTGCCGTCGTTTAATTTCGTGTATTTCGTAAGAAACAGATTTAGATTTCATTAAATATAAAGTAGTTTGGAAGTGTGAGTCAGTTCAGTGAAAATAAAACAACTTATATATATATATATATATCTCACATTGGCCATAACGATTCATACTGATTCCATAATGATTCAAACACTTCACTAGTAGAACTAATGTTGTCAGTAATTACAGTTTTGAGTCTTCATGGGATTGCCTTTCCCAGCTTTGCACAACTGGATTTGGGCTGTTTTTTCCCAATCCACCTTGTATATCCTCTCCTGCTCTGTCAGATCCGATAGGGAGCGTCGGTAAAATGTAATCTTTGGGTCTCTGCAGATGTTGAATGGGGTCATGGCTTTGGCTGGCTCATTCAAAGACAATCCCAGATTTTTCGCAAAGCAACACTATTCGCTGTGTATTTCAGGTCATTGTCATGAATGGTAAATTGTCACTGTAGTCGAGTTCATTTCTCAAAGTTAATGTACAGAGCTGTGGTGATTAATCAATACACACTTAACATGTTTCGATTGCTACAGATGCAACTCTCATATTTGTTCAATCAGGTCTATTGTTTTACATGAATATCAAAGTAATCAGAATAAGGATTAGTGTGCGTCTCTAACGAGCAAAACATGAGAAAGAAAACAAATGTGAAAGAAAAGTGAAACAAAAATAAATAAAAACATTTAGTGCGGCCGGGTGGTTCTTTCTGGGGTGTTGACACATGAGTGCATTTCTGCACAACGCAGGAAAGAAGATGCCAGAGCATCGCTGCAGCCATTTCGGCAATTGAAATCTCTTCCACCTTGTATTTTAGACTGTGTCATGTCAAGTCATTTCAAGCACAACACGAAAACCGGAGAATTCACACAATCCGATTTAAAAAATGTGAAGCATCACTCTAAAGCATGTATGTATTCTCTGTTACTTATCCGGGGTACAGGAGTTTAAATGGATTCCCAGTTTTATGGTACTGTTAATCTTTGAGGAGACAGGAATAATGCACAAACCGCACCAAACCGGACTAAACCGGACCAAACAGTGTTATATTTCTGACATGGTTGTAGTTTATGCTGCTTTATTCAATAATGTTAAAATCTATTTGTCTTGACTACATAACAAAATCTACATTGAGTCTTGTTCTTTTTTACTCTGTTGTCAATGGCGGATGGATTTCTGGTTTTACTGGTGTTTACTGTGTTGTCTCATAGGTAGCCTACTGTACATGGGATAATGTCACTGAAAAATAAATCTTTGTTATAAGGCCAGGGCTGTGTCTGCAGCATTGTACATTATTTAGACATACATGCAGTCATTCATTTACAATGAGTGGATATTTTTAGATCTTCTGGCAGGAGAAAATGTGTGAACATGTGATGTTGAGTTAGACCGGACCAATGGTTAACCTGCATCCACACTGTGTGCTAGTGTTTGGACCAATAATAAACCTGCATCTACACTGTGTGCTATTGTTTGGACCAATAGTAAACCTGCATCTACACTGTGTGCTAGTGTTTGGACCAATAGTAAACCTGCATCTACACTGTGTGCTATTGTTTGGACCAATAGTAAACCTGCATCTACACTGTGTGCTAGTGTTTGGACCAATAGTAAAACTGCATCTACACTGTGGCATATTGTCATGTAGAATGCAAACGCAAAGGGGACTGAAGCTTGATATTTCGGTCTGTAGTTTTTTAGCAACATTGAATTGCTGTGAAATACATCGCAGTCCGTGAACATCTCAGTTGACCATGACATTTTACAGTGAGAACAGCTCGAGGGTTGCTACCGGCTTAAAAGTCAAGTTATCAATGACATGTGTGTCGCAGATGAGTGAGGTGTGTAGCACGGTAGGACAGAATAACGTTTGCGGTACGTAGCTTCGAGAGGAAGCTGTGAAAATATGGTCCATTTCTTATCTAGTTACTTGGCAACAAAAGCTGACAGTAAAGGTGAGTTTATGAATAGAAGCTTCCTGCCCACTCACCTGATAATTTTCACATCCCGAGAGTTAAACATAAGAAACAGATTTATTATCATTCAGAAAAAATATATATTATGGCATTTTGTTACTCGAAGGGCCATTTTAAACGAGAACCGGAATGTCTCTTTAGAACCTCTTAGGCCTCTGGGTATTTTTCTTCTGTCTTCTTCCTCTGTCTCCAACTCAAGCCCTATTAAATGAGAAGCCAGAGGTCTCCCCTTTCTGACCTTCTCAAATAGATTGTTAGAAGGAGGGACTGGATCGAAGGGAAGAAGAAAGTAATTAAGTAAGACTTCTAGATGTGGGGCTCACAGAGGGCTGAGTGCCTGCAGGTTTTCGCTCTCACCGTGTAGGTGATTGATGGATTAATTAGGTCACTAATTGCTTAGGTTCAACCGTCACCAAATTTTTGGTACGAACTAGGAACCAATTTAAAGGAAAAAAATAAAACCAGCAAACTGTAGGGACTCGGTGGAATCGGCTATCGTTCCGACCGGGAAGCCAGGCTGGCACAGGGACATTCTAAAGGGCATCGAGGCAACTCAAAACGTATTCTCTGTTTCACCCCTCGAACCCAAGCGATACTCTCATCAGGCTAATCCAGGTCAAAGCGATTGAACGTGCTGTGTTCATATGCAGTCTGTGCTTTCATTGACTCGCCTCCATTATTAAAACAAATGCTCACGGCACTGTAAATCATAGTGTGTGTGTGTGTGTGTGTGTGTGTGTGTGTGTGTGTGTGTGTGTGTGTGTGTGTGCGTGTGCGTGTGCGTGCGTGCGTGCGTGCGTGCGTGCGAAAAGGGGGAGGGTTATACAAGTCTATGGAGGGGATTCAATTTCTGCATAATTCTGTTTGAGAATGGCATAAAACCGAGGGGATTTGTGTATTTGCTCCAGTCACTATACCGCCCATTCATATCCTGCCAGACACAACTTCCAAGATTAACAGGGGGATTGTACCAGGGAGAGATAGAGGGATGAGGGAGGGCGTGGATGGAGGGGGGGGCATGGACGGGGCTCCATCAGTGTGGTTTGGCTCAGTCGGCGATGGATGGTCAGACCACGTTATGTAACAGAAATGCTTATACGCGTTTAAGACATTTGCCACATGTGCCATTGCTGTGGTTTAGACTGTGTTTCGTCTGAAGCCGATGGGTAACTGACATTGTATAATCATGTTATAATCGTTTCTCTGCGATTGCATTTATTATATACTTCAGAAAACAAGCATTGCCGTTTAGTGTTTTTGCCCAGGGAAAAAAAACAGAGCTTTTCATTCTGACTGCCACGTTCCCTAAGTCCCAACTAGAGTGAGTCATATGCGCACCCCTACCAACTCCCCTGACAGTTCTACACGCAATGATTAATTTAAAGCCTATATGTTTCAAGTAGTGCTTGATTTAGACTGATATAAGTACCTGTTGGCTGCCAACACTGTGTATAATTACAGTGCTGAGAAAATGTTTGCAAACCCCTATTTACTTCCTAGTAATAGATTTTAAATATCAGGGTGAACCTAAGTATATAAATAACACAACACATTTGTACTTGTTCACTTCTTTATGCAAAATGTTTTGCCAACATTATTCAGCTCAGGAAAGTGCAGCAGTGCCTAGCAAAAGCATCCAGACCTCTGACGAATTCTCTTATCACTGATTATTAATATTACAATGGGTGCATTGAAATGTTAATTGGTATTCTATTTTGAATTACTGTACAGGGACATTGGTTTCATGTTGGGAAAATAAGGTAAATAGGTTGTTTGCATAAGTAATTTCCAGATATCCCTAGTTAGTAAAGCCACCTTCCGTTTTGATACCAGCTTTACATAGAGTGTCTTTTAGGTGTGTGCACTAGTTATTCATAGTGTCAAAGTAATTATGTCTTTTTTCTTGGCAGATTTGCTCCTATTTTTACAGGCCAGTGTAGAATATTCAGCTTTTGTTTGTGAGCAACTACGATGTTGCTATGGCATTTTGCTTATTATCACTTTGCTGCTGATTTTTTTGTGTTTTTTCAAACTGAATTTGTTTTACTAACAGTACTTGTATTTTGCTCCATGCACCTCTTCTATGAAGTTTAAATTGCACTGTCTCTGCCGATGAGAAGCAGCCCCACAGCATGATGTTGCCACCACTATACTTCTCAGTGGTTTGCCACACACATAGCACATCTAGTTTTGTCTCTTTCTTCTGTGTCTGAAAAACCTTTTACAACATCACAGCTGGATCACTCTCATGCTTTCAGATGGTACTTTTTGATGACTGACTTATTTTTTAAATTTTCCTATTCATGCCAGATTCATGCAGAGCTCTTGATATGTTTGACGTGTGCAAAATAAATATTGAAAGTAATGTGGGCATGCTCACATAAAATCAAAGACGTGTCAATTACAGAATTTTGGTTTGACCAACACAATTTTTATGGGTGTTTTGCCCATAAAAAATACAACCGTGTTCAGATTCGTTCCTATTAGTGACACCATAGCAACAGCTAATATTCATGGCAGTCCAACACTTCTGAAAATAAAACAGTACACTGAAAAAAATAAGTATTTTGAATTTACTTGATTTTAATGTGTATCGGTCCCACATGATCAGAATGTGGTTAACTGACACACTTTTCTTCTTTCTCTCTATTACTTATTTCATGTCAAACCAACATGATTTATTTACATTAGACAGTCTATTAAAAGTAAGTAAATATAACATATTTTTGGTTCGTTACAGTAATATGAATTCATTGTGTAACGTTAAGTAATTTAATCATGTTGAGGATACCTGATTTTGGACTAACTGAAATACGAATTTATTGTGTAATGTCAAGTTATTTCATCATGTTCAGGGTTAGACAATTTTTCAGCTACATGATTTCTTAAACTACTATTAAGTAAGGGTGTTATGTAAGTTTAAGGCAATTTCGTCATGTCCCTGGTACCAGAGTGGGCTCTCTAAATCTAACATGATTTATCCAAATGTATTGTATCCATTGGTTGTGTGTGTGTGTAAATACAGTTGTATGGTAAAATAATTTGCAGTGACAAATAAGGCAGAGACATAGTTATGTACTCAAAATTGTGTATATTGAGTACAAAAACATAACAATTTTACCCAAAATCAAATGACTTTGCAGAGTTGCCATAAACAGATTTCACAAAAAAAATTAGGCCTATATATAAAATATTTGCATAATATGTTATTATAATATAAAAATATTAACCTCTGCATCAACAGCAGTGCTTTCAACTAAACAACAATGCAACTAACAATGTTTTCAAATAGTTGTAAATTGTTACAGTAAAATGGTTTAAAATAAAAAGTAACCTCAGTGTAACAAAAACACTATTTTAAGTCCAATATGAAGACAATTTTCGAAATATGATTATTTCTATATTATTTCATATTTCTAAACTTGTTTTCATATTGGACCTAGAATAGCAAATACATTTGTAATACTTAGAACATATCTTCCGTGGACATGCCAAATACAATTAGAATACTATCCACATTAGATTTCAAAGTGCAAAAACAGAATACTGTGAACAGTGCTTTCCGGCCTGTTTTCTAGAGAGCAAACTTTTGCTTTGTGTGCAAAAGGTTATTGCTATGCAGTTCCATGCAAATCCTGTCCAGTAAAATCAAACAAACAAACAAAATGTATCCAAATGGTACAGCCATACATGCCTTTAGGGATAACTAGGCTGTTTGGCTGACAGTGCAGCCTCTTTGACCCTTTCACTGGAAGAGCCTGTTTTTTAAAACCAGCGCTTTGTTGGAAAGTGTCCCTCCATCAAGTTCCATGAAGATCTTTTGGATTATCTCAAAGGTACAACGAAGACCAGGAGGGTAGCTGAAATTCAGGGCATAAGTCGAAATAGCATAGCTTTCATTGTTTTTAGAAATATACATTACAAACCAAGACAAAATATTATAATTACGAGAGTACTTACCACTAAAGCCTTTGAATGTGTGTCGAAACAGGATCCTATGAAAGAAAATATATAAAACTAGTGAGCAATTGGCTCAACAATTAAAAGACAACACAATATAAAGCATAGACAAGAGCAATCTAAAAATCCAGTTCGACCTAAAGAACGCTGCTTGTTCAGTGTGCACGGGTGAAGAAAATGACATGATAAAACAGAGTTCCTCCTCAATGTTATAAACTGTGCCAATGTAAGTTGCCCCGCTACATGTTCCTGTCAGAATCATCCTGCATAACACACACACACACACGTGGAGCTTTACAACACTCGTTCTTACCCGACGTTACACTGAAACACCGTTGTCAAGAGAGGAACACAATTGTACATGCTAAACTAAGTAGTAGGCTAAGCTTGTTGTGGTATTAGCTAGCTAACCTTAGCTATTGGTAAACCACTATCTATATCGTTGTGCCCAAACAACTCAACGGAACTTTTTTAATTGGTACATAAAGTAACGCTACAACAGCCTAAATGTAATGGAAATGGCGAACAAAAACCGAACACTCTCCAAAAGGTGGAACTGGGAAGGTCATGCTCGTGAAAAAAGAGGCCTTCTCTTTTCCCGCTGCCATTAACATTACGTTAGCTACATTGAATTGTGCATAGAACCGCAATTATTAATGCTAAACTAAGTACTTAAGCGATGAGAGTAGCTTACTTAGTTATGAGACAACCGATATATTAATATAACTTGCATGTAGTCTAAGTCATTAATTTAATGAAAAATGTCGCCTCTATAAAAAATCATTTTAATTGATGTTCACTTACTTTTTCCTGAGTCCTGCACGCGGTCAACACTTGCTCAACATCTTCTTCGGCGTTGAGACAGTTGAGTTGACTGTGTTCACTTCCTGGCGCCTTTTGATTCAAATATACTATTTCCGGTAGTGACCAAACTTAACTCAATCATTTAAAAATGTCAATTCAATTCAATTCAATCGCTTTCAATCAACCCAAGCGGAATACATACATTTAACATTTTTAAAAAACAACTGAAGTCTACGTGCTTGAAACATGTTTTTGAAAGGAATATAAATGAATTGCGTAGTATATTCTAAATTCATTTTTGTTAATTCAAAGACCTGCTATTTCCATTTTTTTCAGTGTACAGGCCTAAAATAATCGTTACAATTTACATACAGCTAGAAATTAGCACAAGAAATAAAAGTGATTAAAAAAAGAGCCCCAACGAAAGACATAAATGAAAAATAAAAGAACATAAATATGTATCCAGGTCTCTTCACAGTCGTTGCCTTGCACAGGATTTTTTTATCTGTTTATTTTACCCCAATTGTACAGCACAATTTATCCACCGGAGAAAGGTTCTCATATTATTAGACTTGCTCAAAGAAATAATATGACTTTATCAATTGCTTAGAAGGCAACCAACAACAGAAGACGGATTGACAACAGAAGGGTTGTTTTGCAAAGGTCAATCCAGGCCACTGACTAAAACTCCATTAAAAACCTGAGTCCAGAAGTGAGGAGCGAGGAATCTCACATATTCTGCATGCAAGAATCATCAGATCCATTTTCTATTTGTTTTCCAACAGATGACTAGTTGTATAAACGGTATATATACAAATATATAGTACAGATAAAGACCTAATAGCCAAACAAATTGCATAAATTCGACTTTGAGGAGCCAATAAAATGTTTCACTGTGATGTCTCCTGTTCCAGATATAATGGATTTGTTGCGTAAAGGTGAGTAAAAAATGATCAATTGTGTTTTATTATCCATGTTTTTTGTTAATCTATGAAAAAAAGAAATGTTGTAATTAAAGTCGGAAAAAAAATGTGTTGGTGGATTACCTGGGAAGATTGGTAGCTCTGATGGAAGTGAGGATCTCTGTATTTTCGGAGAGGATAAGAAGAGAATAAAATACGCCAATTCAGGGGATTGTCCGTTGATTTCGCAAATCGATATATCCATAGCCTGAGAAAACCTTTAATTAAAGGTAAAAGGTTTTAAAACTTTACCGTGGTTAAATGTAAAAAATTTTAAAACTGCATTATTTTGGCGATTGCCATCTGGCTGTGCATTTTAATAAGTCCCTAGAAAACTTCAGGAAAAAGTGTAAACATAGATAATCCTGAGGTAACTTATTCAACCAACTGCCTTGAATAATCAAATAAGTTATTTAATAATTTGTTTTATTGTGAAAAAAAATGCTTTTGGACTATCAAGACTAATGAATCTAGTGTATGTACATCACCGTTCAAAAAATGTAAGTCACTCAGAAATGTTGTTGTATTACATGAAATGTGTCTGAAAGAGAAACATAGCTAATTGCATAGGAAATATTGTCATTGACAGTGTAAGAACTAATAATTTCCTAGCAAGTTAATAACTGTGTCTTTCAAAATGTGTTTTTGCCAAAGAATCCTCCATTTGCAGCAATTACAGCCTTGCAGAAGCTCCGCCTACAAATTGGATTGGCTTGATAAGCACTTCTTACGTACCGTACAGGGCCGTTCCTACATTTATCCCAGATATATTCCATTAAGTCAGCCATGTCCAGCTAAAATAATTTACGACATTAACAATGTCAATACTGTGATGAGGAATCTGATGCTGTTTTACTGGATGACAACAGGGACATTTTCAAAGTGACACCAAACGTTTGAACGGTTGTGTGAATGTGCTACTTCTTGAGCTAGTGTTCTGCAATTGTATTCAAAAATACAGTAGTAGTGAAATTAAATATTTTGTTAACGTGAACCGTTATAACTTGCAAAGCAATTTCCCCAAAACCGTCAACAACAACACAAGGTTGCAAAGTGTTCGAAGGAGATTCCAAGCAAGCGATCTTACAAAATGCATCTACACTCACAATGCCTCGCGTTCTGCTGTCCTGTACGTACATATAGGAGCGCACACGTCTCCCTCTGATCCTTTGTTTCGCATACGATCTATCCTTATTTAGACGCTCACACAGAGATCAAGAAAGAAAGCGGGGTGACATAAATAGACAGTAGAAGATTGAAAGAGATAGAGAACCCATACTTGCAAACACACTGTATTTATTCCATCAAATCATGGGATCAATTTGCACGGAATAGAAAAACCGCAGCAACCCAAGCAGATAGCCTCCTCTTCCTCCAGAGGAAGGTCTATAACAGTTATGTGATGTTGTGACATTTGTTCTATAATGTTGAAGTATAAAAATGAATTCTGGCTCTCCCGCCATGATATATATATATATACATATATAGTACATTTTAAGCGCTGCAAAATGCTTGTAGATATTCCAGAAATCCTTTCTGACACAAGGCAAGCTTGTTGTTATTCTGTGAATAGTCCGATGAAGAATTCTGGGAACAAAGACTTTTTGCCATCCATTTAAAAAAAAATTCTGAATATTGTTGGTGAATTGTACCTGATATATATATATATATATATATATATATATTTGTATCTGTGTAATATACCTAATACGAAATAAATACACATAATAAGTACTACATAGAGTCATTGATAAAGTCTCTATAAACATGAACACAAAACTACAATATAAATCTTTTAGGTAATTAAAAAGCTTTTTCTGTAAAGGCCAGATACATTTCCCTGTTTTGCTTGAATTGTATAGTGGTAAAGTAGCACAGTTCAAAGACGGTTCAGAAAAAAAAGCTGCAAGCTGTTTTGTATTTTTCGTATTTGGTACTTAGTTCACGTGTATTTGACCTCTTGTGTTTTCCACTTTCGGTAAATCCCTTGATCCCCCACTCTCTGTGTGTCAGTATCAGCTGGTCCCAAATCGCTCCCTACCCCTTCACCTTGGCTCCTTAACCTTTCGATGTATGTAAATCTGTAAAGTGGTGGCGCTCGCACTTCCGACTTATTGCTTCCCTTCCGCCTTACAGATGTAAAGACACCGAAGGGTTGGCACCATGAGGAAGTGGTAGAGAGCGAGCTGGGACCAGCTGGTCCTCTCACACCGACTCAACTTTGACCTGGTTGTTGTTGGTGGTGATGAGTGGCTCGGGCTTGCTCTTGAGGCGCTCGGGCGCGTCATTCGAGCTTTCGTGGAAGAAGATGCGCGCCGTGCACACGGAGACCACGATGCGCCTGTACTCGCGCCGGAAGTTCTGGTTGAGCACGCCGTACACGATGGCGTTAAGGCAGCTGTTGAAGTAGGCCATGAAGTAGCTCGCCACGAAGAGCCACTCCGGGATGAGAGGCACCGCCGACTCGGGGCTGATCGCCACGGCGAGCCCGATGAAATTGAGCGGCGCCCAGCACACGGCGAACAGCACGAACACCACGAACATGGTCACGAAGTTCCTCACGTCGTGCGGCGTCAGTTTCGGCCTGTTGTCCGGTTTGACCCGTCGCCTCACCTGAAGGACCAGAATCCAGATCCTCAGGTAGCAGTAGGTGACGATCATGATTGGCAGGATGAAGTGGAAGAAGACCACGGCGATGGTGTACGCCGAACTCGCCGACTGCTCGAACGTGCACGAGTACACCCGGCGGTCGTACTGCAACGAGCCCACGAAGAGGTTCGGCACGATGGCCACGACGGTCAACGCCCAGATGAGCAGAACGTAACACACGGAGTTCTTGTTGCTGTAGAGCTTGTCGTACTTGAGGCTGTGGCAGATGTAGCAGTAGCGGTTGAGGGCGATCCCGGTGATGTTGAAGATGGAGCCGATGACGCTCACGCCCATGAGGAAGCCGCTGATCTGGCAGTGGACATAGCCCAGGTTCCAGCCGTCGTCGAAGATGGACGTGAGGACCAGAGGGTACGGGTAGATGGCCACCACCAGGTCCGCCACGGCCAAGCTCACCACGAAGATGTTGCCTAGAAACACAGAGGACGATTGTGTGAGTGAAAGAATGAAAAGATATGAATTAAAGGATCATAGTAGTAATATTTTTTCTATTCTATTCAGGTGGAAAGAGCACTTAAATATTATTCACATTTTTATTGAAAACCTAAACGTTTCAACAGTGATTCTGATTGGATAATAGCTTTATGAGACCTTCATTTGCAGTGAATTACGTTGATAACTAACTCATAATAGCAATGTCACCTTGAGGGTTGGTGATGATCTGCCAATATTACACACCCAAGAGCTGTGTCCAGGCCTACCTGGTCTATTACTGCAGGGACAACTAGACTTTGAAAGCAACCATCTGCTGGAAAGTCAATTATTACCACCAGGAACTAAAGCGTAGAACAGGTGGAAGAACATTTAAGTACGTCAGAACAATAGATCATTATAAGCTGATCTGCAGAGTCAACAGAGGGCGACAAATCAAATAAAAATCCAGACCAAAATATCTCTTTCAATTTAGAAAACTGAATGTCAACCAAGACCTTTCACACATGTTTATCAGGCCTGTCTTCTTTACGTGGTAGGTCAGAAAACATCGGAGAGAGATGTGTAGGTCAGTGGTGAAATATTTACACACGAATATGAGTAAATAAAATAACTTACACATTAACTGTCACGTCCTGCAAATGATATCCAATATCCTCTCTCCCTCATTTGTTTCACAGACACTTGTTAAGTGGATTAATGCCCTCGCCAGTTTCCCTAATCACTATCCTTATTTAACTTTATTTTCTCTTAGTGTCTTGCCAGTCTTTGTTTGTCATATGCCTCATGTTGCTTCTGTCCTGTCGTTGTTTTGTGTTTCTTTTGTTATAGTTTCTTTTGTTATAATGTCCTCTGTTCGTCCTGCACTTGAGTCCCTCTCCCCATTTGTGACGTTAACTAAACGTTAAGTAACTAAAATATGCAGTACCACCATTAGTGCTCCATAACAGAATCAGTGTAGATATTAAATCAAAATAGATTCAGGCCTATGCTGGGATATTGGCCTATGCTTATCTAGTTTGCTAACTTTCTTTATGTATGTGTGAATAAAGCTGTTTATAATTGCAGTAACATATTTTTTTCTAACTCAGTGTTTAGTTATTGCCGCTGAACAAGTACCTGAATAGGAAGACTTTTAGCTCCTTCTGCAAACGAGGCTTGTCAAATTCATTTCCCTCTACATTTGCGTAATTTGACAGAATCATCTGTAAGGCTGCTACTGAATGAGTCACTGATGGTGAGAGGATAGCAATGCCTTTTAATCTGTTTGTGTTTTTGTTTACGTCTGTTAGTTTTGTCCCGCCCACATGCAATGATGCGGCATCTTTGTTTGGCCCGAGACATCATTATTTTCATCTGAACAGTAAAATCGTATGACAAGGCGCCCGAGAAGGATGTTAACAGCTACAAACGACGGAACGCGCCTGACAACTTACACGGGGCTAAAAAAAAACAGGAACCACGTCAGACGTGAGCTGAAGACGGTACTAAGCTCCTAAGAACTAAGAACATCCAAGAACATCTCAGCAAAAACGCAGTCATCGCATAAACAGCGCCTCATCGCACCCAGCTACAATCTGTCGCACGGATTCATCCCGAACACCTCTGGAAGATTTGTCGCTCTCACCGGGACACCGTTGACATATACACAAAAGCCAGGTCAGCCTAGCGCCTTCCCTCTCTCCCCAGTCTCCCACGTGTCCCCCCCCCGTTCTTGTTACATACCAGGCATTTTTTCGAGGCTGACAACCATCCAGGCTATTCATTAAACTATTTTATTAAGCCGTACCCCCCCACCCGGCTGAAGTCATTTCTCTTTTGAAAGTTTATATAAATAAAATTAAACAACACTCTGTTGACCCAAACAGTGGTCGACTCAAATCGCAGTTGTATGTGTTTCTGAAGTGTACATTTGTAAGGGGATAAAGGCTTCTCCCATATTGCCGAGGTGGATGAGTTGCCCAAGGATCGGCGTGTGTAAAGTAGAGGTCACGATTCATTGATACCTAGAAACACAGAACCTCTGTATGTGTCACACAGGTCCTCTCTCTACCGGGGTCAGTTACCAGAGAGAGACGAAGACATGACTCCTAGTCTATGTTGGAGCTAGACGGAAGAGGTTTGCATTTCGGTTGTCAAGACGGCACTACCTCCCCCAGTGATTTTGCCCGCAGTCCCGGGGTTAGGGTTCCTCTCGACGGAGCACTGACCTTGACATGGTTGCATGACAGAACCCTAAAGGCACCTCGACTGGCTTTCAAAGAACCCCTCAGTACGCATTGTCAAAAGCAGGCTAGATCCAGTGATTGACACACCACGCCAACTTTTCACCGAGTTTCACCGGGATATACAGGCAGCTCAGAGTGTTTATTTGTTATTCATACGTCACATCTGGTAGGGATTTAGTCAATGATCCGCTCTGGTCTTTTAATTTGACAGGCAGCAGATATTCATTTTCATGGTAAACAACCTAGTACCTTGAATGTATGAACTTACGTGAGCATACACGACAAGAAACATATCGATTTACTGACTGCTCGCTAACTGACCTGTGACAAACCATCTCACAATCCTGCCAGAGAGTCGATCGACGACCTTCTATGAGGGCATTCATAAGAGCGTGTCACGTGTGTACGCGGCGGGTCAATGCGAAGGCGAACACGTGGGGAGCTTAAAAGTCTAAGGTCAAGGGGCAGACCTCGGACCCAGAGGCTCTGCCAGTCTCCGAGGTCAAAGTGTCAGCGGGCGTGAGATGGTCACCAGGGCCCCAACTATATTGCTCCTGACAAATAGTTATGCATTTCCTACCGGAAATACTGTATGATAATGACTGGGAAGCACCTGAGGATTAGGAATACATTTCTGTATGTCAAGACGTGTGTCATTTGTGAACCATGGGATGGCAGTGATATCGTGTGATGAATTGTAATTTTATTGGGAACGTTCTAAAGGGGATTGCGAAAGGTTTTAATAATTCAAGTGTTCTCGAAAGTAATTTTGTAATACTGGGCTTATAGTACCGCAGACTTGGCACGTGCCCAATGTGGGCATGCCGTGCAAAGATATTCCTAAACTGTCACCAGCGCCGAAGAGAGATAAAAAGTAGAATGGGATGGCACCGTGTCCCTCGTAGCACCACAGATACGGCTTAGGTTGGAATACATGCCAGTGAGACGGAGCTACTGTACTGAGACGAGAATAGAAGAAGATAATAAGTTCAGGATACCTCTACAGGGGGGGGGGGTCGCTTTAAGCTGGGTCAGAAACAGAAAGACAGACATATACAGACAGCGAAAACATGAAGGATGTCCCTTCTCTCATTATGACCATCCTCTCATTATTGGATTTGCTGATATTAATGACGACTGGTGACATGAGAGGATGATGAGAGGATGATGAGGATGATGTGAGGATGATGAGAGGATGATGAGAGGATGATGAGAGGATGATGAGAGGATGATGAGAGGATGATGAGAGGATGATGTGAGGATGATGAGAGGATGATGAGAGGATGATGAGAGGATGATGAGAGGATGATGAGAGGATGATGAGGATGATGAGAGGATGATGTGAGGATGATGAGGGGATGATGACATCCCGCTCTAGTGCCATAAAAAAAGCAAATTTTCGAACATGAAGACACATCTGAAGTAGGTGAAAGAATAAATGTGCCGTGACCAAACCCAAACAGCCCCATACAGAGAGAAGCAAATGCAGTAGGGGAGCGTAGAAAACACATGAACAGTGGTTGAATGGTGATGCTTTGAATTTGAACACTAATGTTACAGATTTACTTGTGGTGGTGGGGAGTGACTTACTCTGCAGCTTAACTGACTGCGACTACAAGCATTTAAAGGGGGCGTCCCTTTATTGCCAATGGCAACATCTTGATGCTCGAGGCACGTTCCTCTATGCCACTTTGGACACTTCTGATGGGGTGAAAATTGTTCTGTCCAACAATATACAAGAAGGACGACTTACTGCTTGTCTGACCAATGTAGACACAATATAGGTGGATGTAGATTGAATGGTGTTTGCACATCCTCACAGTCGATGCTCTCGTAATAAGAAGAGATTCCCCTCTGCGGCCGCCCAACGGGGAAATCAATCGATAAATCAATATTTATTGACCGCCACTAAAAATGAGCCAAACTCCTTGTTGATGAGTTGCTGTACAAAATTGCCAGAAGATAAACAACAATAAGCAGCTATGACGTTCGATGCACACGTAACCAGGTAGTAAAGTACGCGGTCTCACCCTAATAACTACACTAGTATTAGCCATTGTGTGCCATAGCAACGAGAACCATGTGGTCTAAAAAAAAGAAGAAGAAAGGAAACCTGTCAAAGTCTCTCGGTTGGAAGCTAAGGCGAGAAGACAAAACACCACAGGTGCTGTCACGCTAGATGTCAGCGTGAAGCGAGATGACAGCAGCGGCCGCATCGGCTGCCGAGCCAGAGTCAGAACGCCCCTGGGACAGAGTTGTTCCCTGCTACGTTTATCGAGCTTCGCCGTCTCCAATGTTAACACCTACGGTTCCTCTAAACATACGGGGGAAAACAGCGACCCGGAGGACGGCGAGCGGATAGAAGCGTCACGTCGTATTTTGTCATCCCATGAACTAAGTGGCAAAAATCAGATCGAACAGAGCTCCTTTCTAGGCGAGCCTGGCGCTAGTATGTAAATGTGCCGACTGAATGACAACACATTAGCCGTGTCCTTCTACTGGACACCTAATCTTGTGTCAGTGGTTGTCTGTTGTCTGTTGTGCTACTGTTTTAGCCGTCCTGAGGGGAAATGAAAGGATGATGAGAGGATGATGAGGATGATGAGAGGATGATGAGGATGATGAGAGGATGATGTGAGGATGATGAGAGGATGATGGGAGGATGATGTGAGGATGATGAGAGGATGATGGGGATGATGAGAGGATGATGTGAGGATGATGAGAGGATGATGTGAGGATGATGAGAGGATGATGTGAGGATGATGAGAGGATGATGAGAGGATGATGGGGATGATGTGAGGATGATGAGAGGATGATGATAATGAAGACGATGAGGAGGATGAGAGGGTGATGAGGATGATGAGAGGATGATGAGGATGATGTTGGCCAAACCACGTGTAACATCACTGCAGCTCACAGAAACTCTGAAAGACACATTCACAGTAGTATTCGGCTGGGCAGAAATCCCCCATCACAACACAGCAGCAGTCCATTTACCCTAATCACCAGTTAACGAGCAGGTGCTCTGAACGTAACGACCGTGTCCGGCCTTGGGAATCGAACCCGAAACCCTGGTGTGTTTCGAATGCCATGCTCGTGTGAAATGGGACACAGGCCACCTACCGGGGAGCGTTAGTGAAAACTAGAACCGTCCACGAACACTCTGGCACAAACACCAGAGGACGTCGAAGTGCAAGACTGCACTCACGCTGAGTGGAATTGGAAGAAAAGAAACAGTCAACCCCAAACCAATTTTCAGTTCCGTTTTATATTAGAGGTTTTAATAGCTTGTTCTATTTGCTCTGACGTCTAGCGTTATGTTTGCAAACACATCAGGTGGATCACAGATGTCTTGGCCCCTGCCCTGGCTGGTTCAGGTGTGACGCCTCGGGGCGCCCGAGACGTTGGTTCCCGATTGGGGATTTCTTTTCCAGCTTTCGTGGTCACAGGTAATTGGGTTGCAATATGGGGCATGATGACACAGGACAGGGGCAGCCTAGCAGCAGGAAACAAGGCACAGCCTAGCAGCAGGAAACAAGGCACAGACTAACAGCAGGAAACAAGGCACAGACTAACAGCAGGAAACAAGGCACAGCCTAGCAGCAGGAAACAAGGCGCAGCCTAACAGCAGGAAACAAGGCACAGCCTAACAGCAGGAAACGAGGCACAGCCTAGCAGCAGGAAACAAGGCACAGCCTAGCAGCAGGAAACAAGGCACAGCCTAGCAGCAGGAAACAAGGCACAGCCTAGCAGCAGGAAACGAGGCACTCTTCATTGACAACAAAGTGGAATTTGAGGACAGCAGATGTGACGATTTAGGTTCCCTTCAATTTCATTGCAGCTTCAAGTATGAGTGGAAAAAGACTGGACAATACCCACTAAACAGCCAGTTAAATACAAATAAATGAATAAGAAGTTTTATTTATCACAGAGAAACTTTAGTTTTAATTCAAATAAAACGAAATGTTTTTGGAACATTTAAAACTGTAGCTGAGGTTGCGATGAGCAGAATTGGACTCCAGTAGGTATTTTCATGGCACAGAGAAGTTCAGTGGGTGAGGGGGGGGGCTGATATGTTAGCGATCGAGGCAGAGGTCAGGGAGTCGCGTGACGGACACATTTTCCCCCAGGTGAATTTGTCGAGCGGTGGAGTAGGTTTGCGACTTTTAATTTGGAGAGGCAGGCTAGAGCGTGTCACCTTAGGGGAGGATGTGACCCAGATAGGCGTAGACAGATTGAGAGTTTAGCCAGGACACAGGCGTTACGATCCGTTACCGCGGCTACCGCCATGACTAACCCCTGGACTCCGAGCCAATCACAAGGCTGATTGATATTTGATGAGGAATCCTTACGAAGACTCAGCCTACATGTGAATATCGCCTAGTCGACAATTAGGTGAAAAATATAACTACGCTGATTGTATCTCGAAACGGTATTAAAACTGCCTTTCGGTTAGTTCACATAAATGTGATGTAAATCTTCGTTTACGTAAACTGTCTGTACTGAAGTTATTTCGAAAGGTGGAATATATCTGTTGACATTCACTTCATAGCTACAGCTTCAGAAAACTAACACACAGAGACGAGAAAGCGATCAACGATCGGTTGCCTTCTGCCTGAGGATGAGGCTTCCCGGTACAATTTCTCATCATCACAAGATGAAGCAGAAAATCACAGTGATACCGAACACAACTCAAGTCTGTTATGGACGACCACAAAGGGAAACACATTGAGCTCCCAGACAGAGGAGCAGTGTATGTCTGCACTCGGGCCGTCTCTACAGACGGGTCACATGGGCGGGAGAAGGTTGGGCGCGCTCCCGTTTCTTCTCCCCAACCTGCTACACGAGTGTGCCGGAGATCTGGCTTGTGATACTGTTTGCATCACGCGTGTTGTCGTTAATGTTAACTGCAGTGCACTTGTACACTGAACATTATGAGCACCTGAATACGCTGTCGATACCCGGTCCGTAACGATGTTTGGGTAGGCGGCACGTGTCAAATTGAATTTCACGTGAATGTCCTGACCCATGTGTTTCCCGGGCAGAACCTCACAGCCCAGAGCATCACTCTCCCTCCACCAGCTTGTCGGCTTCCCACAGTGCATCAGGGAGCAACACTCACGCAGCTCTTCTAGATGAGACGCTTGGGTGCCCATTGTGTAGGCACTTTGAACAGTATAAACAACGGTCATTATGGGTACCCTGACCTGTCTGTGGTCACGCAGCCTGGGAGCAATGCATTGTGGGTGCTGTGACACAATCCTCCCGTAACCACCAGTAACATTTTCTGTGGCGTGTGCCAATGATGATAATTTGCCACCCACACCCTGTCGCCGGGTTCGTGGTTTCTTCCTCCGTCTTACTGCCGTGACAATGCCGATTTCTATTTGTTGAAACGAAAATGTATTTTCATTGCCGGATAAGGATTGTCGTCTGGTTTCAAGAACCCTTGAGGTGATCTAAATGATTTTCCTCAGGGTATGTGAGCTGTCTGACAGCCTAACGCATCATATGATACCAACACCGGTTGTTCTGTGATTCTCTAAGTAGACCTCTTCGCCCCGATCGGCAAAGTGTCAAAAACTATTATATTGCAAAAAGTGAAAGGTTATTACAAACATTTTGATGTAAAATCCATATCGTTCTAACATGACAGAATAAAGGTTTCCCCTCCATCTTGGTGCCTCTCCCGTGTATACAGACTAACAGTCATGGCCTCAAATCTGCATAAAGGGATCAATTTGACAATTACCAGGTGATTTGTTCCCACTGGCGGATTCAATTGAACCTGTTAGGCCTATTAGCTTTTATCCATTAAAAGGGATTGATTTGGGATAAACCCATCAAATCAACTGATTGATTGTGTGGTTTATTGGCTGTTGGTCAAACAACATCAGGTAAAGATGTCCCAAATGTCTTAATTCAAATGTCTTATTTCAAATGTCTTATCTCAAATATCTTAATGCAAATGTCGTATCACAAATGTCTTATTTCAAATGTCTTATCTTATTTGACAACAATTGTATTTGTTGTCTGATAAAAAAAATCTAATTAAAACCAAGATATATTTAACCCAGGGTCATTAAAATGATCCAAAATGTCTCAACCATATTTCAAAGTACACAGTCCGGCTCATTCGGTCTTCAACAGAGCAGAGGGAATGTCTGGGATTTTTTTGTCCATGCAAGAATGGCGATATGGAAATTCTAGCTTTTCAGGTGAACATCTTTGAGTGAAGTATGTAGCTGAGGTATAGTTAACCAGACTACACACGGTAGAGTAAAACAAATGTACAGTTGATTCTCGGCTGACAAAAACATGTATTTTACTCATGGATGCCGCAGCATCAGAAGGTTTATTTTGGTAGAACGGCTCAATGTTGGCTGTTTTAATATTAAAGAAAACTACATGCTGTGCCAATTCTCAAAGATGTATGGATCTAAAGAAACATGTGCTCTTGGTAGTGGAACTACATGTAGGCAAAGTTTTGGCCTCATTAGCAGGGACAGAAACACAGAAGAATTTAGCATGAACAGCTTTATATACAGAGACCTGATACTGTCTTTTAAAATAATTTATACATTTCTACTTCATGTATTAGTTTGATATGACTATTCGTAAAAACACACTTTCCTAAGAAAAACCAAAACAACAGTGTGAAAGATATGAATTATATATAAGGTTGATCTGGTCCTAGATCTGGAGTCTGTTTAGCATTTTTCCCACTCATGTTTATAGGTAGGATTTATACAGGTAAAACTGATCCTAGATCTGTACCTGGGGGATTGTCAACATGGAGTATGGTTTACACGGTGATACGGTAAGTGATGTTCATGTTCTTTGTCATTTTTTCTCTCCATAATTTGTCAACCAAAAAGTTTCTAGTCAATGTTGAAACATCTGTAGTTCGCTGAACCTGTTTGCTCCGATTGGTTGGAATGACGGATGACATTCAAAATGTCAAAATTTAGTAGAATAGTGCTCAAATGTAAGTTCCTTACACTCTGAATGGGAAACATTGTTTAATGTGTCAATCCAGTATTTTTTTCATGCTCCAAATATATTGAAGGAATTTAAGTGCGTCTGTTCAAATAAAAAACTTTATCCCTGAATTTTTTTAAAAAGGTGAAGTACGTTTTAAGCCAGAACAGAGATGTTTTGTTCCCAATTTCTAAATGTTTCGCATGTTTCAAACATTTTTTAACCTTTATTTTACATTTTGAGCGTGTATGAGAACACATCGGGGGTCACGTTCAGGATTGAACTCTCCTCCTCGTTTGGCGCACGGACACTTATTTCATTGTTTTATTGACCTCACCTGTCTTCCTAATCACCATCCTATTTAAGTACCCTCCCTTCCCAAGAGTGTGTTGTCGGTCATTTTTCGGTTTTTGCCTCATGTTACGTTTGCTTATCTCTTGTCTTGTTTTGTGTTTTTCAGTTATACTTTACATTTTCATTAAATAAATGTCCTTCGTTCGCCCTTCGCTTTTTGTCTGTCTCCACCGTTTGTGACAGTTGGGCAGCAGTAAGGATGAACTTACCTTGTTGAAAGACATGAGACTTTTTATTCTCACTTTCCTGGCTCAAGGGTTAGATCTAGTGTCAAAAGCTTTAACTAGCGGGATAGTTAAATCTGTCCATTTTAATATACGTGGTGTAAATGATAAGAAATCTACCGGGCTGTCAGTTACCTATTTATGCAGCAGGTGAACCTCAAAGCCAGTCAAGTCCCATATTTCTTAATCCCTGTAATAATAAAACACTATCTCCCGTCCATCATAATTAATGAATCCTATTTTCCAGAACACTGCGTAGATTTGCATTTGTGTGCCTCTGACCTGATCGTCCCTCCTTCTCCTTCGCTGTCAAATTAGAAACTTCTGTAATAACTGACAAGTCGGCGAGCATGTGTCACATTTCACAGTTTCCCATCCTGGAGGCTATTCGGATAGAACCTCCTATTTTCCCAAAACTTAATTAGAACCCTAACCCCAATCATGTGTTTTACCCTTATTGTATACTGAGAAGTCCAGCATTCGGGCTGAAAAAATATCCCCAGGGAGAAACGTTCCCTGTTTTACAGTTCTTGAATGGATTGATTTATCAGAAAATGATTAGTACAACATGTACCCAAAAACCTGTGTGAATCACAGGGACACATACAGACATTTCTCCCAGAAGACCTGTTTCTACGCAGTGGGTTTGTGTATTAGTGCCGAGACGGAACCAACCTGCCTAGTTCCTTTGCCCTTGACTTTTGAACCCCGACCCCACCCAACCCAACCCTAATCCATCCAGGACAGTTTTGGAGTCCACAGAACACGGGTTCTCAGGTCACAGAGGAAGGGCGTCGTAGGGTTTACAAGTTCTAGATCTTGTTAGAGAGGAAACGCGTAGACGCGACTGCAATCAAACATAAGCTGTGCAGAAGTGATAAGAGACAATTGGTGCACACTTGCAGTCATAGTTATTGGGCTTTTCACAAAACCGAACGCTGAACTTGAAGCAGGGAAAAATGAAGAAAACAATGGTTCAATTACTATGTTTTGCTAATTCTGACTGGCAGGAAACATGCTTGAATCTGCCAAAAGACCCAATGAGAGCCCCCGAGGAGTGGAATTAGTCACACCCCACTGATTTCAAAACCCAAACACTAGCTGCGAGGTTGGGGTTCACAGGGTGGTAGCAGACCAAAAAACCAACGAAACAGTAGCAAAGGCCTCATATTCATTGTCTTTGCAGCTACCAAATTCCATACCTGCTCAGTTTACATTGACAGCTAAAGGATACGCACTTCTACAGAAAATGCACACCACTACGATAGTTTGTACGCTGTTTCTCCGTCTCTCTCACACACATTCAGACAGACACACACACACACACAGAAAACAACCAGTGGGAGAGACTAATGAGTCTGAGTTGAGCACTGTATTTAAAAAAAAGACTAATTTGGATAATTGATAAATCAGACATTTGAAGTCTGTAGATACAGACACGCATGTCCATCGGTAACACTAACCCTTCTTTATATTGGACCATGGGGTGCCTCCAGATTCTGGAGTAGTTAAGACTCATTTAGATGTATATAACGTCCAAATAAAGTTTGTGACAGTCTCAAGGTCTCGGAGGAACTATGTCTCGGCCAGAACTTTCCTCCTGAATTATTTTCCTATTGCTTTTGAACAGTCGCCAAACAGCCCCTCTGGCAACTGTGGACCGCCTGATTTATCACTAACTAAATAGGCAGATAAAGGAAGAGTAATGTGTTAAAGAAAACATGGGCGTTGTCCTATTTACAAAGAGGTCTTGTCAATTTTGCATGTGAAGTGATTCACAACACATTATTGTTTGCAATTTCCATACGTACACGTTTGCTACTAGATGTCATTTACTGTGACTTATGTTGATTAAAGATGTTTCACGAGATGTCAATGGTTTGGATATATGTATACACCTCATAGGAGCAGCTGGAATACATTCCTCTGACATGCTACTGGCTCTGTTATTACAGTGGACATCTTAGACTGATATTTGACTGTAACATATATTGTGAAGAAATAGCATGTTGCTGCGGCAAACGAGACGCGATCATTTTTATTAGTGGTATCCCAGCATGCTTTGCGTCTGAGAAATTCTACTTGTTGCTGCGAGTGCTGGGAAAATGCTAGTGTGTTGTGTTTTGGCCACCCTGTTTTAGTGTTACAGTGTTTAATGTTGTCCGGTTTTATTTGCCAGTTTGTGGGATGACTTATGGAAGGACAGGGGGGTGGGGGAGGTTAGCTGGGGGTGACGGGAGAGGGGGGTGACCAGGGTCAGGGGTTTGTGTTTGTGTTGACCAACCCCAGAAGTAAAGAGCATATTGTTTGTTGAGATATTTAATGAATAACATTTGTTATGTTTATGATTCACTGAAAGATGTGGGAAGATGAATATCTGTGTCTGACAGTGAATTACTGTGTTTTGCAAGTTATTCACCATGTCTTCATATATAGCCCCGTGGCTGGTCAAACTTGCTACCTCATTTTACTGTCATAAATGAAGGAACGTAAGACGTAAGACACAAACTTACTGGTCACGAACTTCGAGAGTTAGACACGGTCATTTGCAGAGCTGTAGTACTCGAGACCGGTCTCGGTCTCGAGACCGGTCTCGAGACCACTTTTTTAAGGTCTCGGTCTCGTCTCGGTCTCGGTTACATTTGGACTCGGTCTCGACTCGGTCTCGGACAGTAAGGACTCGTAAATTCTTCCGAGACCAGCCGAGACCAGCGTAGAAATTATCGCCCACAATTTTTTCTAGAAAAATATTTAAGTATGACATGTAGAGGCTGTATTTCCATTGGCTGTATTTCGTCCAGAGTCAGACTGTTTTTTTCTGATGTGGCTTATCCCGCCAATGGCTATCTACTTTTGAAGAAAAGCCCACCCCCAGCGTCGCTAGAGCGTGCACCCATTCACGTAAATACTTCAATCTTAAACATATGCTCGATCATGTCTGCACAATCAGCCAATATATTCGTTTTGCCTATATTCAGTACATTGAGCACAAATAAATAATTTGTCCGAAAACACACAGCGGTTAGTAATTAAAATACATACATAATGTTGAAAAGCTACAGCCGACGTCCTTCCATGACTTTTCCTAAATACGTGCATTTTACCTTGTCCCGTTTTCAGAATTGCAAAATCACAAACCGAACAATATATAAAACTACTATTTACATGTTTTTTGATACCTAAACTGCCTTCCTGTCGCCAAAATCCCACGCCGCTGGGCGTTGGTACCCTAATTGCGGTACCCAGACACCGATCACACTTAACTGAGCCTATATGGCAATGGTTGAATGGGCGATACACAGACAAATACTACGAGAACACATATAGACAATAGTCTGATTGGCTTGGTTGAACTACAAAAAGAGGTACGTACATAAAGAAATATGTTTCACTAAATACACAGAACGAATTCCGCCAAATACATACAGCCCCATTCATGTGTCATGCGCCTATTGCACTCAATAATTAATAACGAATGAACCACAGTGTATTCATATAGCCTACAAGAGACTTCAACAAAATATTGTTTTGTATCGAAATTAAACGAATATAAACAATAATTATTAATAGGCTAACTACAAATGGGCGATAAATGAAATTACTCATGCACACAGAAGGACGTGGGACATACATAAGTCCGGGGGGCATACGGCAGAAAGAGCATAAAACTGGAACGGTTATGGTCCGATCTATATGAAACTGAACCCGTTTTGGTCCGATCTTTATTAAACTGGAAGGGTTTTGGTCTGATCTATATGAACACTGTGCGCAGTTCAACCGGGTTAGTTTGCTGCTGTCTCATGTGCACTCGTAACAATAATGAACACTGTGCGCAGTGCAACCGGTTCGTTTGCGTGTCCTGCTCAAGCAGACAAACAACTGAAGCTGCGTGCCTGTGGACGGATAAATAATTATAAATAGATTTGTTTATCGGCCAATCATGCGCAAATCATTTGATTGCAAGTCGCTTGTGATCTAAAATGTGTTAGCATTTACTACATCAACATAGGACATACAGTTTGATGGCTTTTCATTTATTCGATTTTTAGAAATTTTAATATCATAGCCTGTGCATTTTCAAATCATGGTTTTATTTTCGTATTTTATGTTTACATAAGACAATAAATAGGCCTAGATACTCTTTTAATAAAATTCATTTAATTCAGGATGACAACACAGTAGATGATCTGATGCTGTTGGTCAAGTGTTTTTTTTACATTGGTCATTGGACCAAAAACATGTCATATTATTTAGTGTTGATATGACTGGTCTCGGTCTCGGCCCCCATTGGTATCGGTCTCGTCTCGGTCTCGGCCACCTTCGGTCTCGGTCTCGTCTCGGTCTCGGCCCCCTTCGGTCTTGGTCTCGTCTCGGTCTCGGCCCCCTTCGGTCTCGGTCTCGTCTCGGTCTCGCTTTAGGTGGTCTCGAGCACAGCTCTGGTCATTTGTCATCTACTTGGCAGAGCGTTTTGTCGAAATGTGATACACATCTCGCCTTATTTCCAACCTGCCGAGCACAAGAACCCATTGACCAAGTGCATATCTCATCAACCACGCTTCGAGCAGGGTTTGGCCCAACGTAGAGTGCAGACGCGTTCAGGAACAATGATGATTTTGTTTACTTCTCTAGCTTTTGACCTAGTTTGTACATTTTCCTCCTCCGCTGAACAAATAGCAGACACTACAACCCATATTCTCCTTTTTCCATTCCATTTTCTCATTTCTCCTTTCTTCCTGGTTTCTTTCTCAATTTCTCTATATGTATTTGTTTGCTATATATCATCATTTCACTCTCCCTCTTTCTTTCTCACCTTTCTGCTCCTCTTCCTCTCTTATTTTATTTTATTCTGCCTCACCCAACTCCAATTCATACTTTCTCCATCTCTCCACTTTTCCGACTCTTGTGACATCGTGTTCATCGGATAAACACAAGAAAACGTTCCCTGCGAATATTAAAAAAAGAACGTTCCCATGTTGATATCCGTACTGAATTTCCCTCTATTTCTGATATGGTAAACTATAAACAGGAAGCTGAAGAATTGGGAGAGTTGACATAGTATCGTTTTACATCCTTTTTTTATTCCAGTTTGACTGAGGAGCAGTGTCTTTTTTATTACATCTATATTATGTATTTACCTGTGGTATGCTGGTTTTGTAGCCAACTGACCAAGGGTTGTTATCTGTTAAATATATTATATTTTTACAATCAGGATTTCATGTGTGCACCCAGATGGCGCAGTAACATAAGGCGCTCATTCACAGCGTTAAGCTATCCACCAGTCTGGGATTTGGCTCTTAACTGTGCCGCTATCAGATGTTTGACTCTGAAGCCCTGTGTGCCATGCAAATTGGAATGACAGGGGAATGGCACTTTCCAGAATGCCACGGACGGCTCATCCTCCGGAAAAGAAAACCAAAAGGACACATGTGGGGGAAAAAAGCAGAATGTCTTGGCAAATAGAGGAATTACAGGGGGAGAAAAAGAGTGAATGAAGTAAAAGAATGATGTGATTGAAATCACTATTACCTGATAAGCAACGCAATCATATTCGACTGAGCCTTTATAATCAAATTGGGGAATGCAAAAGTAATTGGATGGGGTCTGAGTGGGGTCAAATAAGAAGATGCCAAGCTGTTTGGGGAAAATGCACACGCATCAGAGAGCTTTCAAGTGAGTGAGTGCAGGTTCGTGTGTGTGTTTACAACACCTGTGTGTGTTTATAACACCTTTGTGTGTTTATAACAGCTGTGTGTGTTTATAACACCTGTGTGTGTTTATAACAGCTGTGTGTGTTTATAACACCTGTGTGTGTTTATAACAGCTGTGTGTGTTTATAACAGCTGTGTGTGTTTATAACACCTGTGTGTGTTTATAACAGCTGTGTGTGTTTATAACACCTGTGTGTGTTTATAACAGCTGTGTGTGTTTATAACACCTGTGTGTGTTTATAACACCTGTGTGTGTTTATAACAGCTGTGTGTGTTTATAACACCTGTGTGTGTTTATAACACCTGTGTGTGTTTATAACACCTGTGTGTGTTTATAACAGCTGTGTGTGTTTATAACAGCTGTGTGTGTTTATAACACATGTGTGTGTTTATAACACCTGTGTGTGTTTATAACAGCTGTGTGTGTTTATAACAGCTGTGTGTGTTTATAACAGCTGTGTGTGTTTATAACACCTGTGTGTGTTTGTGTGTTTATAACACCTGTGTGTGTTTATAACAGCTGTGTGTGTTTATAACAGCTGTGTGTGTTTATAACACCTGTGTGTGTTTGTGTGTTTATAACACCTGTGTGTGTTTATAACAGCTGTGTGTGTTTATAACACCTGTGTGTGTTTATAACAGCTGTGTGTGTTTATAACAGCTGTGTGTGTTTATAACAGCTGTGTGTGTTTATAACACCAGTCATTAGCATCCCCCAGGGTAAAGTTCACAAAACACATTGGAAAATACCGAACATACTGACCAAAAAAACGTTCCCGTGACATAACCTCACAACATTAATGAGGACAATGAACATTCACATCCGGATGTTTTTGGGAACATTTTGGACTGTTACTTGCCAGGACATATCCTTGTCCCAAACCTCCCTGAGGTGTAGAGGAACACCACTTGCCAACTGAGATCTCAGTGGGCACGTTTTCACTTCCTTTTTAGGAAAGAATGGACTGGCACATGAAAAGCCCTTGCCCATATCTACCCCATTTAATGTAATTGTTTTGAAGTATCCCAGTAATCAAGCACACTTTAGAATGGAGATCACAGGAATGGGGACACTATTTATATCCCACTTTAAATGTCATATTAATTGTATGTTCGCAATCCGTGCAATGAAAGGTAACTCAACAACGACAGACAGGGAGCACATCCCATAAATAATACAAATCTACATATCGCTGACAATATAAGGAATATGCGGCATATGTCTCAGTTAGCAAGCCCTTATTAGACCGGAATAAAACATAATCTGATTAAGTTAAAGATTTAATTACCTAGAATGTGTACACAAGTGTTTAATACACAGTCAAACAGCAGTTTTATCCCCTCCACTCCACAAGCAACACGTGTTCAGTGGCTCTACTTAAGTAAACAACAGCGTGGAATGGAGTCCCTCTGCTTGCCAACCCGTAGCTAACTTCCGAGCTACCTGCCGCTTCAACTCCCGGCCCCCGAGGTCGACATACGGGTCCTGCCTTTTACACATCGATCTGACAGAGTTAAATGTGGAGGTCCTGGACTAAGCATGAGGTGAACGGTATGCGTCAGGGCGTATGCACGTGGACCTTGTGCGAGTTAGTTACAGGCTTGTGGATCATAGGTACTGCATTCAGATTCTCAAAATAGGATGCAGAATGTGGAATGTAAAATCAGCATTGTCTTTATAACACGACATTGAATAAGAACAGCTACTCTGACAGGCAGGATCTGATCCAACATCAGCATTAAATCTCAGACACCATGGTGTTTTACTAAACAATGAAGTCTATTACGAGAGTAAGTATCGAGGCGTTGAACTTGCAATGTTCTCATCACAGCTTGCACGGTGCACACAGGGTTAAGGTTATGAGGACACTTGTCTATTGCAAAACCTCTTGGCTCGGGACAAAGTAGTAGCCTAAGCATGAAACTTATGGCATGAGCTTATAGGCAGCCGAAACATTCAACATAAACACGTTTTGTATACGGATAAGATAATAAGGAGACAGCACATATAGCACTGAGAGGCTGCAGCACACAACCAAATGGCCCCAGAGCTTTACGCACAAACTGGAATTGCAATGCAACTGTTTTTTATTCATTTGACTTCTGACTCACACATAATTAAGACACCAGCCAATAGTGGGTCTGTTGATTTTGACAATACGACACTGATTGATTGTCATAATTAGAAATATAAAATAAGGATGTTTCCAATATCGCAAAGCTAAACGTTCTATAATCTTCATCGCGGGACCACCTGCAATAGGTGAGAGAGGCTACACGTTAATGACATAACATTAATTTAGCCACCGACGGCATTATTATAAAAATAATATCTACAAAGTATGCATCATGTTACATTAGGATTTATCGGGATACCGACCAGATGAAACAGTAATGATTGCAAGCGGAACCTCCTCCTCATCCTACTAGCCTACATCCAAAGGACCACATCACCATATATTTACCAGGTGGCTTTACGCACATCCTAATGGTATGCGATAGATAATTGAATGTATGTGAGTATATGTAGAATACCGTGCATGTCAACATAAATAATGATTAATATTACTGGCTATAGTACACTAGTTGTAAACATGTGGACTTTTACGCACAGGGTATATGCAGCATTACCCGGACGCATATAGTCTCCAGATAATTATAGATCTCACATGCATCCGATAGGATAGTATGAAACACAACACACTAATAACTTATTGGAAAACACATCCAATACATGCAAACAATCTGGTTCCTTTTACCCACCCCCCGTGCGCAATATGACATGTCACTCACCCGCATTCCTGAGCTTCTTATTCCGGTACACAGAGAATATCACCAGAAGGTTGCCCAAAATATCCACCACAATAGTCAATATCAGGAAACACCCCAGAGTTGTAGACACCCACGGCGGGCGGTCCGGCGCTTCCTCGTACGGGTCCAACTCTGACCGGTTCAGATAGGGACCATTGATAATCATCGTATAGTCAGTGACTTTTCCAATTAGCGAATTAAACGTGCTGTGCCCGTCCCATATTGGTGATCTAAATGTCGGATAAAGGGATGCATCGGTGTTCACCAGTGGCTTTACTTCTCTCCATGTTGCCGGTTGCAGCCCCTAAAGGGAACTTCTGTCTTCCTCGTACTTACTACGCGTGTGTGTCAGCCTGTAACCTTACCTTCCGGAGGTAACGTGTGATTACATTGAGCACATCGGTTAAAGGATTGTGGGAAATGCTGCCACCTAGCGGTAGAATGAGCGCACTGAACGGTAGGCGGCTACAATGGTTCCAGTCTGCAATTAATAAGATGCTCGCTTTGTATTAGTTGCTTCCAGCGTGTCCATATTCGTGCTTTCAGTCATAATTATTCTGAGATCTCATACAGATTTTATTAAATCATCATAGCATAATCAAATCATATTGAATGAAGTGTCTTTATTATTGACTGATTTGTCATTGATTGTTGTTTATGTAAAATTGTTGTCTAGCCAATGATATGCTTTAACAGAATAATTGACATTAGGGTGTTCGAGATATTTGTATAACAGCAATTATTTACATATATAAGTGAGAGACGTGAGAGATGTATGGATGGCATGTTGTGCGTGTTCGGGCTGATACATCCAGGTTAAACATATGCTCACAATATGTATTCATGGTGACAAAATGTATTGCCTGGGGCAATTTCCTTGCACGATCCATTCCTCATCAATCGTGTGATTTAGGCCAGACGTCTCACGCAACCTACTGTAAGTAATGTATGACCTGGTCCGTTTTAAATGGGCGACATTAGTCCACTAAAAAGTGAACGTCGACATTTACATATCCGAACGTCTTCCTGCAACCGTGACCCGGACAACTAAACACGAGTCGATGTTCCTCTAAATGTGTCCCCTCCGCTCGACTGGCTTCAGAGGAAACATCAATAGATGTCAAACGGGAGACGTGTAGAAATGGGTGATGCTCAAACAAGCATTTAGCCCAAAGTCTGAGCTTTAACACATAAGTAATGTATGACAGGATCTCAATGTAGACGAGATGTGGATTCCAAATCTGTCCCAGAACCGGAGACAACAAATGTTGTCTGTATAAACCAGCACATGGTGCCCACACATCTCCACCAGAAATAAAGACCCGGTCATGTTGTCAATCTCTTGAATAAATGTGCATAGTTTTTAACCGATTTCAGTTCCAGGCATGGTAAGAAAATGACCTGGGTTTTCCAAAAGAATCTGCAGAGACGGTTTGGTTTTTCACCAAGGACTGTTTGGTTTTTGAAGAAATCAATTTGTAAGTCAAATTGTTTTCATTAAAATGTTTGTGGATTTTTGTTGTTGTGGAAAA
>CM055742.1:9805029-9875407 GCA_029465975.1 Dallia pectoralis
GACTCGGAGCAGCCTAATGAGATTGCTGAATTCACTCCGAGTGCTGGTACCGTCGAATTCCCTCTCTGTGCTGATGTTTTATTTTTAACTTACACACGCGTACCCACACACATATACACACACACACACACACACAAATACACACGCGTACCCACACATGCACAGACACACAACGACGAGTCAAAACTGTGTGACCACCTGCCTGAAATGCTTTTGTCCTCCGCGTGTCTTTCCGTGTGTCCTCCTCGTGTCCTCCGTGTGTCCTCCGCGTTTCTTTCCGTGTGTCCTCTGTGTGTCCTTCGTGTGTCCTCCTCGTGTCTTTCCGTGTGTCCTCCGTGTGTCCTCTGTGTGTCCTCCGTGTGTCTTTCGTTGTGTCCTCCGTTTGTCTTTTCGTGTGTCCTCCGTGTGTCCTCCGTGTGTCCTCCGTGTGTCCTCCGCGTGTCCTCCGTGTGTCCTCCGTGTGTCCTCCGCGTGTTCTCCGCGTGTCCTCCGCGTGTCCTCCGTGTGTCTTTCCGTGTGTCCTCCGTGTGTCTTTGCGTGTGTCCTCCGTGTGTCGCCCAAACAGCACCGGCCAGCCAAGGAGTGGACTCTACAGAACCCCTGAAGGGAGTCCTGTGGTGTCTGGCACCAAAGGTGTTAGCAGCAGATCCTTCAAGTCCGGTCAGATGTGAAGGTGGAGCTGACGTGGATCGAACGTGTTGCTCCAGCCCATCCCACAGACGCGCTCAAGCTGATTGGGATCTGGGGATTTGGAGGACAGGGCAACACTTTGAACTCTTAATCATGTTTCTCAAACCATGTCAGGAATGAGTATAACCCGGTCTGCAACAATGTTATGGTAGTTGGCTGTGATGGTACGGGGTCATCGTGGGTACGGGGTCAGCGGGGATACGGGGTCAGCGGGGATACGGGGTCAGCGGGGGTACAGTGTCATCGTGGGTACGGGGTCATCGTGGGTACGGGGTCAGCGGGGTACGAGGTCAGCGGGGTACAGTGTCATCGTGGGTACGGGGTCATCGTGAATACGGGGTCATCGTGGGTACGGGGTCATCGTGGGTACCGGGTCATCGTGGGTACGGGGTCATCGTCGGTACGGGGTCAGCATGGGTACAGGGTCAGCGTGGGTACGGGGTCATGGTGGGTACGGGGTCAGCGTGGGTACGGGGTCAGCATGGGTACAGGGTCAGCGTGGGTACAGGGTCATGGTGGGTACGGGGTCAGCGTGGGTACGGGGTCATCTTGGGTTTGGGGTCATCGTGGGTACGGGGTCATCGTCGGTACGGGATCATCATGGGCACAGAGTCTGTGGCTACGTAGCCCCATAGGCATCAAGAATGTGATGCACACCTCATTGTGACACATTCCTCCCGTAACCGTCATTAAACATTTACGTGACTTGTGCCACAGTTGACTAAGGCAGCTTTACTGTCTAATCTACCCAGTCGTTTGGCCCTTGTAAAGGCAGCTTTACTGACTAATCTACCCAGTCGTCTGGCCCTTGTTAAGGCATCTTTACTGTCTAATCTACCCAGTCGTCTGGCCCTTGTTAAGGCAGCTTTACTGTCTAATCTACCCAGTCGTCTGGCCCTTGTTAAGGCAGCTTTACTGTCTAATCTACCCAGTCGTCTGGCCCTTGTTAAGGCAGCTTTACTGTCTAATCTACCCAGTCGTCTGGCCCTTGTTAAGGCAGCTTTACTGTCTAATCTACCCAGTCGTCTGGCCCTTGTTAAGGCAGCTTTACTGACTAATCTACCCAGTCGTCTGGCCCTTGTTAAGGCAGCTTTACTGTCTAATCTACCCAGTCGTCTGGCCCTTGTTAAGGCAGCTTTACTGTCTAATCTACCCAGTCCGCCGTCTGGCCCTTGTTAAGGCAGCTTTACTGTCTAATCTACCCAGTCGTCTGGCCCTTGTTAAGCTACGTAACATCCATATTTCAAAAGAATGCTGTCGTCTCAATTCCTAGTCCACCAGGGACATTTAGTGGGCTATGAGGGTGTTGAAGCACTTTTGTTTTATTCAGTCACAGTTGTGAACATTTGTTTTTTTAATTAAAGTGTCACGGCTGTATGGGATATGATAATTATGTGTGACACTGGATCTGGCTGCACAGTTGTTGGTTATTATTTCCATTTCACAACATTATAAAATACAAAAGTGTTTGGACACGCACACACACACATAAACATGCAACCGAACTAGAGAGACAGAGAAAGAGTGGTGTTGACAATTATAATAACATAATTCTCCTGAAAGTTAATTTATTATTACTGTACTGTTAACAAATCGTCTGATGAGAAGACGTCAAGCGTACACTGCTTAAAACTAGTCAACAATAAAGCAACATATGAATGTAAGTTGAAAAAACTGCTGAATGTTTGACTCAGTTAACGCTAGTTGCTAACGAATATTTATTTATATTTATATACAATAAAAAAGACGACAAGTACTTGTCGGACAAAGGCAATGGAATAACAACTCCAGCTTTAGATTTTTTAGTCTATAAAAATTAATTACAATTGTCACAGATGCCTACTACTTCAATAATTAGGCCATTTCAGATAGTGTGGATAACAGAAAATGATCATAGGACTGGAACCACAACTAACAGTAGATCAATATCAGCTGAAATAAAAGTAACCTTTTATATTTTGGCACTACTTAGCCAATCAGGTTAAACCTCACATAGTGAGAAGTTTTTCAACAAGGTTAAAAAGGTACATTTCATCATAAAGAGTCAATATAATCAATATAAGTCAATATAATGCATTCAATTTTTTCCCTCTTATTACAGATAGATACGAAATTGACTTTTTATATGGGACTTTTATGCATGAGTAAACAAGAAGGAGTCTGGGTAAATCCAGAACCCAGGATAAAGGGGCTCAGTGAATGTGGTGTAGAATGTGTGAATGTGCTTCCATGTCCCCGACACATTATAAAAGGACAAGGTACCAGCTGGCCAATCAAGATACACACCAATTCTGGTTGAAACAGGACCACGAAAAAATATAGGATTTTGTCCCGCATTGTAAAAGTAATAGCAACCTTTTCCAATGCAGTTCAAACTCCAGGAATTTCCATTTTTTCCGATACCACCGTCAAAGTGGCATCCACTCCGACGTATTCCTTTGTAAGCCACTCCAATGTCAGGCTCTCCACCATACCACCCCACCTCCCAGTAATATCTAGATCCAGATAAGCCTTCTGTGCAGAGGACTTGAGGATGCCAATCAAATCTGTCTGGGTGGTCTTCATAATGTTGCTTCTCTTCAACACGTGTCACTTTCATTTTCTTCTCAGAAAGCAACAGGTGCGTGTTTGCTGTATTTTGATCCATGGTTAGCTGACAGGCATCTGCAGATAAACAGTTCACATCAGATTTATTAACAACTCTAAAAGCATATCAGATGTTTTATGTTCTCTTCAACAAAAAGATGAGAAGGGAGAAAAATAAACAGCATGTAACCCCCCCTAGTGGCAGTAAACGTTACTAGAGTTCAACTTAATGGGTCCCAAATTAATACAGTAGCTTTCACACCAAGAGGTAACATTATGTATGTTCCTCCTGTGTGTAGCTAAATGCAAATGCTGTAAAATGACTATGTCAATGTTTGAGTATAATCACATTTAGATGTTTTTACAATTTGGCAAATACCCCTAAAAGGCTTAATTAGCAATTTTGGGAATTAACTAGCTGGCTTTATTAAACCGTATTAGTATACCATTACTTACAGTAGTAACATTTTGGGAGGAATTTGTAACATTTAACAACGCTTGTGATTAAGAAGAATCGGTTGGTCAAAATAGATTAATTCACCAGAATCCCAGCTGAGTGTGTTTTTCTTGGATTTCTAATTAATGTTGATATCAAAGTAAATTATGACACCTGCAGTTAATTAATATTTGAACTGATCAATTACGCATCTCAGCTGTTCAGGTGTAGAACCATGGTGGGACAAAACCCTGCACTGTCTGGATTATAACCCCTCAGATGTTTACTACAAACCATGGTGGGACAAAACCCTGTTAGTTACTATAGATGCAGTTAATGAGACTTACATTTCCTCAGACCGGACGTCATCCTGCATTCTGCACCATGCTCCACGCTGTAGTAACAAAAACACAATTATTAGGTTCATTCAAATCATTCTGTAATTAAAAAACAGGTTTGTCACACTACCAGGTCATATGCATTATATTCTCTTACTTCAGCTTCAAACGTTTGTATTTAGGATCTCGTTGACCAGCTGAAAGCAGTCGTCCTACAGAGTCTCCAGGGTGATTGTAGCTCAGGTCCAGATCTATCAGATGGTAGGGGTTTGACTCCAGAACTGAGGCCAGACCAGCACACCCATCAGCTGAGACTTGACAACCAGATAGCCTACAGAAGAAACAAAAAGTAAATTAGGATGGAGTGACGAACCTTACCATGTTGGTAATGGTACCAAGAGAATACATTTGTCCATGTCACAAACATCATCAACTTTTTTGAAAAATGAATAAGGAAATATTGTAAATAATAATAGTAACAGATGTACTCACCCAAGGCTCTCTACTTTACTGTTTGGATGTTGCAATCCAGCACAGAGCAGTTTAACTCCTGAGTCCTGAAGGTCATTGTCTCTCAGCTCCAGTTGTGTCAGTTGTGAGTTTGATGAACTCAGGACTGAGGCCAGAGATGAACAGCATCCTTCTGTCAGACAACACTGAGCGAGGCTGCAGCACACAATATTATGCTGTGAATGTGTCAATATCAGGGCTGTCAAAACTAAAAAAACTCCTGATTTAAATGGCGTGAACATATTTCAAAGAGCAAGATATGGTTTACAATCAAGTAAAAAAAATTGTCAACATCTTTTTTTGCGTTGAGTATTTTCACTGGATTTCTATTGATTTATTTTTGGTCAAGCCACTTTTACTCATGTCAAAACAACCAAGTCTGCCTTTTCCACTAGGTGCAGCCGAGGGCAGTGCTTACTAGCTCTACATTGCCCACTGTGGATATGTGGATGTCGGACAGGGCTCTCATAATTCATCAGCTAGTCCTTATGATAGGTTGGATACCTGGAAACCCAGTGGTTGTTTGGTAAGGAATATGTCCTCCTCAAACGTGTGTGTACCGACACACTTCCTGGCTGTGTTTTTTGATCCTGCTCTAGTTATTTTCCCCAGTTCTCTTCATTGTTACTGTCCATTTTGCTTTATTCCTTACATGTCTTCCATTCTCCCTGCGCTTGTGTTTGGCTTCCTGTGTCGACTTTACACAGGCAAACAAGCACAGATGCACATCACACTTACCCCAGTGTCTGTAGTTTACAGTTTGGATCAGCCAATCCAGCACAGAGCATTTGAACTCCTGAGTCATGCAGGCCATTGTCTCTCAGCTCCAGGTGCGTAAGTTGTGAGTTCGGTGAACTCAGGATTGAGGCCACATCTGAACAGCAACCCTTTGTCAAACCACACTGACTTAAACTGCATGGAGAAAAGGAAGATTTTCAGTGTGCTTAAATGGAACCTAGCTCAAAGGACTAAGCCTAACTGTTAACGAATTAACCTAAAATTAACCATAATTCACAAACAACGTCCACTCCTCTTTCCTCTAAACGTTATCAGATTTGCATTTTCGATAGGGGGGACCGGCCAAAATAGCTTGTAGGGACACAACACTTACCCCAGTTTCTGTAGTTTACGGTTTGGATCAACTAGTCCAGTTAAGAGCCGTTTAACTCCTGAGTCCCGCAGGTTGTTGTTTCTCAGCTCCAGCTGGATCAGTTGTGAGTTTGGTGAACGCAGGACTAATGCCAAATCTGAACAGCAACCCTCAGCTAAACCACATGTACCTAAACTGTAAAGCAGATAAAGACACACGTATGCATTACACACTCTCTCACACACACGCACATTGAAATACACACATTGACTGGATGCTCACATGAGTGTCTTTATGTTGCATAGTGGACTCATTAGTCCGGCACAGAGCTGGTTTATTCCCGTGTCTCCCAGGTTATTATAGGAGAGGTCCAGTAATCTTAGAGGTGAGTTTGGTGTCTGCAGAGCTGAGATCAAAATCCTGCAGGATTTATCTGTAAGACCACAGCCAGCCAATCTAGAACGATTTGTCAAAACCTTAGCAATAATAAACAAAGTACATGATGCAAAAGGAGACTCTACAACAGAATAATATAAAGCAAACTAAAAGCCTGGCTAATCGAACGATTGATTCATACCTAGAACATAGTACAACGTATAATTTCTTAATTTTCCTTTAAAATCATGTGAAATGTCAGTAGACAATAACCTAACTCACCGTGCCCTCTGGCAGGTTTTCACTACTGGCAGGAGCCTATGGTAACCTTCATCATATGTGTTGTATGTCTGTAGGTCAAACTCTTCCAGCACTTCCTCCGACATCAGTAACACATAGGCCAGAGCTGAACATTGGTGAAGTTGCAGTTTGGTTTCTGAAAGGGTTCCAGATCCCAGAGAGGTCCTGATCTCATCTACTACAGAGTTATCACCAAGCTCATTCAGGCAGTGGAACAAGTTGATGACCCGTTCTGGTGACGATTCTTTTTTAATCTGGTTTGAGATGTACTTGACCGTTTTCTTATTGGTCAGTGGTTGACATTCTCTCTGTGTCAGAAGGCCATTTAAGAGATACTGATTAGACTCCAATGAGAGGCCCAGAAGGAATCGGAGGAACAAATCCAGGTGTCCATTCTTACTTTCCAAGGCTTTGTCCACGGCACTCATGTGTAAATCACATAACTCAGAACATTTGAGTGATTCATCAAACACATTTTCTGATTTTTCCAGCCAGTTTTCTAAAGCATGTACTGCTGCCAGAAACTCTTGAATGCTCAGATGGACAAAACTGAAGACCTTGTTTTGGTACAGACCAAAGTCTTCTTTGAACATCTCCGTACACAATGCTGAGTACTCTGATGTCGCTGTGACATTAATACCACACTCTTTCAGGTCCTCCTCATAGAAGATCAACTGGCCCTTCTGTAGTTGTTGGAAAGCCAGCTTGCTTAATTTCAGGATGACCTTTTTGTCTGACTGAGAGAGTGTCTTAGGGTTTGTCGCTTTGGCCCTTTTGTACTTCTCGTTTTTCAAACTGGTTTGGATGAGCAAGAAGTGTACATTCATCTGTGTCAGAGTTTTGGGGACGCTGACATTCTTCGCATCTTTGAGTTCTGTCTCAAGAACTTTGGCTGATATCCAACAGAAGACTGGTATGTGGCACATGATGTAGAGGCTTCTCGAGGTTTTGACGTGTTTGATTATTCTGCTGGCCAGATCATTGTCACTGATCCTCTTCCTGAAGTACTCTTCCTTCTGTGGGTCACTGAAACCTTTTACTTCTGTTAGTTGGTCCACATACTCCAAAGGGATTTGATTGGCTGCTGTCGGTCTGGTGGTAATCCATAGAAGAGCAGAGGGAAGCAGATTACCTTTTATGAGATTGGTCAGCAGCCCATCCACTGAGGTTGGCTTTACATTGTCAAATATTGCCTCATTCTTTTGGAAATCCAGAGGAAGTCGACACTCATCCAGACCGTCAAAAATGAAGACTGTCTTGTATTCACTCCAAGGAACGGTGTCAATGTCTTTTAGATCTGGGAAGTAGTGTTGCAAAAGTTGCATTAGACTGTATTGACCACTTTTGAGGTTTAGGTCTCGAAAAGGTAGAGGAAACATGAAATCAACATCTTGATTAGCTTTTCCTTCTGCCCAGTCAAGGATGAACTTATTCACACAGACTGTTTTTCCAATTCCGGCAATGCCTTTGGTCAACACAGTTCTGATTGGTTTTATTTGTCCAGGTAAACGTTTGAAGATGTTGTTGCTGTTGATTGCCTTATTTTGTGTGGTTTGTTTCTTAGAAACCATCTCAATTTGTCTCACCTCATGTTCATTATTAACCTCTCCACTTCCACTTTTTGTGATGTAAAGTTCTGTGTAGATATTATTTAAGAGAGTTTGTTTTCCATGTTTTTCAGTTCCTTGACATATTCGTTGAACCCTTTGACCCAATTTAATTTGAATCTCTTTGGCTTTTTGAAGACATTTGTCTAAGAAAAAGAAACAATTGTAATTCAAACTTGTTTAAAACTAAAAACAGATATAATACACTATTTATTAGTTACTCAATGGAGAAAAAAGTAGATTTATTCATACTTCCTGTGTGTAGAAAGTTCAAGGTGATCTTCAAAGCACCCTCGCTTCCAAAACTCTCCAACATTTTGTCAACTAAATCCAGAGTCTCGTCCATCTGAGTTTCAATGCACTCTGGGAATGTACAAATGAGATAGTTGTGGAATGCATTTAAGTTAGTCATGTTCCCCAGTGTCCGACGCAGTAGAAATGATGTGTCCAACTCCATTGGGATCTAGAAAAGAGAATGCAATCAGTTATTGAGAACATTCCTGGAAAAATTTCAATATACGCCGATGAGCCAAAACATTTTGACAGGTGAGACGAATAATAATGTTGATAATCTTCTAACACGGGCACATGTCAAGGTCTGTGTAGATTAGATGGGAAGCGAACATACATGTAGAAGAAATGTAGATAACTTGGTCAGAGCATTTCTGAAACAGCTGAGCTTGTGAGGTCTTCCTGTTCAACTGTGGTGAGTAGCAACAGTTCCAGGAGAACTGGTTTGTGGACAAACCACAAACCAGCGACAGGCCGTTGGGTCCCCCGTACTCATCGCTGCGCAAAGGCAAGAAAGGCCCAACCGACAGAAGGCGATTTGTAACCGGTGGTACAAGGCGCAGAACATTTTTAATTTTGGTTACGGGAGGAATGTGTCAGAACGCACAATGCATTGCAAGGAAATGATGGCGGTGGTCCCTGGACACCGCGCACATTGTTTGGGAATGGTTGGAGGAACATGATGAAGGGTTCAAGGTGTCGCCTAAACCTCCAAATTCCTTAATCTCAATCCGATTGAAGATCTGCGGGATGTGCTGGACCAACAAATTAAATCCATGGTGGATCCACCTCACAGAACATGAAGAATATGCTGCTAATGTATTGTTGCCAGACGGGGACGGCCCTGCCAAATATGGTGCCCTAGGTAAGACTTTAGCTGGTGCCCCCTTGCAACGCAGCCAATTAACCCCCCCCCCCCTAGCGTTTGTCTGTACCGCCCATCCCTCTCGCCAGATACCACAGGACGACTTCAGAGGTTTTGTAGAGTCCATGCTTCGGTGGGTCAGCAAACCAAAAGCATTTTAGACATGTGGTCATTATGTTTTGGCTCATTGGTGTACAGTTCAGTAATAAACACAAGAACAAGAGAAGATATTTTTCGCAAGCAAAACTAAATGGTTATAAGCCTGCGGTTTTTCTTGTGAAAATAGATATAGAACCTCTAACCTTTAAGTAGCATTTTTTGTGGCGTTTGTGACCTTCCACAGCACACACTTTACAGATCACCGTCTGGTCTGTAGTGCAGAAGACATCCAGAGCTTGGAAGTGCAGCTGGCAGATTTTCTGCTCCAGGTTTCCTGTCACCTCCACCAGGGTGTGTTTTTGCAATGCTGTTACCGTGTAATGCTGCTGTAGGTGAATCTCACAGGAGGAGACCTTACAGGTCAGACAAGACTTCACAGCTTTGAGCGGTTTCACAACGCAGAGATGACACGCTACATCTCCAGGTCCAGCATAACAGTGTGTTGAATGTGAACGTTGACGTTGGAGAGGTTCAGATGAGTTCATGTGGCTGACGCGCGGCCTGCAATGAACGTGGCCACAGGGCCTGGAACCACGATCCACTGGCTGCTTACCGCAAAGACATTCTGTTAGCCTGCTAAAGAGATAATAAAGGGAAAAACGGTTTACACATCTTCATCGCACGTCTTATTCAACAGCAGTGACAAAAAGTGACATATAGGTGTTGCTGTTATTGCATCACTCATTTTTTTTATTTGTGCACGTTGACGGGATATTTAGGTCTTAGTGAGCTCCTATCTTTCAAACCTTTTGTCATTCATGGGTCCCGGGCTGAAAGTAGGTGGTGTGTTCATTGAGTTGCCACTCTTGACTGATAGCAGGCTCGGAGTCGGACTCTCTGCTCGGCACTCCTGGTCACTGAACAAAATAAGGAGGCTGTTTACATTTACATAAACAATTTAACAGCAGGAATCGAACTCAGAATTTGTATTTCACAATAAACGCGGAACCTCTCGGCGCTGAGGCTCATTTCGGAGTATTTGTTCATCCGGTCCGTAGTTCTGACTGTCTCAACTAACAGACGTTTTGCAGTTTTCCTGTCCTCGTTTTCCCTTGAAAGGCTCATCCTAGAGGCCGCGGTCCTCCCTACATGAAACCAAAGTCAGTGTCACGACTACAGACAGTGGGTAAATACTTGTTACCATAAACATGAGCGATAGTACCAAAGCATCAGCATCAATCATATAAGGCGACCATAGGCTATAGCAGCACATTGACAGGGAACAGCTCACGCAGCTACTTGCTTTTTACTTTCGATTTCACGAAAGAGTATGGTAGAGAACTCTCTATTTGAGTAGGCAGTTTCAGCTTGGACATCTCAATGCCATATATTTAATGGAAATGACAGGGTCTGAACGATTGTACCCAGACAGGTCCACTCTGGCTATCTATCCAGTTCACTTAAAACACTGTTGACTGGCCCGCTTTCTGTGTTTTCTGTGATTTCTCCGACATAAGGTACCTTCATATTGTTTACGCATTCTAACCTTCTCTATGATTTTAATACAAAACAATTTCCTGACTTCCCAGACTGAGTAACTTTAAATCAGTAAATCCTTGATTCCACACACCTTATGTAGGCTACATACAAATTATTCACACGTAAACACACATCATAACAATTTATATCAATTCACATCATAAATACGGAGAAAATTATCATTACCTGTCAAGATCCGGAGAGTAGGCTACTGTTAACATATCCTCCAATGAGAAGACTAGTGGTCAAGTTCACACTGTTTAAACCGAACCAACACTAAAGTATAATATACAGTAAACCCAGAAGACTGCTGAACATTTGACTAATTGAATACTATTTGCGATATCGTAGATTTATATAATGAAATACAGTATGAAAGAAGACAAGTTATGTTTGAACAAAGTCAGTGTCAATAACGAGTTTTATATCCAAATTTTCTCACCACTCAAAATAAACTACAAACACAGCCTAGTGAACCCAATACTAGTGAACCCATGCCTTGGTGCAAGCCAGTACATTTCGCTGCTGTAAGTAATCTCTGATGACACTGCTGCCAAGTTGAACCGATTCTTCAGCCTGTTGTGGTTTATGCACTTTGTGGTTTATGCACTTTATGGTGATGCATGTTACGAATAGACAGTAAAAAACTAATGTAAGGTGTTGTAGATGGGAGTGGCCCTAGGGGACAGCAGGTGTTCTTACGGTAGCAGGGTTTTGGGGGATTTTGTGGGATAATGCTATGCCAAGTGTTCAGTAAAGACTGGTATTAAGCTATTCCATTGTCAGCTCTTCATTACTATTATCTAGTATATTACATAAGAAAATATGACTAAACTACTTGCATTATTCACTGACGTGGTTTTACAATCCCTGTAACTTGGTGCTGGTGTAATTTAAAAAAAGAGCGCCCTCTTCTGGCTCAAACAAATATATAAACACACTCAGGATTGGGTGAATTAAACATAAACCTACCACTACCCTAAATGTACCTTAAGGTAACCAAACGTATGCCAAATGTAAACAAACCATAAACACCAACACTGCAGATATGCAAGAAATATCTTTTTGTGAAAGTATCCCAAATTCTAAAACGTTTCCCTAATCCCAACATCTGAAGAGGAAATTGTATTTTTGTAGGTATCGAGGTGAGTATTTTTTTTATCTTACTGGGGACATCTGACACCCACAATTATGCATGCATTGGTCAAACATTCCTGTTTTATTTAAATATCTATATCTCTTTACGGCAAGAGGACTAGGCTAATGTTTTATGGACATCTTGATTCATATAAGGTATCATATTATCCTAATATTAGCCAGAGTTGAAGTATTTGTATCCTTTGGTTGTGAGGTTTTCTCGTCTCTTGTGATGAAAAAACTGACATTATGTTCATTCTCCTGTAGAGGGTGCTAGTGCCACATTATCCCTCTCATGCAGTTTAATGTAAGTGGTGTGTGTGTGTGTGTGTGTGTGTGTGTGTGTGTGTGTGTGTGTGTGTGTGTGTGTGTGTGTGTGTGTGTGTGTGTGTGTGTGTGTGTGCGTGCGTGCGTGCGTGCGTGCGTGCGTGCGTGCGTGCGTGCGCGTGCGTGTGCGTGCGTGTGTGTGTGTCTCAGAGATAGACAAGAGAGAGAGAGTGGACAAGAGAGCCAATAGCTCTGTATGTACACTAATGAGCCAAATCACATGACACACGTGAATGGAATATATTGATCGTCTCCTGAGAGGTCACATGTCAACGACTGTGTAGATAAGAAAGGAAAGCTGCCTTAACAAGGGCCAGACGACTGGGTAGATTAGACCGTAAAGCTGCCTTAACAAGGGCCAGACTACTGGGTAGATTAGACCGTAAAGGTGCCTTAACAAGGGCCAGACGACTGGGTAGATTAGACAGTAAAGATGCCTTAACAAGGGCCAGACGACTGGGTAGATTAGACAGTAAAGGTGCCTTAACAAGGGCCAGACGACTGGGTAGATTAGTCAGTAAAGCTGCCTTAACAAGGGCCAAACGACTGGGTAGATTAGACAGTAAAGCTGCCTTAACAAGGGCCAGACGACTGGGTAGATTAGACAGTAAAGCTGCCTTAACAAGGGCCAAACGACTGGGTAGATTAGACAGTAAAGCTGCCTTAACAAGGGCCAGACGACTGGGTAGATTAGACAGTAAAGCTACCTTAACAAGGGCCAGACGACTGGGTAGATTAGACAGTAAAGATGCCTTAACAAGGGCCAGACGACTGGGTAGATTAGACAGTAAAGCTGCCTTAACAAGGGCCAGACAACTGGGTAGATTAGACAGTAAAGCTACCATAACAAGGGCCAGACGACTGGGTAGATTAGACAGTAAAGCTGCCTTAACAAGGGCCAAACGACTGGGTAGATTAGACAGTAAAGCTGCCTTAACAAGGGCCAGACGACTGGGTAGATTAGACAGTAAAGCTACCTTAACAAGGGCCAGACGACTGGGTAGATTAGACAGTAAAGATGCCTTAACAAGGGCCAGACGACTGGGTAGATTAGACAGTAAAGCTGCCTTAACAAGGGCCAGACAACTGGGTAGATTAGACAGTAAAGATGCCTTAAGATATCGGTATCATCAACAACCCAGTTGTTGTTTAGCATGAATTATAAATATTTTTGTTGCTTTAAGAGTTATTTTGCAATCTTTATGGGATGTATAGAAGCTGTGAGTTCAGGATTAAAATGCAACTATTATTTATTGAATTTCCCTATGAATATATATGTATATATATATATTGGACACTATATTTCATGCTCTACTGTTATCTACCTCAGTGTGTCATGGTTCATTTCACTATGAATATATATATATATACTGGACACTATATATCATGCTCTACTGTTATCTACCTCAGTGTCTCATGGTTAATTTCACTATGGATATATATTTTTGGCACTATGTTGTTCTGCTGGGGGTTTCCCCAGAAGCAGCTTCAGCCACAGAGGCGGTTTTTGTCTGTCAGTCCCCCATGGTAGTGGTGGAGGGTACAGGGGACATATCTCCAGGGACGACAGGGGCCACTCCTCTGGGGACAGGGGACAAGGAGGATGAAGAGGAGGAAGGGGCCACTCCTCTGGGGACAGGGGACAAGGAGGAGGAAGGGGCCACTCCTCCGGGGACAGGGGACAAGGAGGAGGAAGAGGAGGAAGGGGCCACTCCTCCGGGGACAGGGGACAAGGAGGAGGAAGAGGAGGAAGGGGCCACTCCTCCGGGGACAGGGGACAAGGAGGAGGAAGGGGCCACTCCCCTGGGGACAGGGGACAAGGAGGATGAAGAGGAGGAAGGGGCCACTCCTCTGGGGACAGGGGACAAGGAGGATGAAGAGGAGGAAGGGGCCACTCCTCTGGGGACAGGGGAGAATCCATCTCCGACACTGGGGGAGGAGTTAGAGGCCAGCTCAGGAACGTAGAAGATGGGAACCATCTCGGGACATAGAATACCAGAACCAGCTTGGGGACATAAAAGACGGGAACCAGCTCGGGACGTAGGAGACAGGAAACAGCACGGGCAAATGGGAACCAGGAACCAGCTCGGGGACGTAGGAGACATCTCCATGAGGAGATACTAAGATAGCATTTGGCAGTGTTTCAAGGTTGATATACCGGCAGCGTGTTTCCTCTTCAATACCAATGCGATATAAAATACATTTTGAATTGTAATTGGTGTAATATGATTTAAGCATTTGTCATGTGTCCCCGTATCTTAATTCCAATTCCTACTCATAATGATACGACAAGGATACATGACAAGGATACATCTGTTTGTATATTTTATTGTATCACTCATAACCCAAACATAGCAAATACATGCAGAAGTGTCCCTTGTTTATTTGAATGTAGTACATCCTGACATCTTTGTTAATCTAACATAAACTATCCATAAAGCTTGGAATATAATTAAAACAAAATGGTGATGTTAGCCAAAATGTAATAACAGATGTTGAAAAAATAATGCAGGTCTTAGAATAAACTGTTAATGGCTTATGAAATGAAAGTATTTGTATGGACACGTTATAAGTTCATAATAGTACAACTATCTGTTTATACAATGCAACTTTTATTTATCAATCATGTTGCTTGATAAGAAGTAAATTATTTTGATTATCCGAAACAACTTTGTGTTGTTCAGTCCCAAGTTTCAGATTTTTCTTTAATTCTGACAGAACACCACAGGTTTTATTTCTCTCAACGCCAATGGCAAAAGAAAACAGCCATTTAACCCAACGTCCGTATTTAAGGCAGATGGGACAACTATTCTTGGTTAGGCAGTCAGTTAAACGGAAATCTAAACTGCATTCGGTCTAGATAGGGATTCTCTCAAAGAAAAGTGGCTAGGGTGAGTGTTTGTGGGCGGTCTCCTATGAAAATGGAGTGCAGCCGTGAATTCATATTTGCTGCGTCCTCTTCTCCAGTTTAATCCATATCCCCTTCTCTGGCCGGAGAATGAGTTCCCCCACAGGACAGAGTTCCTCACTCTTCTGGCACGCCTCCACGTTGAAACCGCGCAAGATTGAGGCCAGAATCACCTTCTCTTCCATTATAGCAAAACGCTGACCTGGATGTGTGAAGAATGTAGCGAGAGCATGAAATACGCCATTTTGTTTTAATAAAGTGAAATGCCTTGATTTCCTTTAAATCAAGGTAATCCTTCAAAATGTAATTCTAAGTCAGGTGTACGGACAGTTTTTCAATCATGGAATTGTGTTCTACAGTGTTATTTCCAGTCAATCTAGTGAGCTAAACTTCTATTCAAATTCTAAATAATCCTTATTAGCTTTAATAAAATCATTGCCTCTGACCAATACAGCCCAGGCAATACAGCGCAGGCATTATTATTTGTGAAATGTATGTCAACTGTATACACCGTATTAATTCCTGAGTGGCAATGTGGAAAATGAAAGATTTTTTTTTTAGGTTACTTAGAAATGTTGGATATGCTATAAATAATTGTGCATAAGGACATTTCCATCATAATTTCTCAGCTAATTAATTTTACAGACACAAAAAACATTCTACCATGTTAAATTAACAATTGGGATTCAACATTTACAGAAATGTATCTGTTTCCAACAGTCTGGTCTCTTTTTATCAGGATATTACCTTGCATTAATTAAATTATATGAGTTGTCTCCTTCCTGAATTGACTGTAAATAAAGTGGAACTGACCCCGCCCCCAGATCTATTATTTCTTACCGATGCAATTACGCAGCCCAGCGGAGAAGGGGATGAACGAGTACGGATGTCTCCCAACATTATTTTCCGGGATAAAGCGCTCCGGGCGGAACTCCTCGGGTTGGGGGAAGTGGCGCTCGTCACGGTGGAGGGAGTACGGTATAATGACGGCGTTGGCACCTTTTGGGACCTTGAACCCATCTAAGAGTAAGTGTGAAACACATGTTCAGTTATTTGTCCATAAAAGGTCATTAAAGGGCCTAATTACAATACATACAAACACAAACTGAGAAATAAAAAAATGTACACCATTTTCTTATGGAAGCATATGGAGTAAATTCAAATGAAATGCAATCCCAAATGGCATTTACATGTTCAAAGAATGGCACGCTTTTTAATGGACGAAATGAAAATGCAATCCCAAATAACTTTAAAATTTTTATAGAATGCCCTGCTTTTTAGTGGTCTTAATTAAAATGAAAACGCTATTTCAAAAATTAGTTACCAAGCTCGTTGAGGGAAAATATTCAAATAAAACGCAATCTGTCAGTCCTCTTATCAAGGCGGGTTGTAAAGGCAAATCTCTTATTCTTCTGTGCCTTCTTTTGAAGTCAGTCTTAATACAACTAGTATTTGCAACACGAACAAACCAAAGATTCTTTTTTTTTTAATGTTTACTTGTAAAACAAAAGTTATACAATGGTAAGTACCGTCAAAAAACTCTATTGCTTCCTACGTTTCTATTTTCAAACTTACTGCATTCAATCAATTATTCTATGACGTAGTACTAACCGATTTGAAAATTAAATACTAAAACGTTATCAGAATTGAACGTCTCCAAATGGTACATTTAACATTTCTTATACATTTTCATACAATGGTTATTTTTATACAATGTTAACTGCTTTCAAACTAAATTATTATTTCTAATAAACAATTCCCTATTTGGCTCTTACACGTGATTTTCAGTTAGGACGTATCTTCCTTGGAAATAACTTCCTTGGACATAACTTCCTATCTTTGATGACCTGGGCCAGCTTTAAACTATAGAAATAGCTGTGTTGAGCCGGGAATACACCCGGCGCTTCTGTGGCGCCAATTGTCTTCCGGCAAAATACTGAATGCATAAAAATAAACTCCTGAACGCACCAATACCTAAACATGAAATGCATTTTTTTTATTTTATTTAGAGTGTCCACTCTAGTCAATGCTTGTGATTCCATCACATTTTAAAAGCTGCTCTCCGCTATAGATGGAAACATGTACAGTTTTGCAAAATGCCAGTACTCATCCTGCTTTGCTGGCAATGTTTTGACATATAGGTACCAAATAATTAAAGATACATGTATTTTAATGACTGCTACTTTAATCATAGCTACAAATATTTTATTCACATCGGTCATAGCTGGACTTTTCTTAACTTTAACTGTAGTTAAGTCTCTCGCTGGGGCAATGATGGCATGTGGCTTGACTGGTGTCACAAGTGGTGGACACTAGGTTCCCACTCTGGGGATTTTAGTGTGGTGCACGCATGTTGAGATTGTGAACACCAGGTGCTAGTTAGGTGATTAGGTTCACTGGGTTATGTTGCACTTTGCTTCTCATTGTTTCATGTCACGGGTACATATAGCTGTGTTATTTACTATTGGAAACAAAGACCCCATCTCGCCCACAGAACTTTGTGACTGAGCAGTTAGCTGATGTCCTTGCAGAACACAAGGTGGTGTTTACAAATTTTTAGGAGAGGTGATGGAGAAAGAGTAACAGATAATTTGCAGAAGTGCCGAGGTCGAGCATTATCGAACAACATGAAGACCATGACATAACTTGCTCTGAAGCCTGATGCTCTTCATCACCTGAGTAGAAAAGCTGTATCGATAGCCAGGTGTACCTACATTTCAATTCTGAATGACTGATCCAAAAGTTTAAATAAATAGTTTAGCATGTAATTCGTGTCACTCACTGATAACGCAGTTTTCACCGATGTTGCGGGCGAAAAACGGTACTGAGGGGAACAGGCGCAGGGACTCTTTAATGACACACTCCAGGTAGCGCAGATTCTTCAGATCCTCTGTGTTAATTGGTCTGTCAGACACACCTAGTGGTATAAGAGGCACATTACACTCCAAGCAATATCAATGGGTTTGGACTTACAGTTAGTATTTAATCACATTGTAGTTTAACAAAATGTCGACAATATATTTGCGGCTTTTTTCACCACATGTGTTCACCAGACATGATTTTGTGTTCGTAAAAAGGCATACGTATAGAATACCGTTCACTAATTTACGTGTCTTCGCTTTCTTTAATCACGGCCTGAATCAAGTGCAAAACACCTAACACCGAAAATCCAAATGTTTTACCAAACACTGTATGCAGCTCTTCTTGAAGCTTCTTTTGGACCTCGGGATGTGAACCTATCAGATGAATGGCCCAATTCATGGCAGCGGCTGTGGTATCGTGACCCTGTTCAAGGGGAACAAAACAAAAACCTCTAATGGATATCTGACGCTTATAACTCTTATATAACGCATATCTAATGCATACAACACATATCTAATTCATATCTAACTCATATCGGACATATATATAACACATATCTAACACATATATAACTCATATATAACTCATATATAACACATGTGTAATGCATATATAACACATATCTAATTCATATCTAACTCATATCGGACACATATATAACACATATCTAACACATATATAACTCATATATAACTCATATATAACACATGTGTAATGCATATATAACACATATCTAATTCATATCTAACTCATATCGGACACATATATAACACATATCTAACACATATATAACTCATATATAACTCATATATAACACATGTGTAATGCATATATAACACATATCTAACACAAATCTAACTCATATATAACTCATATATAACATGTATTTAATGCATATATAACACATATCTAACTCATATATAACTCAATATATAACTCATATATAACACATGTCTAATGCATATATAACACATATCTAACACATATATAACTCATATCTAACACATATCTAACACATATCTAACTCATATAACATATCTAACTCATTTATAACTTATATATAACACATGTCTAATGCATATATAACACATATCTAACACATATCTAACACATATCTAACACATATATAACTCATATCTAACTCATATCTAACTCATATCTAACACATATCTAACTCATATCTAACACATATCTAACACATATCTAACATTCAGTATATCGAACACATATCTAACACATATCTAACACAAATCTAACACATTGTACTTGGAGCATGTGGCACATGTTTTAACCTCTGACCCTGAACATGAAGGTGTCCACTTCCTCCTGGATGTCCCGGTGGGTCAATTTGTTGCCCTCGTCATCTGTGGTCTTCAGCAGCATGTCCAGGAAGGCCCTCCTCTTCCTCTGGTCGGATTCGCTGTCCGACTCAGCGTGAGAGATGTACTCCGCCCTCTCATTGATCACCTGAGGTAATTTCAGTGAAAATATTTGACGTAAACAATGACATGCCACCAAGGACACAAACAGACTGAGATAACTGGCGCAGATAATCCCAATGACATAATGGATCTGAGATAAATGTCTTATTCCCTGAACTACCGATCTCTCTCTACAGCACGTGTTAATCCGTAAGTGATGGATGGCAATTAGAACCATCACAGACCAATTAACTGGGAGTGAGGAACTGGGAAATGAACCCATGTAGCTCAGTTTTAATTCAGCCTGATACATTCAGATCATGAGACACCTGACTGGCTGAGAACATTTCAGGCAGAAAAAACTGGTGATTAAAAACTATTTGCAGCTAATGTTCCACACTTTGCTCTTCTCACTCTGGTACAAGTCAATTTAAGTCAAAACTATGAGATCTAAATAGCTATGGAATTCACTGTAGAAGTCGTCAGGTTGGACATTGGCTTTTCTCCCTGAGTGCAAATCCAGAGCTAAAAGCTCATTTTTGGATGTATTGATTTACAGACTTACGTTGGAGGTGAAAGAGTGCAGGACCTTGAGGCATTTGTTGTGCTCCGATCCCTCACCAAAATAGTTATAAACAAAGTCAGGCCAGAACCACGGCATCCTCTGTCGTCTTGTGATGATGTCGCTCATCCTAAAATTATAGAAATTCCAATTGAATTGTGTTGAAAAAAAAATGTATTCTATCAATTTCGCACGCTCACTGGACACTTACTTGTACACACACTTGACATACTCGGAGTCGTGGTTACTCTGAGCATAGATCTTCTTCCCCATTGCCGTCTCTGAAAGGCAATCACATGCATTCGTCGTCATGAGGCATTTCAAGGAGGGCCGCTAGCCAGGCCCGGCACCACGAGGGGGGCACTCATTTGTCTATGTTTTAAGTATATCAAAAACATTTTAGCCCCATCATTATTTTAAAAGCCTCCTCGGTCACCTCGTCCTGGCGCCGGGCCTGCCGCAAGCTCTCAACTGATTACAATGAACCCCCGCTCTGACTTAGACTCACCGCAGACGATATCGAGAGCACAGAGGGTGACATGGTTGAAGCAGTTGAAAGACCCCTTGCCGGCCTCCTTGTTCAGCTTTTCCACCAGCACCTCGGCCTGCTCGTTCATCACCTCCAGGAAATCGGTCAGGATAGAGAAGTGGAAAGTGGGGGTGAGCATCTTCCGCCTCCGTCGCCACTTGTTCCCCGTGCTGTGGTATGGACGGAGGGAAACGGGGACAGCGAAAGAAACAGAGACCGTGAAAGGAGCGAGGACAGAGAAAGAAACAGGGATAGAGAAAGAAACAGGGACAGAGAAAGTAACAAGAACGAAAGAACGAGAATGAAAAAGGCACACAAGACAGAAACGGGGACAGAGAAAGATACAGGGACACAAGACAAAAACGGGGACAGAGAAAGAAGTGTGACAGATGAAGTGACAGACAAATAAACATGAACAGATTAAGAAAGGGGACAGAGAAAGTAATAACTGATATACAGAGAAAAATGAGACAGCTTTTTGTGTTACTGTCTGTGTTACTGTCTGTGTTACTATCTGTGTTACTGGATGTGTTACTATCTGTGTTACTGTCTGTGTTACTGTCTGTGGTAAAGACAAAGTCTTTATTTCCAGTTGTCTGTACTAAATCTCTTTTTAAATATCCTAATTTGTGTCACTTTGAATTTGATGCATATATGTTTGACATTTAGGGCCTGTTGAATATGATTGAGTGTTTGGGAAACCCACCTGGTGAGCAGACCGGTACCAAGCCAGGGATGGAGGAACTTGTACGCATGAGCCTTTTCCATGTGAACAGGGTTGTTTAGAACTGTCTATGGAATAGATTAGAGTACTTTATCCTCACAGAGGGAACATTAATGCTAATAAACTGAAAAACAATGAACAAAGAAAATTGAAAAAAACAACTTACATTAAAAAAAAGAAATTTAACAATTTCTGCTGTAGGATTATTTTTTATCACAGCAAATGAGCCATATCCACTTTTAGTCAATAGAGTCTGTTTGCTTTGGCACCCTTGTGGGAAAGCAGTAGACCGGAGTGTATTTCAATAGACGTTATCTTTATTAGCTGTGGTACTGTAGTGTATGGACATTTACATTTTGGAGAGTAGATCTGCTCTATGCAGGATCCAGAATAATATAAAGTGCATGTTTCTAAGCATGTCTAAATAAGGAAGCAAGAATCAGTATAATAACTGTCCAACTCTCCCCAGTATAATAACTGTCCAACTCTCCCCAGTATAATAACTGTCCAACTCTCCCCAGTATAATTACTGTCCAACTCTCCCCAGTATAATAACTGTCCAACTCTCCCCAGTATAATAACTGTCCAACTCTCCCCAGTATAATAACTGTCCAACTCTCCCCAGTATAATAACTGTCCAACTCTCCCCAGTATAATAACTGTCCAACTCTCCCCAGTATAATAACTGTCCAACTCTCCCCAGTATAATAACTGTCCAACTCTCCCCAGTAATAACTGTCAACTCTCCCCAGTATAATAACTGTCCAACTCTCCCCAGTATAATAACTGTCCAACTCTCCCCAGTATAATAAACTCTCTGTCCAACTCTCCCCAGTATAATAACTGTCCAACTCTCCCCAGTATAATAACTGTCCAACTCTCCCCAGTATAATAACTGTCCAACTCTCCCCAGTATAATAACTGTCCAACTCTCCCCAGTATAATAACTGTCCAACTCTCCCCAGTATAATAACTGTCCAACTCTCCCCAGTATAATAACTGTCCAACTCTCCCCAGTATAATAACTGTCCAACTCTCCCCAGTATAATAACTGTCCAACTCTCCCCAGTATAATAACTGTCCAACTCTCCCCAGTATAATAACTGTCCAACTCTCCCCAGTATAATAACTGTCCAACTCTCCCCAGTATAATAACTGTCCAACTCTCCCCAGTATAATAACTGTCCAACTCTCCCCAGTATAATAACTGTCCAACTCTCCCAGTATAATAACTGTCCAACTCTCCCCAGTATAATAACTGTCCTGTCCAACTCTCCCCAACTCTCCCCATTATAATAGTATAATAACTGTCCAACTCTCCCCAGTATAATAACTGTCCAACTCTCCCCAGTATAATAACTGTCCAACTCTCCCCAGTATAATAACTGTCCAACTCTCCCCAGTATAATAACTGTCCAACTCTCCCCAGTATAATAACTGTCCAACTCTCCCCAGTATAATAACTGTCCAACTCTCCCCAGTATAATAACTGTCTGTCCAACTCTCCCCAGTATAATAACTGTCCAACTCTCCCCAGTATAATAACTGTCCAACTCTCCCCAGTATAATAACTGTCCAACTCTCCCCAGTATAATAACTGTCCAACTCTCCCCAGTATAATAACTGTCCAACTCTCCCCAGTATAATAACTGTCCAACTCTCCCCAGTATAATAACTGTCCAACTCTCCCCAACTCTCTCCCAGTATAATAACTGTCCAACTCTCCCCAGTATAATAACTGTCCAACTCTCCCCAGTATAATAACTGTCAACTCTCCCCAGTATAATAACTGTCCAGCTCTCCCCAGTATAATAACTGTCCAACTCTCCCCAGTATAATAACTGTCCAACTCTCCCCAGTATAATAACTGTCCAACTCTCCCCAGTATAATAACTGTCCAACTCTCCCCAGTATAATAACTGTCAACTCTCCCCAGTATAATAACTGTCCTCTCCCCAGTACTCTCCCCAGTATAATAACTGTCCAACTCTCCCCAGTATAATAACTGTCCAACTCTCCCCAGTATAATAACTGTCCAACTCTCCCCAGTATAATAAATAACTGTCCAACTCTCCCCAGTATAATAACTGTCCAACTCTCCCAGTATAATAACTGTCCAACTCTCCCCAGTATAATAACTGTCCAACTCTCCAAGTATAATAACTGTCTCTCCCCAGTATAATAACTGTCCAACTCTCCCCAGTATAATAACTGTCCAACTCTCCCCAGTATAATAACTGTCCAACTCTCCCCAGTATAATAACTGTCCAACTCTCCCCAGTATAATAACTGTCCAACTCTCCCCAGTATAATAACTGTCCAACTCTCCCCAGTATAATAACTGTCCAACTCTCCCCAGTATAATAACTGTCCAACTCTCCCCAGTATAATAACTGTCCAACTCTCCCCAGTATAATAACTGTCCAACTCTCCCCAGTATAATAACTGTCCAACTCTCCCCAGTATAATAACTGTCCAACTCTCCCCAGTATAATAACTGTCCAACTCTCCCCAGTATAATAACTGTCCAACTCTCCCCAGTATAATAACTGTCCAACTCTCCCCAGTATAATAACTGTCCAACTCTCCCCAGTATAATAACTGTCCAACTCTCCCCAGTATAATAACTGTCCAACTCTCCCCAGTATAATAACTGTCCAACTCTCCCCAGTATAATAACTGTCCAACTCTCCCCAGTATAATAACTGTCCAACTCTCCCCAGTATAATAACTGTCCAACTCTCCCCAGTATAATAACTGTCCAACTCTCCCCAGTATAATAACTGTCCAACTCTCCCCAGTATAATAACTGTCCAACTCTCCCCAGTATAATAACTGTCCAACTCTCCCCAGTATAATAACTGTCCTCTCCCAGTATAATCTCCAACTCTCAGTATAATAACTGTCCAACTCTCCCCAGTATAATAACTGTCCAACTCTCCCCAGTATAATAACTGTCCAACTCTCCCCAGTATAATAACTGTCCAACTCTCCCCAGTATAATAACTGTCAACTCTCCCCAGTATAATAACTGTCCAACTCTCCCCAGTATAATAACTGTCCAACTCTCCCCAGTATAATAACTGTCCAACTCTCCCCAGTATAATAACTGTCCAACTCTCCCCAGTATAATAACTGTCCCCAGCTAATAACAACTCTCCCCAGTATAATAACTGTCCAACTCTCCCCAGTATAATAACTGTCCAGCTCTCCCCAGTATAATAACTCCAACTCCCCAGTATAATAACTGTCCAACTCTCCCCAGTATAATAACTGTCCAACTCTCCCAGTATAATAACTGTCCAACTCTCCCCAGTATAATAACTGTCCAACTCTCCCCAGTATAATAACTGTCCAACTCTCCCCAGTATAATAACTGTCCAACTCTCCCCAGTATAATAACTGTCCAACTCTCCCCAGTATAATAACTGTCCAACTCTCCCCAGTATAATAACTGTCCAACTCTCCCCAGTATAATAACTGTCCAACTCTCCCCAGTATAATTACTGTCCAACTCTCCCCAGTATAATAACTGTCCAACTCTCCCCAGTATAATAACTGTCCAACTCTCCCCAGTATAATAACTGTCCAGCTCTCCCCAGTATAATAACTGTCCAACTCTCCCCAGTATAATTACTGTCCAACTCTCCCCAGTATAATAACTGTCCAACTCTCCCCAGTATAATAACTGTCCAACTCTCCCCAGTATAATAACTGTCCAACTCTCCCCAGTATAATAACTGTCCAACTCTCCCCAGTATAATAACTGTCCAACTCTCCCCAGTATAATTACTGTCCAACTCTCCCCAGTATAATTACTGTCCAACTCTCCCCAGTATAATAACTGTCCAACTCTCCCCAGTATAATTACTGTCCAACTCTCCCCAGTATAATAACTGTCCAACTCTCCCCAGTATAATTACTGTCCAACTCTCCCCAGTATAATAACTGTCCAACTCTCCCCAGTATAATAACTGTCCAACTCTCCCCAGTATAATAACTGTCCAACTCTCCCCAGTATAATAACTGTCCAACTCTCCCCAGTATAATAACTGTCCAACTCTCCCCAGTATAATAACTGTCCAACTCTCCCCAGTATAATAACTGTCCAACTCTCCCCAGTATAATAACTGTCCAGCTCTCCCCAGTATAATTACTGTCCAACTCTCCCCAGTATAATAACTGTCCAACTCTCCCCAGTATAATAACTGTCCAGCTCTTGACCTAATGGTTGACACGTTTGTTTTCTCAACCAGAAATTAAGATCGCACCAGCTCTATGATACCACGTGCGATAAATCAAGTTGTTTACGATGGTCAGATCTGCAAACATGCCAGACCGTTTAGAAAAATAGAACCGAAATTTGATGAAGAGGCCTACCTCAATGGTTTCTGCGTGGAACAGAATTATCAATGGGATCGGTCCAATCCAAATCTTTAACAGAGGCTGATTCTTAAACTGCACTGTGTAACCGATGACTTGACGGAAGAAATCTGAAGCCAAGCAAAGAAAATTGAACGAATTTATAATATTTTAAAAACATATACAATTTGTGTAGAGTTTTATATGAACGAGTCCAAAAATTCATAAACGTTTAAAGGATAGAATGTATTGCATCTTTCTGAGAGCAGGAACTAAAATCACACTACCACTCTAAGCTGTAGCTCGCTCAAAGTGGATGTCATTGTGAAAGAAAAATATATTGGTGTCGATTTTAATTCAGTAAATCATGCATACTGTCATACTACAGAGCATAGAACATACTACAGAACATAGAACATACTACAGAACATTGAACAGTATATTATTGTGTGGTAAATTCATATGGCTTCAATACTAAATTACATTACTACATCCGATGAGAAACTAAAAACATGAAATGAATAACTAGGTTCTCACAACATCCAAGTAAACACCTGTTAGAAAGGATGTTATTGAAACTAACTCATTAGAAAACAGGTACTCCACAGGTACGTTCACATCCCTGTTATATGTAATACTCAGAATTCTACCGATCATTTGGTTTGTTTAAATCCACACGTTAATCTAAATGTAGTGAACTAAGGTTGTAAGGAAAAAGATTAATTGTAATTATATTCTATCATTTTAGAACCTCAGAATTGACCGTAAGTGTATGTTTGGTGTTTTTGTCATTTTTGGTTCTAATCACACTGGTGATCTGCTTGGATCATAAAAACACAACTTATGATAATAGAGATAGCATTACTATTGGATTCAGAATAGGATGACGCACCTAAGAATAAACACAATCCTACGTACCATTTGATCCCTCCAAATCTAAATACAGTTGCTGGCTCTATAATTAAATATGAATACAGCATTCTTTTCCATTTCAGTTATACTCTTCTGCTTGGCTTCACAACAGCACCAGAGGCACCATGAAAATGTTCTGAGTATTTGACAATACAATTCAACAGAACTATTTATTTTCTCTTCTCTTTTTTTTTCTAACGCTCTCCTGTATTTTCCTGTCCTCTACTTTTTGTCTCCTCCCTCTGATGTTATTTTTCCTCTCTGCCATCTCTTGTCTCACACTCTCGTTCCTCGCCTCTACTCTCTCTGCCCTCGTACCAACTTTCCTCTCTCACCTCCAGGGTTGGATTTGAACTGAAGTGCATTCCCTATGAAGGGATATGTTCCTTCAATCTCCGGTATTGGCTTCATTTCTATCCATTTGTGCACATAGTTTCTGAGCAGCTTGTAGGTGATGTAGGTCAGCAATCCGACGATAAGGCTCGCTCCCAGCATCCAGAACGCGTAGGGCCCCGAAATGGCCGCCATCTCTAATATCTAAGCCAAAGGTTGGCCGAGAAAACTAAAAACTGTACAGCATAACCCACTGCTGGTGCTTATTTATCTGCTTTATCTGGTCGAGAAAACTAAACACTGTACAGAAAAACCCACTGCTGGTGCATATTTATCTACTTTAGCCTGACCTCATTTTAGGTGGACTTTAATCTTGACCTTTCCTCTACTTCTGTCAGACTGCCCACTGGTAAATTAATGATTCATCAAGGGAGAGATGAATTATGTAAAAAGTGATATTTATTAGGGGCAGATTAAGATTATGGCTGTTTATGTGTTTCAGCACTTCACACAGTTTATCTAACAAATATTCGTAGTTAACTTTCCAGACACCTTGCGCACCGAAAAAAAGCCATCCAAGCAGTTTTTAGAGCATTTTTATTTTTTATCATTACACAGAAATGATTAGTTACAGCGGAAAGTGCTACCCAAATTCAGATTTTTTTTGAGACAGTATGTAAACGAGGAGGGACTTGTAAATGTACTTAAATGTATTTAAAAAAAGAACGTATAAAGACAAAGCGTTGGATGTTTTACCTAATAAACTACATGTAAACCTTTATTTTGAAATTGATGCATGAAACACATTCCCAAAAATTGGGACGCCATTTAGTACAAATAGCAATGTGACAATTTGAAATAAGAATGTGATGTGAAACAGGTGAAGCTATCGTGTAATCACAGTTTATTAGAGGAGCGTCACCAATGCTCAGCAAGGCTTTTTTCACCTGTAAATGAAAACAAGATTTAAATTAAATAGAGCCCCTTTTTTAATAGAGCCCCTTTAAAATAGACTCCTTTTAATATAGCCAATTTTTAATAGATCCCTTTTTAATAGAGTCTCTTATAGAGACCCTTTTTAATAGAGCCCCATTTAAATAGAGCCCCCTTTTAATCAAGCCTCTTTCTTAAGTGCACATATTCTGACTTTGAACTTAAGGACAGAGAAGGACAATGTCTATCAGTTATTCATTCAGGGTGGTGGACAAAGAAATCAGGGTGTGTCATTATATTCCATAAATTCATGACCTTTTCCCTAGTCCCCATGCACTATAATGTATAGGTGGATAAGAGCTATCAGCTTGTAAACTGTGGTAAATGATAACCTACATGAAACAAACAAAAAATGCAACACAGTGAACTGCAATTAATAATGAATAGTAATTTATTACATGTGTTGAACGCTTTTCTTTATTTAGAATAATTGGCAGTTATTTATTACCTGTGTAACCTGAGTTCTAAAGTGTAAAGGTCACACCCTGGCTGTGTAGGACTTGGCGACCACTTGACGCTCGTTTTTCTCTCAGATCAATACATCACCACATGCTGTGTTTCATTGACCACCGGCGGCTTGCGTTTCATCTTGAAAAATAATTACTATGCGCTCTTATAAGGAGGGGCTTCTTGCAGGAAATAGCAATTGAAAAAAACTAAAGCTAACATTTTGGAGATGCAGCAGGGCAGCTGATTCAGGGTAATTTATGTTTATTTACGTCTCACAAATCTGAAGATGTAAATCCGATTTTGTTACGACACAAAGGAGTAGTCCAGAGAAAGTCAGGCGCAGAGCATCGTGACATAGTAACAATAACCAACACCGTGCACCAAGACCCAGTGACTTAAATAACTAACATAATCACAAAAATCTAAATCAGCTGTTCTCATTCTAATTACCCAACATCTGATACAGGTGTCTTCAAACTTATATAAGACTAAAATAACTGCTACGCCCTCCTAGGCCACTAGATGTTCTCAGTGGGCCAACTAAACTGAATCGTTTTTCTTAACATGCCAAATAGAATACAAAGGGTGAAAATAAAAATACACTGCTTATAAAATTAAGAATGGGTTCAAACTCAGCATACTATTGGCAGAACAGTCGTTAAATGCTTGAATACATTTTGTGTGCCTTTTTACTCCTTTTGTTTTATACCATGGTATCATCCTATAAGACATACATGCATAGTAGTTGTTAATTAACAATGAATTACCATGATAACTGACTATAATTATATTTAGCATAGAATATTGGCATATGATAAGTGCATTTTATCAGATCCACCGTATGACCTGAAGCTTGTTATTTCTTTTAGGCAACGAAGATACCCTAAGGTAAGAAATCTTGTCAAGTGATCTGTCAGGATCTGTCAGGGTTGCTCTTACTTGCAGGGAAACAGGACGCATTCGCAGAGATTCAGAAAACACAGTCTCTTTATTACGATAGCTAGGACTTGAAATTCGAGCAAATACAAAGAAACAAACTAAAGTAAGGACTCACCAAGAATTAGGCCTGACATCAACAGAGCCGAATTAAATACATTAACTATTGAGGGTAAACCAAGTGGCAACCTTCCGGTCTCTCTCCTGAAACCAATAAGGAAGTGAGTTCAACTGCAATTCATTGACTGTCCGCTTGAGCGTGGCTGCAGAAGTGAGTCAAATCTGTATCTCCCCCATGTTAAAATGATCAACTTTACAGAAGAAAAAAACATGTTTACAGCCTGGTTCTCTATTTGGATTTGGTCTATACAGCTAATTTTGCCCTTCATAACAACTGTGAGGGGGGGTGTGCTGCATTTTCATAAATAGCGTAACATTTATTAACACTGACTATATTTGGAAGTATTTTTTGACATGTCCTAAAAGACATGTGTAAGAAATTTGCCTATAATTACTCAGTAAACAGCATCCAGACTCCTCAGCTCCATCCACGTACCGCCTCCGACCATTTTCGTTTATCCGGGAGTGACGCGCTGCCCAGATGGATATGGTCGGCTACGCCCACTTTAGGCTTCAAAAACGGTCTTCAGAACCCTACGGGTGACGTCACGGATACTACGTCCATATCTTTATACAGTCTATGGGGTAAACTAGACAAAGGTGAGGGATATTACACGTCATATGACTACAGAGAAATTACAAAACAATGACACACCAGGAGTGTGCATAACCAGACAAGACAGAACAAGACCAGACTACAATCGTGACATTATTCTGCAAATTAATCTGACTGGCAGTCTTCGACCATGTGAACAGGTCTTACAAGACTTGACTTTGCAGCGTGTTTTGCAGCTTAAAAACATTCTTGCAATCTGTTCTGCTCATGTTGCATCTAAGAATACTTTTTTGGAGAAGGACTACTAGGCCAATTCTTATTCCTGCTTCCTCTTTCAGTTTCTGACTTAAAGGCCCACTTAATCAAAACTGAACTAAAAAGTACAAGTTAAGTATAACATTTCATGGCAGTTTTTCATTGTCGAACAACATTGTAAATTAAATAGTTTTTGTGCAAAAATTTCAAATGGGTTCATTCATCAATAAGACAAAAATCTGCTTAAAAAGGAGGGGTATGGTGTGTATCTAAGTGGATAACAAAATTATAATTGAACAGCTTTTAATTCTGACTGACAGTTTAAAAAAACGACAGAACCTTCTAAAGGCAATGTACAGACGATCCCATAAAATAAATGTCAAAACATGCTACTACTGAACAAAGCTGAAGGTAAAGCCGGCTTAGCAGGCAAAGCAGCTGATCTTTGATCAAATCCCCAAGCTAACAAGCTAATGATCTGTCATTCTGGACTTTTACCAGACAGTTACCACAATTGCACCTGGCCACCGCAATAAATGGCAGATTTGCAGACTGTTGACTCTCTCTCTGAATATCACACACCTTGAAAAGGTGTTAAATCTAGACCATTTAAGCACCCAACTCCCTCATCATTACATTACATTGTGTAACATAGCTTATTTAGCACGCTTATTAATTCAACTATATTTCACGTTCAAGTAAACACTCCTCTTCTTGATCAACAACGTCGCCCAATTTATATACAAAAATGTACCACAACTTCGTTAATTAATGTCCCAATGCTGTCATTTCCTATTTGTATGACCTTTCACATACAGCGAGTTCGAAAAAACCATTTTATTCGCCTTTTGTAATGGTTCATTATTGTGGAATAATCGGTTGCAGGGACTTTACAGCAGATTTAGGTGATATGGAACATCTAGCCATCATTAGACTACAGTGGTTTCTTCATCAAATTGGTTTACAAATGTAATAAGACAGCGCATTAAAATGAACCTGGGAAGATTCGAAAAAATACATTGTTAATTTGTCAACAATACAAAACGTAGCGATTAAAAATCGAATAAAACAATATTGAGAACTATAGCCCAGATAATTACAATGTACCGTTTAAAGTACCCACTAAAGCACACATGCCACCCTATTTGGCACACAGCTACTGAACTTTGTTGGTGGTGCCCAGGGCGATGCGCAAACTCTGGTGGAAGGCAGGCACCCTCTCCCTCTGTACCGGCCACCTAACGACGCAGCGCTCACGTAACATGCCTCTCCTCAGGAGGAGACGAGTGGATAACACGTGGTCCTGCACGTCCTCCAGGAACACCAGCACCACGGAATCTCGGTTGTTCACAATTACCTGGTGCAGGGCATGCTGGGCAGTGAACCTGCAAGGAAGGGGGCAAGAGAGGAGAGAAAAGGACAGTTTTCGGTGTAAATTGCATATGCGTCCACTCTGTAGCAATAATCTGGCAAATACAAGGTGGATATTTGGCTTGTTTGGGTTTCATATCTTCTTTCATGAGCGGATACTCTCGCAACCCCACTTTCTACAATACCACATCCTCTGCTAGAGTGAAACTTCTTCACTTGAATTTTAATTGGGTAACCTGTCACAGTACTTATTGGAGTAAAGCTATGATTTGCTATGGCCTCACATGGCTAAGCCTAGGTTTGCCTATCCACCTTGTATTCGCAAGCTTTTTGCTAAAGTATAAGTGCAAAGACCAGATTGGGCGCATATGCAATTTACACAATAGTAAAAATGCCATTAAGGATATCAAACATCATATTTATATTAGGTCCATAAACAAAAATGATATACACAAAATGTCGGCAAACAAAAGTAAACCTAGCTTCTAAGACTTTAAAATCACTGTCATTATTATAATTTTTCCTGAGATAGGACATACAAACTCTTCTATTAGTTTGTGAATAAATAAAATGTTGATTTACTTACTGTCGACAAAAAGGGTCTTGAAGAAGTTTTTCAGTAACAACAAATATGATTTTCCGGGACATATTCAGGTTATTCACAATAGACTCCAGCAGTGCGTCACCAGGTACTGCATCTCTTTCCTGCTGATAAAATGCATACCCATGGGTGTCCTCTAGGGGGAGCAAGCATCTTTCCACCCAGTTTGTATCATCTGCGGCATGAATGATGTATGCATCGAACTTAAACACTTTTCCTTCTCGGGAATTGGTGTCGCTGAACCCTAGAGTACGGTTGATCAGTACATTCCAATAAAACTGAATCCTCCATCCCTGGAAGCGCACCAGGAACGAAGTGGCCATTAAGATCAGGACAGCTGTGCTGGTCAGCACGTAGAGAGCTTGGAATGGTGTCATGTCCTTGCAAAAGAGCGGATCAAACAACAATACTGAGCGGTTAAAGTAGGCCAGGGGCGTATTGCATATGTACTCATCCTTCAGACTCGCTACACTGCCGTTGGTTTTGTTCAGCCACGAAGCGAACCACAGGATGCTGTCACAGGTACAGTCGAACGGGTTCTTATCAATGACCAGCTGGCTGAGGTTGGCCAGAACAGGCCCGAACACCTCCTTCCTCACCGATGTGATCTGGTTCTTCTGGAGCCGAAGCACACGGAGGGAGCTCAAATGGTCGAAGACTGAGTCCTTGAAGTGCTTAAGGACATTCCCGCTGAGGCTGAGCTCTTGAAGGTTTGGCAGTCCACGAAAAGCCTCCACTGGGATCTCATCCAGACCGTTGGAGTCCATCTCCAGGGCGACTAGGTTGCGAAGCCCTTTAAGAAACATTATTGGCCCACTTGGGTTGAAAGTTGTCCACGCCTGAACCAAGTTGTTGTGTTGGAGCTTAAGCACTTTCAAATGCTCCAGTCCATCGAAAAGGTCTCTGCTGATTTTGGCAATGTTGTTGTTGCTGAGGTCCAGGATGCTGATGTTGGACAGAGGCTTGAACGGAGAGGGATCGACCTCCAGGGTGCCAATCAGAACTTTCCCCAGCAATAGAGTTCTGAGAGTGGGCACTGAGGCAAAGGATGTGGGGGTGAGGGTGATTTTTAGATTGCCATTGGAAAGGTAGATTTCTTGCAGCTGGCCCAAACCCTGGAATTCTTTCCCGGTCAGGACCTGGGAAATTAAGTTGAAGCCCAACCGAAGAACGGTGAGGTTACCCAAACCGTTGAAGGCCCCAGGCTGTAGACGGGAGATCTTTGTGTCGGAGAGGTTTAGCGTCAGGAGCGGGGAAGCGGCCAGTGATACAAAAGTCTGGTCAGTGATGCGTTCTAGAGAAGCACATCTGGTTGAGCCCAGGTGGAGATGGCGAAGACTTATCAAACCTGCAAAGGTGTATGCTGAGATGTTTCGAAAGACTGTATTCTGCATGATCAGGGTCTCCAGGGCCTGTAAAGGCTGGAAGGAGAAGTCATCAATAATAGGGCACGAGGACGTCTTCGATAGCGCCTTTCTCAGGTTCAGGTGTGTCAGATTCCCTAATCCCTGGAAAGTGTTCTTTGTCAGATGCTTGAGGTTGTTCTGTTCCAGAGAAAGAACTTCGAGAACAGGCAGCCACTGAAAAGAACCATTATCAATTTTGGTCATGCCATTGTGGGAAAGATCCAGTGAAGTTATTTGGTTCTTCCCCAGGCCTTTGAAGGTAGTTTTGGCTAGCGTGACAAGTCCAACGTTCTGGAGGGAGAAGCTGTGGATTTCTGTCCCAGAGAGCTCTTTGCAGAGTTTAGATGTGATTCCGGTGCTAAATTTGTTCCCATCCATAATTAGCTCATCAATGCCAGCAATGGGCTCCAGGCAGCCATGCTGAAACTGCAATCGAAAAAGACACTGATTAGAAGCGGTAAAACTGTATGGCCTTTTTATGTGTAGTGTGTCACATTATTAAGTGAGGTATTGAGTGATTCACTTGACACTTGAATTGGTTTTAAATTAAACTGTTGATTCAAAGGCTCAAAAATCCCTAGATTTTGTTTTGGCAGCATTTTTTACCATCCCTAAAGAAGAAAATAAGGGGGAAATTAAGTAACCTGATTAAGTTGGTTTTTTTTTAAGGGGGGAAGGGGAACCTTGGAACAACAGAAAACATGGTGAGAGACTGAATAGTTCTCTTTCTCAGTTTCAACAGCCAGCAGCTATAAAAAACATGTACAAATCCATTTCCCGTTTTAAAGAATATTTTGTACCGTTTTGAGAGCTTTTTGATACGACAGGTTTAGGACTCGTAGGGAAGATGAGTTCTTTAAAAAATTGAAGGCATCTTTTTCTATGGTCGATATGGTGTTGTCCGACAAGATGAGTGTCTCCAGACTAGGAAGTTGAAGATTCGTGCCCAACCTGGCGGACTTCAGGTCATTTTTTGACAAATCCAGCAGTGTCACGCTCTGTTAAAAAATTAGAAGAGAACAAAAGATTCAAAGAAGACATAAGAGATCATAAAATAAATGTCCAAATGCAATCAATTATATTATATGATATACCTATGCCTTAAGCTCTAAAGAGTCAAAAAGAGGATTGATACACCCATCACCTCAAATCAAATCCTGAATCAGTTTCAAAATGAACAGCAGACATGATTAGTATCCGTGCAACCTTAACTTGCACTTATTGTGTTTACATTTTAAATCAAGCTAATTTATTGCACACAAATTGTCAATCTCAGTGGTATGGGACTGATATTGTATTCATGGGAAGGGAACGGCAATAATAGTGCTCGGCACAAAACTGGCTCATCAGTCACTCACCTTGAATAAAAGATAAATGTTAGATCACCAGGAATTCATCTATTATACATATATCAGGACTTCGAATAGCAGAAAATACATTTCGGAAACAGAAGTTCCAAGTTTTTCCATTTAGTTGTGTGTTTGTTATAACTAGCAGTAAATATACCACGAGCAGTAACAAGCAGTATACCACGAGCAGTAACAAGCAGTATACCACGAGCAGTAACAAGCAGTATACCACGAGCAGTAACAAGCAGTATACCACGAGCAGTAACAAGCAGTATACCACGAGCAGTAACAAGCAGTATACCACGAGCAGTAACAAGCAGTATACCACGAGCAGTAACAAGCAGTATACCACGAGCAGTAACAAGCAGTATACCACGAGCAGTAACAAGCAGTATACCACGAGCAGTAACAAGCAGTATACCACGAGCAGTAACAAGCAGGTGTATGTGTAACAAGCAGTATACCACGAGCAGTAACGAGCAGTAACAAGCAGGTGTATGTGCAGTAACAAGCAGGTACCACGTAGTAACAAGCAGTATACCACGAGTAACAAGCAGTAACAAGCAGTATACCACAGTAACAAGCAGTATACCACGAGCAGTAACAAGCAGTATACCACGAGCAGTAACAAGCAGTATACCACGAGCAGTAACAAGCAGTATACCACGAGCAGTAACAAGCAGTATACCACGAGCAGTAACAAGCAGTATACCACGAGCAGTAACAAGCAGTATACCACAAGCAGTAACAAGCAGTATACCACGTAACAAGTATACCACGAGCAGTAACAAGCAGTATACCACGAGCAGTAACAAGCAGTATACCACGAGCAGTAACAAGCAGTATACCACGAGCAGTAACAAGCAGTATACCAGTAACAAGCAGTATACCACGAGCAGTAACAAGCAGTATACCACGAGCAGTAACAAGCAGTATACCACGAGCAGTAACAAGCAGTATACCACGAGCAGTAACAAGCAGTATACCACGAGCAGTAACAAGCAGTATACCACGAGCAGTAACAAGCAGTATACCACGAGCAGTAACAAGCAGTATACCACGAGCAGTAACAAGCAGTATACCACGAGCAGTAACAAGCAGTATACCACGATAACAAGCAGTATACCACGAGCAGTAACAAGCAGTATACCACGAGCAGTAACAAGCAGTATACCACGAGCAGTAACAAGCAGTATACCACGAGCAGTAACAAGCAGTATACCACGAGCAGTAACAAGCAGTATACCACGAGCAGTAACAAGCAGTATACCACGAGCAGTAACAAGCAGGTGTATACCAACAAGTAACAGTATACCACGAGCAGTAACAAGCAGTATACCACGAGCAGTAACAAGCAGTATACCACGAGCAGTAACAAGCAGTATACCACGAGCAGTAACAAGCAGTATACCACGAGCAGTAACAAGCAGTATACCACGAGCAGTAACAAGCAGTAACAACAAGCAGTATACCACGAGCAGTAACAAGCAGTATACCACGAGCAGTAACAAGCAGTATACCACGAGCAGTAACAAGCAGTATACCACAGTAACAAGCAGTAACAAGCAGTATACCACGTAACAAGCAGTATACCACGAGCAGTAACAAGCAGTAACAAGCAGTAACAAGCAGTATACCACGAGCAGTAACAATACCACGCAGTATACCACGAACAAGCAGTAACAAGCAGTATACCACGAGCAGTAACAAGCAGTATACCACGAGCAGTAACAAGCAGTATACCACGAGCAGTAACAAGCAGTATACCGAGCAGTAACAAGCAGTATACCACGAGCAGTAACAAGCAGTATACCACGAGCAGTAACAAGCAGTATACCACGAGCAGTAACAAGCAGTATACCACGAGCAGTAACAAGCAGTATACCACGAGCAGTAACAAGCAGTATAACAAGCAGTATACCACGAGCAGTAACAAGCAGTATACCACGAGCAGTAACAAGCAGTATACCACGAGCAGTAACAAGCAGTATACCACGAGCAGTAACAAGCAGTATACCACGAGCAGTAACAAGCAGTATACCACGAGCAGTAACAAGCAGTATACCACGAGCAGTAACAAGCAGTATACCACGAAGTAACAAGCAGTATACCACGAGCAGTAACAAGCAGTATGTGTAACAACAAGCAGTATACCACGAGCAGTAACAAGCAGTATACCACGAGCAGTAACAAGCACGAGCAGTAACAAGCAGTATACCACAGTAACAAGCAGTAACAAGCAGTATACCACGAGCAGTAACAAGCAGTATACCACGAGCAGTAACAAGCAGTATAACAAGCAGTATACGAGCAGTAACAAGCAGTATACCACGAGCAGTAACAAGCAGTATACCACGAGCAGTAACAAGCAGTATACCACGAGCAGTAACAAGCAGTATACCACGAGCAGTAACAAGCAGTATACCACGAAGTAACAAGCAGTATACCACGTAACAAGCAGTATACCACGAGCAGTAACAAGCAGTATACCACGAGCAGTAACAAGCAGTATACCACGAGCAGTAACAAGCAGTATACCACGAGCAGTAACAAGCAGTATACCACGAGCAGCAGTAGTATACCACGAGCAGTAACAAGCAGTATACCACGAGCAGTAACAAGCAGTATACCACGAGCAGTAACAAGCAGTATACCACGAGCAGTAACAAGCAGTATACCACGAGCAGTAACAAGCAGTATACCACGAGCAGTAACAAGCAGGATGTATGTGTAACAAGCAGTATACCACGAGCAGTAACAAGCAGTATACCACGAGCAGTAACAAGCAGTATACCACGAGCAGTAACAAGCAGTATACCACGAGCAGTAACAAGCAGTATACCACGAGCAGTAACAAGCAGTATACCACGAGCAGTAACAAGCAGTATACCACGAGCAGTAACAAGCAGTATACCACGAGCAGTAACAAGCAGTATACCACGAGCAGTAACAAGCAGTATACCACGAGCAGTAACAAGCAGTATACCACGAGCAGTAACAAGCAGTATACCACGAGCAGTAACAAGCAGTATACCACGAGCAGTAACAAGCAGTATACCACGAGCAGTAACAAGCAGTATACCACGAGCAGTAACAAGCAGTATACCACGAGCAGTAACAAGCAGTATACCACGAGCAGTAACAAGCAGTATACCACGAGCAGTAACAAGCAGTATACCACGAGCAGTAACAAGCAGTATACCACGAGCAGTAACAAGCAGTATACCACGAGCAGTAACAAGCAGTATACCACGAGCAGTAACAAGCAGTATACCACGAGCAGTAACAAGCAGTATACCACGAGCAGTAACAAGCAGTATACCACGAGCAGTAACAAGCAGTATACCACGAACAAGCAGTAACAAGCAGTATACCACGAGCAGTAACAAGCAGTATACCACGAGCAGTAACAAGCAGTATACCACGAGCAGTAACAAGCAGTATACCACGAGCAGTAACAAGCAGTATACCACGAGCAGTAACAAGCAGTATACCACGAGCAGTAACAAGCAGTATACCACGAGCAGTAACAAGCAGTATACCACGAGCAGTAACAAGCAGTATACCACGAGCAGTAACAAGTATACAGTATACCACGAGCAGTAACAAGCAGTATACCACGAGCAGTAACAAGCAGTATACCACGAGCAGTAACAAGCAGTATACCACGTATACCAGCAGTAACAAGCAGTATACCACGAGCAGTAACAAGCAGTATACCACGAGCAGTAACAAGCAGTATACCACGAGCAGTAACAAGCAGTATACCACGAGCAGTATACCACGAGCAGTAACAAGCAGTATACCACGAGCAGTAACAAGCAGTATACCACGAGCAGTAACAAGCAGTATACCACGAGCAGTAACAAGCAGTATACCACGAGCAGTAACAAGCAGTAACAGTAACAAGCAGTATACCACGAGCAGTAACAAGCAGTATACCACGAGCAGTAACAAGCAGTATACCACGAGCAGTAACAAGCAGTATACCACGAGCAGTAACAAGCAGTATACCACGAGCAGTAACAAGCAGTATACCACGAGTATACAGTAACAAGCAGTATACCACGAGCAGTAACAAGCAGTATACCACGAGCAGTAACAAGCAGTATACCACGAGCAGTAACAAGCAGTATACCACGAGTAACAAGCAGTATACCACGAGCAGTAACAAGCAGTATACCACGAGCAGTAACAAGCAGTATACACGAGCAGTAACAAGCAGTATACCACGAGCAGTAACAAGCAGTATACCACGAGCAGTAACAAGCAGTATACCACGAGCAGTAACAAGCAGTATACCACGAGCAGTAACAAGCAGTATACCACGAGCAGTAACAAGCAGTATACAGTATACCACGAGCAGTAACAAGCAGTATACCACGAGCAGTAACAAGCAGTATACCACGAGCAGTAACAAGCAGTATACCACGAGCAGTAACAAGCAGTATACCACGAGCAGTAACAAGCAGTATACCACGAGCAGTAACAAGCAGTATACCACGAGCAGTAACAAGCAGTATACCACGAGCAGTAACAAGCAGTATACCACGAGCAGTAACAAGCAGTATACCACGAGCAGTAACAAGCAGTATACCACGAGCAGTAACAAGCAGTATACCACGAGCAGTAACAAGCAGTATACCACGAGCAGTAACAAGCAGTATACCACGAGCAGTAACAAGCAGTATACCACGAGCAGTAACAAGCAGTATACCACGAGCAGTAACAAGCAGGTGTATGTGTAACAAGCAGTACACCACACCTTTTTAGTTACCCAACCCAGGTAAAATCATGTAACAATTTTGGCCTATACTATATTCCTACTATATTCAACTTACTATCAGGGAGAGAATAGGATGATTATTGTATCTGCAAAGCCACTGGGAGTTGTGTACTATGAGATGATGATGATGAGAGTTGTGTACTATGAGATGATGATGATGAGAGTTGTGTACTATGAGATGATGATGATGAGAGTTGTGTACTATGAGATGATGATGAGAGTTGTGTACTATGAGATGATGATGAGAGTTGTGTACTATGAGATGATGATGAGAGTTGTGTACTATGAGATGATGATGAGAGTTGTCCAATATGAGATGATGATGAGAGTTGTGTACTATGAGATGATGATGAGAGTTGTGTACTATGAGATGATGATGAGAGTTGTGTACTATGAGATGATGATGAGAGTTGTGTACTATGAGATGATGATGAGAGTTGTGTACTATGAGATGATGATGAGAGTTGTCCAATATGAGATGATGATGAGAGTTGTGTACTATGAGATGATGATGTTGAACATTGGTGACCTTGAATGTGCTCTTATTATGACTGTTAACTAAGGGGGTGTTAGTCTAAGGGGTGTGGTTCGTTCATTATGTTTAGGTGTTGCAATTTAATAAATGACGGCATGCTCCTGTGTGTGTGTGCACGCCAGTCAAACGAAACCCGATGGCTATGTGAGTTTATTCCTCCGTCATGTTTTAGCCGGTTTTCTACCCTTTATGTTATGATGGCAAACTTAACAGGTTATGGGCCCAGGAAGGAGTTTGGAAGCCGGTGGAACCGTTTATGTTTTGACGGGGATGAGAAAAATTATGAACTGTGGGAAACTAAGTTTCTGGCGCACCTGCGTCTGCTCAGTTTGCAGAGCACCATACTGAGCGAACCACCTAATGATGACGGTGTAGAAGAAGACGCGGAGAAAAATGAGGACGCGTATGCAGAACTGATTCAGCTGTTGGATGATAAAAGCCTTTCCCCTGTGATGAGAGATGCAGCGGATGATGGAAGAAAGGCGCTGAAGATTCTGAGAGAACGCTATGCTGGTAAAGGGAAACCACGAGTGATCAGCTTATACACAGAGCTTACGTCTCTTCAGAAAGCTGTCAATGAGAGCGTCACAGATTATGTCATTCGCGCAGAGACCGCTATTGCAGCTTTGAGAAATGCGGAAGAGACTTTAAGTGATGGCTTGTTGATTGCAATGGTTCTGAAGGGCCTACCGGACTCTTTTAAGCTATTTTCCATCCACATAACCCAAAGTGATGAAACGATAACTTTCACGGAGTTTAAAACAAAGCTGAGGAGTTATGAGAGCACAGAAAAGTTTAGTGCTGCTTGTTCAGAGGATGACAGCGTGATGAAGGTGAAAGCAAGAGGCAGGTGGAATATGAAATTGACCTGTTTTAACTGCAGACAGAAGGGACATAAGGCTGTGGAGTGCATTTCTACTACGAGTGAGCATAGAGAACAGCGACAGTGGTGTCATTTTTGCAAAAGTTCCACGCACAGGGATGAGAATTGCAAGTGGAGAAAGCGGGACAACGTGAAGCAGGTGATGGATGAGGAGGACCACTCCTTTGCTTTTAAGGTGGGCCAAGTGGACGCCGTCCTGGCCAGCGGGGTGAGGGAAATATCATATCATCCGGGACAGTACACAGTTCAAGGACTTTGATAAAAGTTCTGAGCCACATAAGCACACCCTAGAGCTGGCTGATGGAGAGAGGACCAGCGGTATCGCCCTGAGGAAAGGTACGGCCAAAGTTCGCCTGAGAGACAACAATGGTCAAGTGGTGGAAACGATGCTGATGGGGGCGCTGTACGTCCCATCTTTTCCACAGGACATCTTCTCAGCCAAGGCAGCGACGTCCCAGGGAGCGACGGTCATTTTCAAAGAAGGTCAGAACAGACTTGTTCATAAGAACGGTGTGACATTTGACATTCAGGTGTATGATAGACTGTTCTATTTAAGCACGGTTACAGATGATGTTGATCAATGTCATGTATGTTACCGATATCCACACATGGCATGAAGTTCTTGGTCACTGTAATTATGAGGATGTGTTGAAGCTGGAAAATGTTACAAAGGGGATGAGAATTAAAGGTAGAACTGAAATGTCTAATTTTAAATGTGAAGTGTGCATACAGCGAAAATTTGTTCAGAGCAGGAACAGGGAGGCAGATGAAAAAGCAAAAGTTCCCCTTGGACTTGTGCACACAGACTTAGCTGGACCTATGGAGCCGGTAGCAAAAGATGGTTTCAGATATATCTTGGCATTTACTGATGACTATTCAGGTGCAATCTTTACATATTTTTTGAGAGCAAAGAGTGATACAGTCAAAGGAACAGAGAAGTTCATTGCTGATGTTTCACCTTATGGTAAAATTAAATGTATGAGATCTGATAATGGCACCGAGTTAACATCCAGGGAATTTCAGTCCCTGCTCAGTAAAAATGCAATTAGACAGGAAACCTCAGCTCCCTATTAACCCCATCAGAATGGGACAGCTGAGAGGAGCTGGAGAACTTTGCTTGACATGGCAAGGTGTATGTTAATCGAGATTAGTTTACCAAAAATTGTTATGGACGTATGCAATCCAGAATGCAGCTGTTATTCGCAACAGATGTTATAACAGACGTGTAGAACAGACCCCATACTATATGCTGACTGGAAAGAAGCCTGATCTTTCAAGAATGAGAATATTTGGGTCAGAGTGCTATGCATACAAACAGAACAAGAAAAAGTTAGACTCTCGATGTGAAAAAGGGATTTTCATTGGTTATGATAAGAATAGCCCTGCATATCTAGTTTTCTATCCAGACTCAGGAAAAGTGAACAAAAGTAGGTTGGTGGAGTTTCTCACAAAGAGTGGGACAGAATGCCACACTCAGACAGATCAGTTAACGTGTGAAGATGATGGGCGTAGGGAGAGCGCTGAAACTCACCTACCAAAACCTGAGAAAATAGAATTAATAAATCCCCAGGACATAAGATCTGAAACGTGTGACCCAAGCCCCAACACAGGTGAAAGGGAAAGTGTTGGGAGCAGGCGTTATCCACAGAGAGAGAAGAGGCCTCCACAGTATTTGAGGGATTATGAGTGTGTAATAAAATGTGACGATGACCATGCATTAGCCAGTATAGATTATTGTTATAGAGTTGCATGTGATGTAGCACACACTCTAAAGGAGGCTATAAGTTCACCAGAGTCAGAATTGTGGAGTAAGGCCATGCAGGAGGAGATGAACTCTCTTAAGGAGAATGATGCGTTTACCCTTAAAACACTACCGGAAGGTAAAAATATAGTGGGGGGCAGATGGGTCTACACATTGAAGGAAAACCCAGTTGGAACAACATACAAAGCTCGGTATGTGGCGAAAGGGTTTAGTCAAGTTGCAGGCATTGATTATAATGAAACTTTTTCTCCAACAGCTGACATGACATCAATACGTAGTTTAATGCAAATTGCAGCTCAATATGGTTTAGAACTGCATCAAATAGATGTAAAGATTGCATATTTGCACGCCCCTATTGATACTGAATTATATATGGAACAGCCGGAAGGATTTGAGGTCATGTCAGAAACAGGTGAGAGGCTTGTCTGTAGACTTAACAAATCACTCTATGGTTTGAAACAGTCAGGGCGGAATTGGAATAAAATGCTAGATGATTTTCTGATTCAAAATGATTTTATTCAAAATCCTGCTGACCATTGTGTTTACAAGAAACAAATTGGAGGTGAGAGAATCATACTGATAGTCTGGGTTGATGATCTTCTTATTGCAGCAAGTGATAGTCAGATACAGAAATGTGAAAAGAATGTTGGAGGAAAGATTTAAAATGAAAGATCTTGGTAAACTTACACATTTCCTGGGTATTGATTTTGCACAAGGAGATGGTGAGATAAAAATGAACCAGAAAAGGTTAATTATTAAGATTTTGGAGAGGTTTGATATGATTAATTGTAAACCAAGGTCAACTCCATGCGAAAACAGAATGCAATTTGATAAAGAAGGTGAACGTGTTGATCCAAAGCGTTATCGAGAAGTGGTTGGTAGCTTGATCAATCTAATGACCTGTACTAGACCAGATCTAGGTTTCATTGTCAGTAAGCTGTCACAACACTTTTCTGAACCAAAGAACCAACACTGGGTAGCTGCTAAGCATGTATTGCGATATTTAAAGGGAACTGTGAACAAGGAATTGTGTTATAGGAGAAATGATGTAAATCTTAATCTCTTTGCATTTAGTGATGCTGATTGGGCAGCAGACCAGAATGATAGAAGAAGTACAACTGGTTACTGCTTTAGTTTGTCTGCCACTGGTCCTGTTATTTCTTGGAGATCTAAGAAACAATCCACAGTTGCTCATTCTACATGTGAGGCGGAGTATATGGCTTTGGCAGCTACTGCACAGGAAAGCCTATATCTTGTCCAGTTATTAAACAAAATGGACAATGAATGTATTTACACACCAGTGACAATTTATGAGGACAATCAAGGGGCAATTGCTTTGTCAAAGAACCCTATACGCCGTCAAAGGTGTAAACATGTTGACATTAAGTATCATTTTGTTCGATCTGCACTTGAAGATGGAAAGATAACTATTGAATATTGTCCTACAGCAGCCATGGTTGCAGATATTCTGACCAAACCTGTAACCAAAGCCATGCTTGATAGATGTGTGTGTTTTATTTTTGGTGTGATGTAAATGTACACGATAACTGTATGTTATTCAGCCTAAGAGCAAGTGGGGGTGTTGAACATTGGTGACCTTGAATGTGCTCTTATATTGACTGTTAACTAAGGGGGTGTGAGTCTAAGGGGTGTGGTTCGTTCATTATGTTTTTCAGGTGTTGCAATTTAATAAATGACGGCATGCTCCTGTGTGTGTGTGCACGCCAGTCAAACGAAACCCGATGGCTACGTGACTTTATTCCTCCGTCATGTTTTAGCAGGTTTTCTACCCTTTATGTTATGATGGCAAACTTAACAGATGATATTAATGATGATGATGAGAGTTTTGTACTATGAGACGTAGATGATGATGAGAGTTATAGTACACAACTCTCACCATCATCTTCGTCTCATAGCACACGGCTCTCACCATCATCATCATTGCCGTGACTACGACCCCAGACCAACACCTACCTGTAGCGCACCAAAGGGATCCCCCTGCAGCATCAACCGGTTGCCGGCCAGATTGAGCTCCGTCAGATTGAGGCAGTGGCTTAAATCCTTCTCCGTCAGCTTGTGCACCTGGTTGTGTTGCACGATAAGCGTCCTCAGCAGGCCTAGGGTCAGACACAGGCTGTCCTCCAGTTTTGTGATGCTGTTGAAGCCCAGGTCTAAGTACACGAGCCCTGGGTAAAGAGCCAGTGACACGGGGCTGATGGTCCCCAGTCTGTTATGGGAGACATCAAGACCAGTGATGTTACCGGGGAGGTCAGTGGGGATCTCTGCCAGCTTGAGGTGTCTACAGTCGGCCCGGTCTCTCTGCACCTGGCAGGCATGTTTCTCAGGCTTTGGAGAGGCGTGGCATGGGCCTGGGCCGAAGATGAGGTCACCGAGGTTGAGAGCCAATAGGATGGGAGCTGTAGCGGGCCAGTTCATTGTTAGAGTGAGTCTTGGCTGCTTTGGTTAATAACTGTTGATGACATGAATACAGATAAGATTAGTCATATAAAGGGTTATATTATTTGTCAGTGCACAGTTTTTTGTTTGTTTGTTTGGACATTCATTTCACATTGTAGAAAAGCAAAAGACATGACAGCACAGGGAGTGTTCCTCCCTACAGAGGTATATCAGAGCTGTCATCTAGCACTGAAGATAATTACTAAATAAACGTGTGCTTAATTAAACCAGTTCTATTAAAAAGGGATAGTCTTACACGTGACGTGCAAAATATGTTACAGAACCCAAGAATCAGCGACACAACACACTTTAAATGTTCACATCACATGACAGTAAACACAACTTACCAGGTGACTATTGAGATGTAGTGCTGCTCCTCAGACATCATGTAAATAAATAATATGATGGTTATGTAGAAGTGCAACTACGGAAAATGCATAGAAAGCATGTATTACTGCGTGCTGAAGCTGTGTAATGATTCGCCTTGTTTTCAGCAAAGACGGTGCGGAGTGCGGCTCTCCTTCCGCAAACAGAACCTACGTTACTCTGTGCTGGGTGAGATATGAAAGTGACAACGCGAGAACATAGATGACACGTGTTGGCTTTCCTGAAAAACGAAAGTTACACGGCGAGTTAAAGGATTGCGATCTCGTCGTGGAACTGCGCACTTTTTGCGCATATGCTGGGAACTGCGCACTTTTTGCGCATATGCTGGGAACTGCGCACTTTTTGAAGAGCTGTAGCTGCACGTTTTAACTCCGTAGATACGTTGCGATGGTGTTGAGTTCCTTAAGGAGCAGTAAAATAGGTCGAGGTGGAAGAACATTACATACGATAAGGACATATCCACAAAGCAGTCAATAAGACACTCTTATCTTCCTATTAATAGTCAGATATCGCTGTGGAATGAGTATATATAGGACAATATAATTGTCATAACAATAATAGTAATTGACGCGACGTACATAACTGCTATAGGTGCAAATGAGAAGCGAAAATATACTAAATCTGAAATGATATGTGTGTGTGGAGAGTTTAGATGAAGAATTGAGTAGGAAAGGTAGGGAGCCGTGAGGCTTTTAGATTGTCTCCTGTAAAATAGATTCGCCAGTAAGCCACACTGCAATGCAATCTTCCTCTAATGTACTACTGACAGTTGATGATTAGTGAGGACCTCTCCTCATGCACAACCGTTTGCTTGCACACTCACACCACCTACCGGCCAACGTATGTATAGGACTCAGTCAACCCAGAGTCTAATCTAATACAATTTCTTTACAAAAATGTTTAAAATAGTTGTATTTGATGCGTTATCGTTTGCTGTATAAGCCCCTTTGTGACAATCGTGTTTTAAAACGGGCTTCATGGAATATATTTGATTGATTGTACTCTATTTTAAGTCTTATATGGTGATCAGTAGATACAGTTCACCGAGCAGGTGCTGTTATATCAGTGAGGTCAATGGCATAGAGGTTTTGTACCATGGTTGTTGATGTCCGGATAATTCAGTCGATGCCTAGACATCCTCGGGTAGGGCGATATCTGTAGACGTATTTATGTATAACGTCTAGTGTAGATAATATAGTGGATGTGAATGGGAGAAAGTTAAAATTAGAACAAAACATAAAGAGTTGAGGTCAAATGTGGAAATCATTTGTAGCCGATATTTATTTAAAGTAAACACGTGGATTTCCTGAATATGACATTGGTAAAGGTGTAAGCTATGTTTGCACTGTTTTGTGTACATCTAAAGAGTGTGTGTACTAACGCTGCAGCTAGGGGTCAGAACAAATTATGTGTGTGTGTGAACAGACTTGGCAAATAAACCTGATTCAGATTTTTCCAGTGTCTGGTTGGATATACAAAGTATGTTACAATTACTTGTTCAGAACATTCCAGATCACTTAAACTTAATGGATGGTAAATAAGAGAATATTCTTCATCAGTAGTACGAATGTTTAACAATATGTGTCTGCTGTTTGCTGTTTGGACTTAAACATCTTACACATTTTAGCAAGGATCGGGGTAGTTCAAATATTTCTCTAATGTTCAAGTATGAAGTTAAAACAGCGACATACGTTTTTTTCTTGTAATTCGTTTTTTTCTTTTGAAACTAGTTTTGTACTTAGGTTTTCTTTCTTGTAATACGTTTTTTTCTTTTGAAACTAGTTTTGTATATAGGTTTTCTATCTTGAAATCCTTTTTTTTCTTTTGTAACTAGTTTTGTACAAAAGTTTTTCTTTCTTGTAATAGGTTTTGTACAAAAAACCAACGCGCAGAGTTTTGTCACTAAAATTCCAGTAGCAACTGTGCCAAAAGTTTTTTTTCTTGTAAATCAGTCTGTGCCCAAACGTTTCACTGCGTTTCCAAACAGAAACCACAAACGTATTCTGACCAATGAACGGATAGCTATCTTAGGGTGGCGCTTTGAACCAGAAAGAAGAAACACTTATGTCGCTGTTTTACCTTCATATTCAAGCAGTGCAGCATTTTCTTTATCACGGTTATGGACTGGCCGTTTTTCTACATCCAGCAGAGGGCGACAACACACCATTTGCAATTCAATTCCTCCTAAAACCCCACAGAAGATGAAACTCTAGATTTCCCTGCGTTAAGGTCAGTATATTGGGCTTGCCACGGGTGCTAGCCATAGTGAGCATTGCGTGTTAACATTAACTACTGGCATTTTCCGGGGAGCTTTACACCCACCCAACCTCAGCTTCAGCAACAGAGTTCGATATCAGGGTCATTGTGCATCAGAAACCCACCTGCGAACTACTCTAAAAAGCTCTCTGTTTGAGGTAAACAAAAGAGCACTGAAGGCTTTTGGAAAAAAGAGAGGAAAACACGAAAATACATTAGATCTAAAGGCTATATGTGTAATGGGCGACAAAAAAGTTTTTTAAGAATGAGCGACGGTTCCTTTTATAATGCGGCTTAAATGGTTAGTAGAGCCCTAAGAATTCGGATGGGGTAACGAGACTCACGTGACATGCTGTCTTCTAGTCTCAGGCACCGTTGATTCGTCATCAGGTTTAAATATAGAACGCAGTTGCTTTGTCAGTATACATGAGTACGTGGTTGTCTTTTGGGTGAAGGGCCGTACCAGATCTGGCCAAACCATGACGAATCATTCCCCTGGCCTGGTCTCCACTAGATACCTGCATCCGGACCAACAGCACTTGGTAGTGCTTGGGTGCGTACCGTGAAAAAAAAGACTGTTACCCGGCTGTGCTACAGCTTAGGCTTTAGCTATTACGTTTATTTATCCCATCATCACACAAATGCTCTGTCAAAAAGAATCAAAGCCCAGTTGCGTGGAAACTATTCAGAAGAGACGAAGAGTGCAAGAGTGCACTCATTTCATTTTAATTGGGGGTCACTACTCTGGTCCCAGTCTGAACAAATCCTTTCATAGAGCTCCTGAAATTTACATAACAGTTAAATGGACTCCTCCCAGCAGATTCCCACTCATTCAGTTCGGAATGCGAAAGCTTGTTCCGGGAGCAAATCCATCATTCATAACATTTTTCACCATTTTATTCCGCTTCAGGGAATCAATCCCTTTTTGGTCATGCCTCGGCTACTTTTCTGTGTCATGTGGTCAAATACTGGTCTCCAGATTTAGTTTTCGAATTGAAGGAATGTTGATACCAAAGAAGGCAAACAAGAGCAGAGAAATGCCATCTTCTAAATGAATGCCAAATGTCCCCAAAGATCTTCTTGAAAACATATATGTTTTGTGAGTTTTGCCGATGGAATACAATTCAGTCGTTTCTGTCGTCTTTCATTAGCATTATTTCTAACCAGCACATACAATGCAATGAAATCATCATTAATTCACTATTCATCTATCATCACTTTCTGCCATCTTAACTTCCTCTCAACATCTCGAATCCTGCTCCTCTCTCCATCCTCCCCTTCGTCATCTCCCCCGAACTCTCTACTTACTCGCCACCGCTTTGTTTAACTCCGCCTCCCCTGTTCTGAGGTGACATTAGCTGAAGCCCTGGGGTCATTAATAATTCTCTAGCTTGTGTTGGTAATTAGAGCCTGATTAAATTCCCCAAAGCCAGGCTTTTAACAGCCAAAATGTTTCCCAATGCAATTCATTAATTGTATTCATCAATTGTTCCCTAGCCTCCCACTGGTTTTTGCTTGACATCCTAGTCCAACCATTCCCCTTGGCAACCTCATCTTTGCCAAATTAATTAAGACATTATTTTATTACAGACCACAGGAGAAGCTGCACATCTATGAAGGACATTTATCCATGCACCGGTAAACAAAGCCGAGGGTAAAGCTGATTTTGTATATAAATACCTTTTACTAGTGTTAATTAGCGAGTTGAGAGAGAGAGAAAAGAGATGTTGAGAGAAGAGAGATGGTGAGAGAAGAGAGAAAAAGACAGGCTCTGCCAACTGTGTAAGTGTCAACACAAGCTGTTTTTTACTTGTGTCGCGCTGTATCTGATATTGCAATTGTTAGTGTGTGTCTGTGTGGAGGATACGCGCATGTTGTGTTTGCTTTCTGTTTGTACGTGTGCTCTAGCAGCCGTGGGTCTTCTGTTTGTATGTGTGCTCTAGCAGCCGTGGGTCTTCTGTTTGTACGTGTGCTCTAGCAGCCGTGGGTCTTCTGTTTGTATGTGTGCTCTAGCAGCCATGGGTCTTCTGTTTGTATGTGTGCTCTAGCAGCCGTGGGTCTTCTGTTTGTATGTGTGCTCTAGCAGCCGTGGGTCTTCTGTTTGTATGTGTGCTCTAGCAGCCGTGGGTCTTCTGTTTGTACGTGTGCTCTAGCAGCCGTGGGTCTTCTGTTTGTATGTGTGCTCTAGCAGCCGTGGGTCTTCTGTTTGTATGTGTGCTCTAGCAGCCGTGGGTCTTCTGTTTCTATGTGTGCTCTAGCAGCCGTGGGTCTTCTGTTTGTATGTGTGCTCTAGCAGCCGTGGGTCTTCTGTTTGTATGTGTGCTCTAGCAGCCGTGGGTCTTCTGTTTGTATGTGTGCTCTAGCAGCCGTGGGTCTTCTGTTTGTATGTGTGCTCTAGCAGCCGTGGGTCTTCTGTTTGTATGTGTGCTTTAGCAGCCGTGGGTCTTCTGTTTGTATGTGTGCTCTAGCAGCCGTGGGTCTTCTGTTTGTATGTGTGCTCTAGCAGCCGTGGGTCTTCTGTTTGTATGTGTGCTCTAGCAGCCGTGGGTCTTCTGTTTGTATGTGTGCTTTAGCAGCCGTGGGTCTTCTGTTTGTATGTGTGCTCTAGCAGCCGTGGGTCTTCTGTTTGTATGTGTGCTCTAGCAGCCGTGGGTCTTCTGTTTGTATGTGTGCTCTAGCAGCCGTGGGTCTTCTGTTTGTATGTGTGCTCTAGCAGCTGTGGGTCTTCTGTTTGTATGTGTGCTCTAGCAGCCGTGGGTCTCTGCATGTTTGTGAGTAAATAGGATTGGTTTGTTTGGTCCTAGAAACCATTTATGTGTGTGTGTGTCTGTTGAGAGGGGTGGAAGGAAATACAATCAGGGTTATTGGTTGGGGTCATGGGTTACAGAAAAGACAATTTATTATGGAAGCACATGTGGTGTCTTTACGGTTTGTGTGTGCTTTTTCTCCATCCTATAGACAATGCGCTCAACCAAACAGAGTCTGAAGCTGATTTTCAACATAAACACCTCGGTAATTAGCAGAAGGAGATGAGAGAGAGAGAGAGAGAGAGAGAGATGTGGAGGGGGAGAGATGTGGGGGAGGGATTGAGGGAAAAGTTACTGATAGACGGTGAATAACCTTGTACACTTGGGTTGTGATTGAACAAGGCTGTTCATTGGAGAAACAGACTGCCCACAGAATGTGGCCAAAGCTTGAGGAATCTCTGCCAAATAGTATGTTCACTAGAGACAAGTTCCTTCACGCAACAATAAACAAATATTGGAATGTACAATAATAATTAACGTGTTTTTTTTTCCATTGTCATTCACACCCAAAGTAATAATGGTCTTTAAATGTTCCCGCTCACGTATATGTGTCCGCGGCCCGTATCCCGTATTTAAATCCCGTTCCACCCAAAAGAGGTTGTTTCCTTCCCGTACGATCACGTGTTCCGGTGTGCTCAGCAGAGCAACGGCAATTTTGAATGTCACCTCGGATCAAAACACGGTTCATTAAAGCGATGTGCAACAGTATTGCTTATGCCTGACCTCCCTGCTTGCTCTGACCGCCCGCCGTGCCCTCAGTTCTGTTCGTGCCAATGCCCTCGCTCGGGGCTATTTGCCCTGGCACTGTCCGGCATTTCACATGTTACAGCCTGATGTTTCCCACACAGAACCCAGTGAGCGCTCAGAGCCACAGTGTGAAAGTGAGGAAGACGACTCCTGGCCTGTGAATATAACAGCAGTGGTTGACAGAGTACTGCGCCAAGCCTTATTCCTTCATATCGATCCTTCCTTACAAACGTTCTCCCTGTCCTCTTTACCTTCATCGACATCCACCCTCTGTATTCTCCACTGGGGCATTTATTTGGGTTTGGATTTACTCTTGTTTTTTCCGTCATCATCATTATCCCCTTCTTTCTTTTTTGTAAATTAGCCCGTTCCTCTCGTCGACCCCCCCCCTCCCCTCCCCACACACACACGTCATCTGCCCTCCTAACTCCCAACCCAAAACGATATGAAAGGACCCACGCGCTCCAGTTTGTCATCATGGTCGAGCGTTGCTCCACCCTCAGATGTGTGACCGATCTACACTACAGAGCACCGTCTGAGTCTGACAGCGGTGTGGGTGGGAAGTCCTGTGTGGTGTTTATTAGGGATGTTTCTTTTTCTGTTTCGAGCTGACAGGCGCCGAACCTTCTGGCCGTGTTGACAGTCAAACCAAAACTCCCGGCCACAAATGCGCAGCTGTATCGCGAGGCAGCAACTTGAAAGAAACGCTAGGAGGGATGAGAACAAGTGCAAAACCGGGCGGTTGGTTATTGCAGTTAATAGTGTACCCTTCTGAATTTCCTGTGGGTATTGAGAGTGACTCCGGGGGCCACCGTTATAGATGTAGAGGTAGAACCAGCGATGTAGACAGCGCAGAGCAATGACTTTCATATTTGAATGGGTTTGCATTTCACGCTGTCTGCTGTGCCACATATTATAAACCAGACATCTTTTTTATGCTGAGGTTTTCCTTTTGTTGGTCGGCCGGGGATGGACCGGCAGGTCGCTGACGAAATTGAAAAACTCCTATTCAGAGACGCAGGATGAGACAGGCAGCGAGCGTTCCAGACAGGAAGGTTAATGATATCGACACATTGAGTGGTTGTCTTATGAAATAAACACACAGATATATATATATATATATACACATATATATATATATATATTACCATTTTAAAGTTTGTGGTCACTTCCAAATGTCCTTTTTTCCATGAAAACAAATGTGAAATTAGTTTGAATAGGAGACATTATTTCACACATTAAAATTTGTTTAGCCATTATTGACTGTCCAATTGCATTGCTCAAGGGCAAAATGACAGTTTGTTCAGCTTGTGAGCATCTGGATTTTTATCCAACAACACTTAGGTTTTCTGGCCTAACACTCTTCACTGCTACCCTTGTTAGCACATTAGTTGAAAGGTCGTTTTTCAGCTTGAAAAGACACTGAAAACAAGTCTTCCTAGCTATTTTGCTCAGTGACCTAGATCGTTTGTGTGTTTTCATGTCTACTAACCTTACATGCGATTATGCCTGAAAGTGAGAGCTGTGTTACTGAAGTCACCACTCAGGATGCAAGATGCTAATTGGATGATGCTAATTGTTATTATTCCTGGCTAACATATTGTTGGTTACATAATGAGTGCTTCATATCTGAGTGCCACACACACATGCACAGACACCCTCACACAGACGCCCTCACACGTACACACACACACACATACACATACACATACACATACACACACACACACACACACATACACTTACACACACATACACCCTCACACGTACACACAAACACATACACTTACACACACATACACCCTCACACATACACACACACACACATACACTTACACACACATACACCCTCACACATACATACACACACACACACACACACACCTTCACACACACACATACACCTTCACACACACACACACATACACTTACACACACACACACACACACCCTCACACGTACACACACACACACATATACACTTACACACACATACACCCTCACACATACAAACACACACACACATACACCTTCACACACACAGACACACCCCCTCAGACATGCACACACATACACTTTACTGATCCTAAAACTTAACACCCTTCCTTAATCTCAACCTAACAGTAATATAAATATACAACATTAAAGCATGAACTCTTGATCTAGCACAAATGCCTAACCATAATTGTAATCCCATTTGTACATTTTGCCCTAAATCTATTACATAAAGCGGGGGGGGGGGACAACAGGCCTGTGGGCTTTACAAGGCCAGTTAAAACATTTGGTCCGGCCCTGCCAAGGCCACTGCAGATGGGACATGAATATGCGATAAATTCACAAGCTTTTTTTATAGCAGCAATCATTTATACCGGTAATAAGTAAATCAATACCAAATTTGAGGGACGAGCAAGGAACGTCCATTACAGGAATCCGATGAATGTGGACTCTACTACTCTCGAAGGTCGGATCTAAAAACAAGATACAGAATTAGAACAAAATTGATAATGTTCTACTGCCCGCAAATGATGTAATATCCAAATGACATTTTTTCATTTAGCCACATTTCGGGGTGATTTTTGTCCCAATAGGTTAGGAACACACACACTTACCTGTTCTCAACATTACCTGTACCTATATTAGCTCAACCTAACATCTAGCCTCTTTGCTAAAAAAGCGCCAAGTGCTTTATATGTAAATATATGCAAACAAGGTTTATATGAAATGGTGTTGCTTGTGAAGTGTATAACCTTTTCTGTCTTGGATATTCCGTCAAAGTACAATCATATTTTGTGCGTGTGCACGTGTGTGCACATGTGTGTACATGCACTCTCTGTGTGTGTACGTGCACTCACTTTGGGTACTACGGCAAATTCTGTAGGTGGATTGTCTGGTTACACATTCCCCTGTCTCCGATCAAGAGCGCCCTCAGCACGTCCCAGTATAACTGATAAGGCTGTTCTCAGAACTGCGTGGACAAGCGCTTTCATAGCAGCTGGGAGATGGATGAAGTCACTGTATTTTATATAAACCTGCTTTGATGTCTGCAGAGCCTGTGTTTTTGTGTCCACACATATCAGCGCATGTTGACAAGAGATGAGGAGGGGTGTTTATTATTCACTTTATGGATATCAATCAATGTTATCATTAGGGACCAAAGGAAACACTTTGTAAAGGCAAAACAAAATTGTTTAAAGTATTTTAGTAAAAACAACGGTAAATCTTTTCCTTTTACAAAAAATATATATTTTTAAAAGAACACCACAATTGGCGAGATCATTTATTTATTAATAATCATTTTTGTTAATATTAACTACAAATCTTGGAACATCAAAACGTCACTTGCTTTGAATCGATCGCTTACATTTTTTATTTCTAAATGGACACCATGATGTGATTGAAAACTCCAATCTGACTTTGTAACCTACTAACGTAACTATGTCAATCCATTTGCCGGTTCTCTCTCTCCCATACTGACACCACATTACATCACCTTGGTCGAAATCAATGTCAGGATTGATGGTTTTAAATACAGATGCCGGCATGAGCCGATACCAATTGATACTAATGGAGGTTAGACAAGTAGCAGTTTATAAAGCATAGAGGACTGTCAGGGTCTGATAGGAAAACACATTTCAAATACAAGCCTTAAAACTAGCATAGCAACTGAGTAGCTGTGGGTAGATGTTTTCTGGCTTGTTGGACCCTGTCCAGGGATACCCTGTTCAGGGCTACAGTTTCACTGGACCTTGCTGTCTCAGTTTCAGGATTTATGCTGCTATACTATTGTGCTGGGAATGTAGGGAACTGGGTGTCTAACCTTTTCCTGTGTATTGTTTCTGCTTCCATTAAGGACGACCTGTGCCTGCTGGTTGTGTTGCAGGGTGAGCAGCTGATGGTTGACCCTTTCTGACTGTATTTGACCTGCACTATTCTATTTTATAAGACTCTGCATTTGATAAAAATGCATTTAATAATTATTAAACTATGTTATTATTAGTACAACCAGCACTGCCAGAAGAGGGTGGGCCACCCCTCTTTGATATATAACGAAAAATAAACTCAAGCCAATCTATGAAAAAAGGTTGCGAACTATGTTTTAAATAATTTTAAAACCAGCTAACTAGAGTCTGGTCCAGGCTAGTTAAAGTCAAGCCACTGATACTTCAAAAGTAATGTGCAATACACTGTGAAAAAGGGCTTTACAGCTAATGATTTGTACAGAAACAATGTAGCCCAGAAACAATGTAGCCTAGGCAGGAAATGTTGTCAGTCAGGATCCAAACCTTGATTCAGCGTTGTTTGTGACTTTGCTGTTCGTCTTCATCAAATGTTATGACTTGTACCAGCTTTTGAGCATTACATGATTAAAGACTCTCGTTCTCAACACAGACCTGGCAGTGGTACGACATCTTTGGGGTATAAGGATAAAAAAGTATTTAGTATTTGTATAGCCCAATCGATTTCATTCATCAATAAAAAAGTGCATTGGTTATAGCAAACCTCTGACAGGAAACCAGAGACAGATCGTTCTCCGAGCCAATTTGACACAGCCAACAGATGATTGGCTGAGCCTGATCAATTAAAACATTGTTTCTTTCAATTAAGAACCCAACTAAAACAAATTGTTGATTGAGGGTATGACATATCTTCTCTGGACTTGTCTATCTACAACATGTCCAGAGTCTGATACAATTTTTATCAGAAATCTAAATATACTTTCAGTTTTTTTTTTTACAATGTTATTAATTTTCTTGCTATACACACAACAGGATTTTTTGCAGCAAATTTGGTCTTTAAAATTGTTGTGGAAGGGAGGGGACCATTCAAGTGACAAGTTGTCAAAGCCATATCAAAGAACGCCTATCTGGAATTTGCGGTCCAAGTGGCAACATAACGTAATGCCCCAACAATGTCCATGCCTGGGCCCTTTCACTCTGCCAGTCTTCCCACCAGCCATTTAACATCACGGGGTGGTGCCTTTAAACCTCGCCAGAATAACGACGGAGACACTTTTGGACATTTGGAATGTGTAACCCATTGGATGCCTGTCGAACAATACAGCATTGTGGGGGGTGTCTGTGCGTCGGGTTGACGCTTCTAGGTGTTTTATTGATACTTGTGTGAACGACCACTGATGAGGCCTGGCACTACATTTAACCGTGCGACTTAGAACGGAAAAGAGACGAAAAGGCATGGAGGTGACCTTTATTCGCGTGGTTGGTTACGATGGCATCATTTGATGGTTGGTAGGGCAGAGAAGCAGTTCTGGATGATGTCATAGCTCGGTTATACGAGATTCACTGCTCGTGTTAATCCCTTGTGTATATAATTGGACATTCGGCTATTTGTTAAAACTCATTTGAATCGGCTTTGCTTAGCGGTTGTAGGGGGTTCAAATATTTCCATCCCTGCTTCTGTCTTGCCTTCCCCTAAAGGTGTCTAGGTGTGAGCTAAAATTATGCTGAGAGATTGAGCAGGCCAGCCTTACATAGCCTTCATCACTACTTGTTTTTTTCCATGAACAGCCAGTCCACAGAGTTCCATTTTGGTATGGTCCCAACCAACCAAGCCCCCCCCAAGTATATCTGCCTGTGTCCTTGTCTCCAGTGGGTCCCTGCATTCCAGACGCCACCACAGTGTCACTCTCTCTCCAGACTCGGCAAGGGGTCTGTCCCCTGTCTGTCCTCCTGGGGTCGACTGGCAGGGATAAGCGCGCTATATAAGGGCCCGATAAAAGCTGAGGATAAAGTGACCTTAAAATAAGGGACCCACTTGACAACAGTAGGATGCTTTTGGATTTTGTAATATGCCTTGTTTTAAGGGGAGGCAGAATGGTAGCCGAGACTAAACAGGCCACACACACATTTTGGCACACACACACACACACACACGCACAGCCCTTAAAGGTCATCTATCAAAGACAGGTTATATTTGGTCCTCTTTGGTCTTTGTGGGAAGAGGGAAGGACAGAGGACATAAGTTAAAATGCTTGGTCGTTTCTAAAATAATAATAAAACCCTTAAACACAGATCTAGGATCAGTTACCTTGAACCCAAATCCTAGTTTTAACCATTTGACAATACATCAGTGGTTAGGAGGACATTTGACGTCCTCCATATAAGGGACCACATTGACGATTCATTCTCATTCGTTTTTACAGGCTTTAGAAGCTTTCACCGTTTAGGTCCTTTGGATGCAATCACAGATGTTGTGTCAGCCAGGCTAGCAGTCATCTTTTTTGAATTACCAAATACATTCAATCAGTCCATCAATCAGTCAGCATGCAGATTAGCGCCTTGGGTGGATAGAGAATAAACCAGGCCAGAAAACGGCGGTAGCCGTGGTAAATAACACACTCTTGATCAATTGATATTTGTCTTTCGGAAACATTTGTGTTGCTTTATTTCCTTCAGGGCTTGTTGCTCTACCAAACGGTTCATAATAAACTTAGCAGAGAAAGACAAAATGGTTTAAGAATTTATGAAGAACATTTGTTCTTCTGGTTGTGTCTGTGTCATGTGTGTGTGCTTGTGTGTGCGTGTGTGTGTGTGTGTGTGTGTGTGTGTGTGTGTGTGTGTGTGTGGTGGATAATTAGTCACTACAATAACTTAACATAGCTATACCAGGTTGAAAGTGAAAGGACGTTTCTGTCATGCGTTTATATAGTGCGGTGTGTGTGTGTGTGTGTGTGTGTGTGTGTGTGTGTGTGTGTGTGTGTGTGTGTGTGTGTGTGTGTGTGCATCGGTACTCTCATTGAAGGCTTTTGCAATGGTGTTATGATGAAATGGTACTCTTAACTTCATTTGTGCACACTCTACTCATAGTATTCCCAGAACACCTGTCAGGGTTCACAATAGTCTAAGAAAATGATAGCAAAACATGTAATGTAGATAACTACCGAACTAGCAGAACATGTATTGAACCGCGAGAATGACAGAAACAAATTCATTCCATATCTGTTCAGGTCAGCTTTTATGGAAATGTAATTCGCAGAGAGCAATGTATTAAACGGTCATTTCATTTGGTATTGTTATACTGATTAAGTTGTCAGAAAAACCTTTTGATCTGGGTGGAGAATCTGAGGTCCAATAGCCGGGAGGTCCCCAGCAACCATTTAATTTAATTGCCAATTTATTTCGTTTAAAAGTTGAATTAAGCCATTTCCCCTATATTATTACTTTTTCCACAAGGAGTGTAATCTTTCTGATCATTCATCAGACCATTACGTATACGTGGACCCTGTCAAACGTTTACTATATGGGGCAACATATATAGGCAACCCCAAACACACTAAACTGAATTATTTAGTGCCCTGTGTGTGTGTGTGTGTGTGTGTGTGTGTGTGTGTGTGTGTGTGTGTGTGTGTGTGTGTGTGTGTGTGTGTGTGTGTGTGTGTGTGTGTGTGTGTGTGTGTGTGTGTGTGTGTGTGTGTGTGTGTGTGTGTGTGTGTGTGTGTGTGTGTGTGTGTGTGTGTGATGGCAGAGTAATGTGGACATGTGTATGTACATTGTCAATGTACCTGGCGATACACAATGTGCCTAACACTTTATCTACCGCAGGATGTGCCCTATCTAATCTTCTGACAGGCTCTGTTAATCTAGTCGGGTAATTCACCTCATCCCCAGGCTATTGTAAACAGGCACAGAGGAAGTGTCTGCAAATTAGATTGTTGGATCATAAAAACGTATAGGTACACACACCGTTTGTGCATCCTATCTATTAGTGCTAAACAACCGTTCTGTATAGTCTGGATGAATGTTCAAATATAGGCCACGGGATTTAAAGTTCCTGTGAAGGTGCTTTACAAGCGACCCCCCGACGTGTAGGAATGGGTGTTGCCCTGTTATCCACGACCTGCGGATCTAATCTCCATCCTTCCTATCCTCCCAGAAGATCACACATCACGGAGTCGTTGCCATGACTACGCGAGGGACCAATGAGCGTCGGCTCCGTGCATGCGCGAGGCCATTTTGCACACGGCGGAGCGCCCAGCAGCATAGCATCACCATCATCATCACCGCCTTCGCCATCATCGCCATCGTAGTCGCATACAACCGCCCGTTCCCTTGGAAACAAGAAGGCAGGCTCGAGCTATTGGACGACATCTAATGAGCGCGAGACGTTCCAGAGCTGTCGGATTGGCGGCAAGCGCGTGACCGCTACTACGGCGCTGCCAGGCATGCGGAGGAAAAAACGTGCGCTCTCGTCTCCTCCTCCTCCTCCTCCTCTTTAGTCAAGTGGTGCTGCTGCTGTTGTGGACAGGACTGCGTTGTGTCGAGACCAGATGGACCGTGTTAATGCAAAGCGACGTCCGTATCTCTCGAGTGAGGACGAGTGACCCGACAGAACGGGTCCTGCGTAGCTTTTGCCCGGCGGTGAACCGCGGACTTTCGACGTTCATGCGCGTTGGTTTGAATTGAAGTCGTACGGAGCCGCTCGGCGAGGAACGCGTCGCGGCAGGTGTGCGGTGCGGTTGGGAAGTCCGTTGGTCAGTAAGCGGTAGGTAGGCACACTGTCCGTTTGACTTGTTCATGACAGATTTGTGCGCACTTTATTATCGAACAAACAAGCTACTATCGATTTCTCTGGACAAGGTCGACTGCCTACTTTATATTATTACATATTTGTTGCAGAGTGAAACCATTCACGTCTCTGCGTTTGCTTTAATGTAGATCGGGATGTGTTAAAGGTAGGGTGGCCACTTCAAGTTTGTCTAACAAATACAATTGCAGATGTCTGCATGCAGTTTTATAATAATGATAGATAATTAGTCACTACAATAACTTAACATAGCTATACCAGGTTGAAAGGTAAAGGACGTTTCTGTCATGCGTTTATATAGTGCGGTGTTTGGGTAACGCGTTCACGAAAACAACAGTGCCCTCTAACATAGCCGGAGCTCGGTTGTTGCAGCCAAATTAATGTGCCAGCCAAAGACATTTATTATGGTGGGTTTCTCCTCGTCAGCATTAAGTGAACAATGTGCTCAACTTCAATTTGATTAAGTGGCCTTTATTACATTCCACTGGTCCAGTGTTGCCAGGGAATAATACGGATTTCGGTAACTCAAGCTATAGCGTGACATTGTTGTAAAACCAGGATGCTCTGACCATCATAACGGGGCCTTTAGTGGAGAGCGGGTTTGTTCAATAACGAGATTGAACTTGTGCGACTCTTACTTGCTTTTGTGTTTTCTGAAATCCGGCTATTGCGGCTAAGCCATCAACAACATCTGTTTAGCTTAGTGTCTATTTGTTTCAGATTAAATTGAAAACTGTAAAAAAAAAACTGGACGTACAGTGAATTCGATTACTTTTGTTGTAGTTATGATTACTATAAACATATGCCCTTAACTCGATGCCTCCTGTCTCTCGCCTTAAAAATTTAAAAAATACTTTTTCAACAGTCATTAGTTAATCAAATAAAATCCATTCACTTGGAGTTAAATGCTCAGTTACTCCAGGTCCTTTACTGGGCTTCTCCTAATGTTGGACTTGTCACTACATCACTGTGTGGGCATCAACGGCTTACTACACTTTAAGGAGATTACCCTGGCCAATTGTTACAGCATCGGGCTATTGGGGTCTCTTTACCCGCTGCTTTGCCCGGCTGCACGAGCCTTGGGTGTGTGTTTCTTATTTTTTTTCAAATGACTTTCCTTACTCCCTCTTAGGGATATAAACCACACTTCATGGGCAAGTTGTGACCTACTGGCTGATCTGGATATAATGAGTCAGTATTTAGGATGCAAGGTGATTTGTGGATTAGTGACTTGGCAGTTGTCTGCATTCTTTTCGATGCTCTCCAACACAGCCTTTTTGTAATTTGTACCCTGTAAAAGCCCGGGTCCAGGTTTGAAGTTATGCTCTGTGATCCAATATGTCGTATACGTTAGATACTTACAAGATTCACAATCTTGGGGATGTGAACTGAGCCAGGCAGAACCGAGCCATTTCCGGTCAACATGATACAGTAATATATCACAGCCACTGTGGCTCAGACATGAAATTGTGGGAGCTCATTCTTGCTCTGAGGTAATATCCCAGATCGTACAGGAAATGTTCAGGAGGAATGAAAACAAAGTCATACAAGCAGAAACACACACACAAACACACGTTCCCTTTCTTCACGTTCTGTTTAGAGATGAAGTGTTTGAAATGTATCCTGTGGAACACTATCGCCTGAGGAACCCCATTCTGTGTCTGTTAAAAATAACTTGTGTGTGTGTGTGTGTTTGTGTGTGTAAGTGCGGCCGTGCGCGCTCGTGTGTCAATAGCAAAAGTGTATTTGGAAACGTGCACTCCTGTGTAAACGAGGACGACAACCTGCCTCCAATGATCGCCTATTCATAATAGGAGTCGACAGTTGTCACTTTGCCTTCATAAACGCGTGTCACTTATACACGCCAGCCAATAAATTATCCAGAGTGGGGGGGGGCTTAAATGTTACAATTCGTTTACGGGCCAATCGTGGCGTTGCCAGTCGATGAATGGCCCAGGAAGGGATGCCGGGCGTCGGTGCCGAGCGGTGACAGATATGTGGTTGCACCTGCTACCGGCCGGTCAGAGGATTTGAGGGAGTGCAGGGCGGCGTGGAGAGGACTGGCTGCGCTCGATTCACCCGAGCCACCGGGGAGTTGGAGAATGCCATACGGGTTCTGTCGAAAGTACCGAACACAGGAGGCACGTTCTCACTAGTTTTCTCTCTCCTTCCCTCTCTCTCTTTCACTCTTTTTCTTTCACCCCACCGTCGACTCTCCTCATCTGTTACTTCCCTATGCCATTCACTGTTTTGCTCCCTTGTTGCTATTTATCTTGCTCTCTTTCTGTGGCACTCTCTCTCTCTCTCTCGATCTCTTTCACTCTCTCTGCTCCTGTTTTCAGAGAATAGCTGATGTCATGGCTGTAGCGGTCTGGTCTTTGAAAAGCCTGCCTGGCCTGTTTTTCAGAACCCTTTTGATAAAACGGCCACAAATTGATCTCCAATTCAGCAACTCAATGACCATTTTATTCAGTCTCCATTATCGTAGACAGTTAAGGCACATATTTCGAACCCATCTTCAAATATACAGTCTAATTACTAAGCGGATTTAACTAAAGTGCATCGTCCATTTCTGTAACTATGTTCTTTTTCTGGAATCGTAACACTGAAGGTTCCATGTCTTGGACCACAGAGGGCCACTATCAGAGTAAGCGGCTCAGCGTTGCCCTTTGACCTTTGATAGCAGGATTAAATAGTCACAAAAGGCTAAATCAAGGGAGATTGGCCTCAGGTCTGGTGTTCACAGCCTGTGGGTTGCATTCCATTCCAAAAAAGTGTATCGCTACCGTACTTCCTCTCTACTTTGCCTATATAGATCTAATATGATACGGATAGGTCTAAGCAACAGCTGCTCCAGTGATAAACGTTTCTCTGAGAAGTCCTTGCCCACTGCAATTAGTGGATCTTCGGTGACAGTTTGAGCAGAGGTGATGGTCTGAGCAGAGGTGCCTTGGATGACTTGGGATGACAAAAAAAAGGAGTCAATAGGATAGGAATGGGACACAGTCGTGCTTGACTGCCATACGGCGCGACAGAGGGAGCGGGAGGAAGGGATCCGTCCAATACGCTAGTATGCAGTGTTCAGATTACGGAAGTCCCACGGCTGAGTTCTCCACGACAATGACACCTATTAACCTTTCCCCTCAGGCGTGGGGATATGAGACGGTGGGTGTGGCGCAAATGGCTTCCTGTTCCCTACTTACGACCCGGACTCCGGTTGAAACTAGTGCCGTTCCTATGGTTTAGGACGCCACCTGAGAATCAGACGTTACTTTCACAGCATCAGACGGGGTGGATGTCACCCGAACACAGACAAATCCTCTCTGGACACCAGCTCAGTTCCCTCAATATAGTGGGACTATTGTATCGCTCTAAAGTGCTTCGGAGTGAACGACGAAGTTGCAGTCGGTCTGACTTGGCCTCTCCCTCCAGAAACAGCCATCGCTGAGTCAAGAATATCCTATTTTTTACGCTTTAAATCAGTTGTATGCTGTGGGACAGCATATCAGACTGCATCTGTTAGCTTTGCAGTGTGTACATTTATGAGGTGGTTCGAAGTACGAATTCACATTTCTTTTTAAATGTGAAAACTCCCTCCACAGGTTTATTTTAAGTTTCCTGAGCCGGGGTAATAGTTTCTGAGGATCATCTGAGTTAAAGGTCTCTCTGAAAATCCACAGCAATATTGGGCCTCCAGAAAGGTTTGTGACCTGACTGGGGCCCTAGACAGGAAGTTAAAAAACATTTAAGATCATGGAGGAAGGCCTTAATGACAGTATTCAATGCATACATCAATCACTCTGTCTGTTTCGATCTGTCTCTATCTCTCTATCTGTTTGTTTTTATCTGTTTATGTCTCTCTATCTCTCTCTCTGTCTGACTGACTCGGTGTCTTCCAGTGCTCTGAAAGCACCTGTCGGAATGGTACTTCAACTGCCAGATAATTCTTGCCAATCTAAAAGAGTTCCCTGATGTAGGAGCTGGTGGGTGGGTGAAATAAGGGTCTTTCAGCTCCATCATCCCCCCCCCTTGTCATCCCTTAACCCCTACACCGGTTATGTGTGAATGTGTTATGTCCTAAGTCGCCAAGAAGCTTAGACCAGAACCACAGACAGGTTGGATCCCTTTATGAGGCATAAGGTGGTGTTGCCTGGATACGGATCCGTCAGTCGGAACCAGGGCCGTGGTGCAAGGGATTCTGGGAGAGGTTGGGCACGTTTCACGAAGTACTAATGTCATAGTGTTCACAACTTACCCTCGGAACTGTGTTGCGTGAGAACATGTTCCCACGTATGACATCGATATCCCACTACACATCCCCAAGTGCTCGGTGTCAATGGGATGCTGTTCACATCATGACTGTCCTATTGAACGACATATTGGATTGTGTAATTGACATTTTTCAGAGAACCTTCATAGATCGTTGACTGTGAACTGCAGCTCTGTATGCGAAGTGACATACGCATATATGCTTCGCTGTTTTGATTTGGTTTGTGTGGATACAGCTGTTCGCCAATGTTATATTGAACATATAGAATGAACCAAAAGGTGGCATATTCTTATTTTAACCGGGTACTAGCATTTTTTGGACTACCATACTCCCTGTGTATTGTCTGGTAACGGCACTCCTGACAGACAGACAGACGAGATCCTGGCTCCAGCCACTTATCGGTTTTGTATGACCAGAGAACCAGGATGGTGTTCCTTATTAACCGTGGATCCTGTGACGAACATAAATTCGACCACGGAATTATAGAATGGTATGAAGCCAATCACATAGAACGCTCACCACAATCTTTTCTGGGATATCTACTCGTACGGCGAAATCTATCGTCCCTGGTGACAATAAAACACTGTGGCATTTATTTTTGTTTGGTCACGGCTAAACCGAGGCCACATGGGGCATGGCTTTTTGACCAGGGCCTATGTAGTGGGTTGGGACGGCCACAGTAGCTGTAATGTGTCCAGCACGTTGCTCCTGTCCTTATTATAACCCCTTACTTAGCTGGGAATGGCTTGACTCATATTGGTGTTGATAACGAATTGGGTGTTGAAACCCTGCAGGAGAGACACATCAATGCGCCACGTCTAGTCTTGAGTGGCTCATAGTTCCGTGTGTGTGTATGTGTGTGTGAGTGTGTGTATGTGTGTGTGTGTGAGTGTCTGTGTGTGTGTGCGTGTGTGGGAGCCTGCGTAAGCTTTTTATAAATAGTTATCGCTGCTCCTTTGACGAATTCTTTAGCTGTCTGCATCCATACTTGGCAAATTGCTTCTCCCACCCACTTTTGACTTAAAGTCTCTACCTGCATGCCAATCATTGTAAAATGTGAAATTTGTGTTTTAATGCTGTGTGATAATTCTGCACCACCATGGATATATAATCAATGAGCTCTTGACGTGTCTCTTGACGGCGCCAGTGATTTACATGGCAGTGCAATTGCATTTCCATTTTTGAAGTACTTTATTTTCTACTTGTTGTTAGGGGAACAAATCTGCATACTGCCTTCTGGTGCCGGTCAGATGAATATTACCACAACGGATTGATAATCCATCCAGGTGCTGTGGATTGAATAATGGGATGCCTCCTTAACCCATAGCCGAGGTTCTACCTAGTCCACTTTAAAGTGGTGGCGTTTCATAGCTAAGCCCATGGATCTGAAGGATTTGATCTGTGAGATCCTGCCTGGGCTTTGTTGTCAACACTTGGCGATAGTGATTCAGCTGTTGCCAGCTCTGTTGCTAGGAATCGTCTCGTTGTCAGCATCTATTAGCATCAGGGTAACTTGCTGGAGGTGTTAGTTTGTTTAGTGTACGCCGGGTAATAATTCAAACACGGACACAAATGATAAGTGGTTACTTTATGTCGGAGCATGAAGGAGATGAAAACGGCAATTAAAGTGCACTTGAAATGAGCATCAGCGAGTACTTTTACTTTATATATGGTCGTCTTTCCAACAAGCACATGGACAAACAATATCCGACTGGGACAGGCCAAATCCATGGTCACTTCAACCTTGTCCAGTTCACTCAGTTTCTGTTCAAGCACAGAATTGTGTAGGGAACCAATTTGCATTCTAAATCGCTGTGCAACGCATTTAATATAATTCAGCGCGTTGTTGTTATATAACAAAGTATAGAGGTGGAGTTGGTTTATATGCAAACTAGTTGCTGCAATAAATCTAGCTTTCACGGAGAAGAAAGTCACTGTGTGGCTCCAATTCATAATACGGGCATGTAAGAGTTGGGCGCTGTAAAGATAACTTAACATGTATGTATAGTATGGTACATCCCATGCCGGACATTACAGCCCCCTATACCTGAACTTATGCAAAGCCTGTACGTTATCCAGACTGCTACGGTGTTAATTATTAAACAATATGTCTTATAGCCTCTTAAAGCAGTGGTTAGAGAACGATGTGTTTCTCCTATCATGAATTATTCATAGCCACGGTCTTACATGCACCAATAGGGAAGCGCTGCTCTCATCTCCCTGACAACAATATGAAGGCCTCTCCATTTGTCTTGTCATCCTGTTCTGGGGCAGAACACACACACCATCAGGGACCATGCGGGGCGTCAGTGTGCCTCCCGTCAACACCAATACTGCAACACTTGAACGGATCCCCACCGGAAGGTCGTCCGGTCCTTCTAGTGGGCAGGAGTCTGTTAAAAGGGAAACCTCAGCAGTTGTCCACGGTTGCATTAAGTGACCAATGAAAAGATACCTCACCCCCCCAAAGCACCCTCTCCCCATCTGTTTTCTTTCACACCCACTAATGTAGAAATAGTGTGGTCGACAAGAGCTAGCCAAGTATGGTCATGTGTCTGTGGCGATTGAGGGAAATGGACAAGGAAGCAAGGAAAGGAAGATGTATTGCAACTTTGGAGTTTTTTCAAACGTTCGCCTGGAACTTTGTATTGGGGCCAAACCCCCTAGGAGGTCATTGATGTGTGACCCCGGTGAAGGAAGCAACTGTGCTAATAAATTTACGATTGTGCAGTCCCAACTTCTTGTTTCAGACTAGGTCAATAATTAATCAGTATCGGCTCCCTCATCAGTGTCTGAAGTGTTTTTAATTGAACTCATTGAAGGCGTTCATAAATTAAACTCACAGAACATGTCTCAGACCAGCAGGGAGACAAAGTTGATGTCATCGTTGTGTGTTAGCGTGTGTCCGTCGCTACGTCTGTTTCTGTCTGTTTTAGCGTAGCTGTGTGAAGGCCTGGGATGACCCAGCTGATGAATGTGAGGTGCAAATACCTCGGGTCACGTCACTGGTCTGGGAATAGCCGGCTGGGATAGAGCGAATGGTGGTGTGTGGTAGGAGTGTTTTGGTGTGTGTGTGTGTGTGTGTGTGTGTGTGTGTGTGTGTGTGTGTGTGTGTGTGTGTGTGTGTGTGTGTGTGTGTGTGTGTGTAAGCATGTCTGTTTCACAATAGTTCTCATCACTGCTTTGCCCTAACCCGAGAGCTCTCCCTCCCTAACTCTAACTTGCTGTTGTTTTCCCTCTGTCTGGGTTCAATGTGCTAACCAGGAACGGACGGACTAGGATCTGATTTCTGTGGAGGACCGCAGAATCTTCTACAACAAGGGAAGAAGACAGGTGACCTTAGAGGAGAGCCAGAGACGGAGAGGTGTCGTGGACATTTAACTCTCCCATACCCGTCCCTCGAGAATAAGTCTCCCGGCTTGTGCTTTTTATATGACGGTAAGATGTTTTTTTTGTCGACCCTTTGACCTGCCATGAAAGGTCATTGTTTTTTCATATTGGGCTTTGGTTGAATGGATATGAGTGTGCAACTACTGGGAGTTTTACCAGTCGTATGAAATCAATAATCGTACAATTAGCTCAATTAGTCAGGTCAGGTGCAAATGTGTGCAATTTTTGTAGATGTTTGTGGTCAGGCTAAAGACCTATACAAGACTTTTAGACGCCCCTCCCAATCTTGATAGTGTTTTTTAGAAATTGAACAACTTTCCCCAATGAGCTTATATAGGTGTTTGCGATGTTAAAGCTAATTTGCTGATATTCTAAACATTTTCCCATGGAGCTGGGAACAGCTTTTATCAATGTGGCTATATACCGTATATTCTTTCTCTGTTGGAACATAATTCACATCACCACCACCTCCAAGCACACCACTCTAGCCAAACCCAACACAGGGCAGAAGAGAAACGGTGTACAATTAAACCAAGTTCTCTTTCCAAACCATGAGCTCCAAAAATGGATCAACAAAATGCTTTACACTGCCTCTGCAAGAAAATGGCAGACCAAAAGCCCAAGCCCCTAAAATAGTTTAGTCCGAAAAACAATAATGTGCTCAGTTTTTCTCATCTACCATCTTTCCCGCCCGTCGACCTGTCAGTTCTCATCACATTAACAGACTCATTGGTCTGAGCCAATTCGCTGTCGGGAACCACAATGTGTCATCATATCAAAAACACAATATGGCTAAAAGAAGGAGGAAGAAGAGAGTGTGGATGACTGACAGATATACTGTGTGTATATTACTACAGGGACCCATGTTAGAAAATAACCAAAACCAACCAACCAACCTTTCTCCCCCACCCTTGACCCATCTCTCACCCTCACTTCCTCTCACCCTTGACCCATCTCTCTCTCTCACTTTCTCACTCCCTCACCCTTGACCCATCTCTCTCTCTCACTTTCTCCCTCCCTCACCCTTGACCCATCTCTCTCTCTCACTTTCTCTCACCCTTGACCCATCACTCTCTCACTTTCTCCCTCCCTCACCCTTGACCCATCTCTCTCTCACTTTCTCTCACCCTTGACCCCTCTCTTTCTCACTTTCTCCCTCCCTCACCCTTGACCCATCTCTCACCCTCACTTTCTCCCTCCCTCACCCTTGACCCATCTCTTTCTCTCACTTTCTCCCTCCCTCACCCTTGACCCATCTCTCTCTCACTTTCTCTCACCCTTGACCCATCTCTCTCTCTCACTTTCTCCCTACCCTCACCCTTGACCCATCTCTCTCTCTCACTTTCTCCCTCCCTCACCCTTGATCCATCTCTCTCACTCTCCCTCACCCTTGACCCATCTCTCACCCTCACTTTCTCCCTCCCTCACCCTTGACCCATCTCTCTCTCTCACTTTCTCCCTCCCTCACCCTTGACCCATCTCTTTCTCTCACTTTCTCCCTCCCTCACCCTTGACCCATCTCTCACCCTCACTTTCTCTCACCCTTGACCCATCTCTCACCCTCACTTTCTCCCTCCCTCACCCTTGACCCATCTCTTTCTCTCACTTTCTCCCTCCCTCACCCTTGACCCATCTCTCACCCTCACTTTCTCTCACCCTTGACCCATCTCTCACCCTCACTTTCTCCCTACCCTCACCCTTGACCCATCTCTCTCTCTCTCTCACTTTCTCCCTCCCCCACCCTTGACCCATCTCTCACCCTCACTTCCTCTCACCCTTGACCCATCTCTCACCCTCACTTTCTCCCTCCCTCACCCTTGACCCATCTCTTTCTCTCACTTTCTCTCACCCTCACCCTTGACCCATCTCTCTCTCACTTTCTCCCTCCCTCCCTCACCCTTGACCCTACTCTCTGCCTTATTTTTACTCCCCCGTTTCATTTGGCATGTCTCTATCTCCCATCTTCATGGCACTTCTGCTCAGTTCCCTGTACACTCGGTTCTTTCTTTCCTTACCCTTGGTCTCTTTTTCCCCTATACAATGATTTGTCCACTATGGTCCAGTCTCCGAGGTGTTGTGGAATGTCACCCTGACCCCCAAACCCCAGAGTAGAGTGCTCGCACACGCACACGCTCGCACACGCGCACACGCACACACACACACACACACAGTGATGCTTTGTTGTGTCCCCTTTGGTGAACGAGGCTGAGACATTTATTAGCTACTTCTCTCTTTCGAGTGTGTGTTTCACCATACAGGTTTGTGTGTGCGGGACAGTGTCCACACTGGCCAATCGATAGTGCTAATGGTGAATGGGTGGAATGTGTTTGGGTTTTGGTGAGAGGGAGAGTTATTGTCCAAAAAAACAGATCTTGACTGTCTGTCTGACGATCGAGAGGGATCTGTTGAAGTATTCACAGATGTGTCATGTGCCAGAATCAGAATCAGATTTATTCGCCAACTCTGTTAACACACACAAGGAATGTCTTCTGACCCCCAGCTGCAGCATTTAAAACACACATTTAAAAACGTACACGAACAGTGCAAACGGAGCAAAACACAAACAGTCCGACAAGAGAGTCCATGCATAGCTGGCGTATGTACTGGAAATAGGTCCCTAATGTTTAGCATCGCCTCATCTTGAGACAGAACACACACAACACTGTGCAGCTCCGGGTCAAGGCAGCCATCTTGAACGGCGCCAGGATCGTAAACTA
>CM055742.1:9875907-9943407 GCA_029465975.1 Dallia pectoralis
ACACACACACACACACACACATACACCCAGACATGCCCCACATGCAGGCGTAACAGAGACACACACACACACACACACACACTAACACACACATACACCCAGACATGCCCCACATGCAGGCGTAACAGAGACACACACACACACACACACACACACCCAGACATGCCCCACATGCAGGCGTAACAGAGACACACACACACACACACACACCCAGACATGCCCCACATGCAGGCGTAAGAGACACACACACACACACACACCCAGACATGCCCCACATGCAGGCGTAACAGAGACACACACACACACACACACCCAGACATGCCCCACATGCAGGCGTAACAGAGACACACACACACACACCACACACACACCCAGACATGCCCCACATGCAGGCGTAACAGAGACACACACACACAGACATGCACCCAGACATGCCCCACATGCAGGCATAACATGCAGACACACACACACACACCCACACACACCCAGACATGCCCCACATGCAGGCATGCCCCACATGCAGGCGTATGCACAGAGACACACACACACACACCCACACACACCCAGACATGCCCCACATGCAGGCAGTAACTTTCTGCAGAGACACACACACACACACCCACACACACCCAGACATGCCCCACATGCAGGCGTAACAGAGACACACACACACACACCCACACACACCCAGACATGCCCCACATGCAGGCGTAACAGAGACACACACACACACACACACACTAACACGCACACACACACACCCAGACATGCCCCACATGCAGGCGTAACAGAGACACACACACACACCCAGACATGCCCCACATGCAGGCGTAACAGAGACACACACACACACACACACACTAACACGCACATACACCCAGACATGCCCCACATGCAGGCGTAACAGAGACACACACACACACACACACACACACCCAGACATGCCCCACATGCAGGCGTAACAGAGACACACACACACACACACACACTAACACGCACACACACACACCCAGACATGCCCCACATGCAGGCGTAACAGAGACACACACACACACACCCAGACATGCCCCACATGCAGGCGTAACAGAGACACACACACACACACACACACACGCCCCACATGCAGGCGTAACAGAGACACACACACACACACACCCAGACATGCCCCACATGCAGGCGTAACAGAGACACACACACACACACACACACACTAACACGCACATACACCCAGACATGCCCCACATGCAGGCGTAACAGAGACACACACACACACACACACACACTAACACGCACATACACCCAGACATGCCCCACATGCAGGCGTAACAGAGACACACACACACACACACACACACTAACACGCACATACACCCAGACATGCCCCACATGCAGGCGTAACAGAGACACACACACACACACACACACACTAACACGCACATGCGCACACACACACACACACACACACACACACACACACACACACACACACACACACACACACACACACACACACACACACACACACACACACACACGCAGGTCAGCAACAACAACCACAGGCATACACTACAAACATACTGTAATTCTGTTACTTACAGTTAGCTAAGAGGGCTTCCCTAACAGCTTAACCTTTTCAGCTTGTCGCTATTTAGCGATGGCAATGTAAATAGCTGTATAAATGCCTGTAACAAGAGCTAACGTAACACATTTAAAGTCAACCACAACATGTATTTCCCCCAGCGCCAAGCTAGCTGTTTCCTTCTTACTACTACATAGTGACACCTATTAGCCGTTAGCATCTGCATCGGCGTGTTTCAGATAACGAGTCTCTCCTGTCTGCTGTTCGATGACTCCTCTGGCCCCCTCAAGAGCTTTTCAGCGTTCCGACATTTCACATGCGGTCTTCGATCCAAAGCCGAACACCCAATTAACAGACGGCGCTCGCACTTCCACTTCCTCCGCATCGTCTGTCATCTACGCAAGTAGGAAATGTCAGGCCAATTAAATAGATGTCAGGTTGGATTCACCGGAGATGGAAAGACACAATAAAAGCCAGGGCTTTTTGACCACAGGCCTGGAGACACACAAGTACTGACGCTTTTCTTTTTCTATCTGCTCGCTTGTCAATCGGTTGATTCGTACCACTAATTAGCCAGCGATTACGACTCAGTTCCTACTTAGGAGGGTAATGGAAATGCAAAAAGGTTGAAGTGCCCTCATATTCTAGGTCAGAGTCTGTCCAAGAGAATACCATAACATATTTCATTTTCAGTTGAATTGCTTTATTTCCTCCCCTAGAAACCCAATGATCTTTCTGAGCGGTGGCCTCTTTTCAAGGTCCTTCTTAAATGCTTGGCAGTGACTTGATGTCCTCGAAGAAACTCTGTCCATAGCCTGCCAGGAAATCCTGCTGTTTTGAGTAGAGCGTCTCGACAAAGGGACGCTCTGGCGTGGCAGATGAAGGAACTGCTTTGACAGATTTTGTTCGCCCCACGCTGTCACCGTCACGTTGGGAACTGTCACATTCCACAGAAAGTTGAAAATGAAATGGTTGCTTGAATGTGTATGACAGGCTAGACCAGCGGTTGACACAGACTGAGACAGATCTGTGAAATACTCTAACCGATATGCCTCCTCCATCATGTCTGGGACGGTTCGTTTACCTCACGGGACCACAACACATGGTATGAAATAATATGTTGGCTCGTGTTTGTTGTGGTGACTGAGTTGTAGAAAACTGTTGATGTACATAACTTGAAAGTGTTGAAAGTCTTGAAAACCAAAGTTATTTGTCACATGCGATTTACATGTGGGCGTTGCTTCCTCAATTTCACTTCCACTGTCGTCACTGCCATCATGCCGTCATCCCATCATGCCGTCATCCCATCATCCCATCATGCCATCATCCCATCATGCCGTCATCCCATCATGCCATCATCCCATCATGCCATCATCCCATCATGCCATCATCCCATCATGCCATCATCCCATCATGCCGTCATCACATCGTGCCGTAATCCCATCATGCCGTCATCACATCATGCCGTAATCCCATCATGCCGTCATCACATCATGCCGACATCCCATCATGCAATCATCCCATCATGCAATCATCACATCATGCCGTCATCACATCATGCCGTCATCACATCATGCCGTCATCCCATCATGCCATCATCCCATCATGCCGTCATCACATCGTGCCGTAATCCCATCATGCCGTCATCACATCATGCCGTAATCCCATCATGCCGTAATCCCATCATGCCGTCATCACATCATGCCGTCATCCCATCATGCAATCATCCCATCATGCAATCATCACATCATGCCGTCATCCCATCATGCCGTCATCACATCATGCCGTCATCCCATCATGCCGTCATCCCATCATGCCGTCATCACATCATGCCGTCATCCCATCATGCCATCATCCCATCATGCCGTCATCACAACATGCCGTCATCACATCATGCCGTCATCCCATCATGCCGTCATCACATCATGCCGTCATCACATCATGCCGTCATCCCATCATGCCGTCATCACATCATGCCGTCATCCCATCATGCCGTCATCACATCATGCCGTCATCACATCATGCCGTCATCACATCATGCCGTCATCACATCATGCCGTCATCTCATCATGCAATCATCCCGTCATGCAATCATCACATCATGCCGTCATCACATCATGCCGTCATCCCATCCCACCATCCAACAAGCCTCGTACTGTCACCTGGTCATGCAAACAGCATTAAAAAGCTACACAGGCAGACAGTCTGGTCACTAAGTTAGGTCATGTGCATTTTTTGTTAAAGACCACCTGTAAACCACTGTTCTTTCTCAATCTCTGTCTTCCTCTCTCTCTCTCTTTCTCTCTGTCTCTCTGTCACCCTATCTTTTTCACTCGGTTTTGACTCTGTCTGTCTTTCGCTCTCTGTTTGTCCATTTATATCTGTGTCTGCCTCTCTCTCTCTCTCTCTTTCTCTCTGTCTCTCTGTCACCCTATCTTTTTCACTCGGTTTTGACTCTGTCTGTCTTTCGCTCTCTGTTTGTCCATTTATATCTGTGTCTGCCTCTCTCTCTCTCTCTCTTTCTCTCTGTCTCTCTGTCACCCTATCTTTTTCACTCGGTTTTGACTCTGTCTGTCTTTCGCTCTCTGTTTGTCCATTTATATCTGTGTCTGCCTCTCTCTCTCTCTTTGCCTCCCCTCTCTTAATCACCCACTGTTCTCTCCCGCGTCATGTTTCCAATCTCTCTCCCACTCTGCCATAGGTTTCCACTGTCACTCTACAATAACACTATGACACACTATGACATTGTGTTCCTGGGCACAGAACAAACATCCCAGGTTGTCACATCCTATTGCTTCTCCTCTGCCCTACAAACACAGCGGGCCTTTGTGTTATTGTACGTTCATTAGCTTTAAACAGAGCTCTAAGACCAGAGGCTGCTGCTCGTTAGCGGTTAGCCCAAACCAATCCACTCTGACAACACCAGGGCTCTGTTATTGCCCCCTCAGAGTGTCCATCTCGATGGGGCCCAAAGTATTGGCCCGATTTACCCCCATTAACTTCTCACGGGAGGGCGATCTGCCCAGAGTTTGGACATATGCGGGAGAGGTTATTTCTATCAAGGGTCCTTTGAAACTCTCAGGTTCAGTTGATAGACAAACAGAATTTCACTGTTAGTTTCCACCTATTGTTTGTGAACCAGGTCCAGATAGCTTTTGATGAAATTCTTGTATCTCATTTTAAGTGAATGTGTTCTGAGTTCATTACTGTCATGCTGCCTGTTTATATTGGTACACAGTTTAATCCATACGAGTCTATTGTCACAGGAGTTGTCTGAATGAGTCGGGGGTTGTCTGAATGAGTCAGGGGTTGTTTGAATGAGTCGGGTTGTTTGAATGAGTCGGGGGTTGTTTGAATGAGTCGGGGGTTGTTTGAATGAGTCAGGAGTTGTCTGAATGAGTCAGGGGTTGTTTTGAATGAGTCAGGAGTTGTCTGAATGAGTCAGGGGTTGTTTGAATGAGTCAGGAGTTGTCTGAATGAGTCAGGGGTTGTTTGAATGAGTCAGGGGTTGTCTGAATGAGTCAGGGGTTGTTTGAAAGAGTGAGGGGTTGTTTGAATGAGTCAGGGGTTGTCTGAATGAGTCAGGGGTTGTTTGAAAGAGTGAGGGGTTGTTTGAATGAGTCAGGGGTTGTCTGAATGAGTCAGGGGTTGTTTGAAAGAGTGAGGGGTTGTTTCAAAGAGTCAGGGGTTGTTTGAATGAGTCATGGGTTGTTTGAATGAGTGAGGCGTGTTTTGAAAGAGTCAGGAGTGGTTTGAAAGAGTCAGGGGTTGTTTAAATGAACCATAGGTTGTTTGAATGAGACATGGCTTTATGCGTCGCTTGATTCCGTTGTGTTCACCAGGCACACCAATTTTCATTTACTGTATTCGGCAAGATTCTGTTAACCAGGAGCTAAATCTATTACCAGAATTCATATTTTGTTGTCATTTTGTGCACGTAATGTAACGAGACTGAAATCACTATGACCTGAGATCTGTAAATATCAAAAGGTTTGTGACACAACTTTTGTATTTTTTAAATTTTATAATTTTATATCTAAATCCAAAATGATCTGTGGAAAATGAATGGAATTGAATGTTCATGTTTGCCTACAGAACTTAGTGGCTTGGACCTGTATTCACTGATGCACTTTGGTACAGTACTCAAAACGTTGTTCATTGAAATCGGCCTCAGAGAACATTTTTACAGACAATTTGACCTGAATTTTGTCACAAAAAGTCTGCTAAATAGTATTGGTATTTGAAAATAAATTATTTATATCAATGGCTGAATAAAGACGGGGAACATTTTGCACATATGAATGAAATCCACACACAACCATAACTGTCTGAGGCATTTAGTTAATGGGAGCAATTTGATTTGACAAGTTGCGTGACTGCACTCACTTGTCTATAAACTTTTAGAGTCATGGGTTACCTTCCAAATTGGACTCTGAATTCACTTCTCCAGAGTTCGCCAACACAAATGTGGAGCCTTTTGGTTTTATTTAGTTTCGTGTTTGCTAGAGTTTATTTCAAAGCTGACCACCAACCCTGTATTTGCTGGCTTTGAAGTGACATACCAAAATACCCATGGTTTATACTTCAAGCCATCCGTAACATGGCCCAAATCCATTAGCTCAATCGCCTTCTCAAGTTCTACTTTTTCCCCAATCGTCTCTTTCACTGTGCCACCGGCCCACTCTCCATGTTTCCCACAAAAATAACTTGGCATCTATTCAGCAATTGCAGGAAGAGAGCAATTGTGGATTCTGCCCATTTTTGGCACTCTGCTTGAGGTGCCTCATCAGTCCAGTGAGGGAAGTCGCAGACTCTCGATGTCTAGAGGGAGATTTGTTTGGGTCCTTTATTTCACATTTTCTGTCAATGAGGCCCAGCAGAACATTGCCAGGATATATGGTTTATTCTCAAACCGATTTTTTGCAGATTCTCAACCAGAGTTTGAGATAGTCTTTAGGATTTAAATTACTTCGTTTGAACACATTTTCATATTTCTCAGGAAATGACATTTAGTCAACCTCCATCAGCGCTGAAGCCAAAGAAAATTGATCACACGCCTGTTGTTACTAATTTCTCTGCCTTTCACCAAAAACATTTTTTAAAAATCCAAACGTGGTGGCTGCATCTGCATTTTTGTCCCTTATTTATGCTCTTCAACAACTAACATTCGACCACAGAGACATTGGAAATTGTTGCAATCTGTGTTAGCCTATTTTCTAAAAGCTTCAACTCCATATTACTTTGGCATTACCAAATTTTTCTTCTTGAATGGATTGTTGAATTGAACATTAATGTAAAGATTACAGTAACCACTAAAACTGTCAGTCTACTTGTGAGCTTGGAGTTTGGTTACAGTTGAACCGCTTTCTTGCTAGATGTGTTTTGAATGCTTTGTTGAGTCGTGCATTTATGTAATGTTTGCAGTATCAGCGCGGGCTGACTGTTTGGTTACTTTTTGGCGTGAGACTGCTTTGTACAGATTTGATTGATAACGTCTCACAGAAACACAAAAAATGCATCCCTAGTCAACCTCAGCTTATTGTATTATAGCACTTTGTCTGCATACTTCAGGCTATACTTTAGGGCAGGCTATACTTCAGGCTGTACTTCAGGCTGTACTTCAGGCTGTACTTCAGGCTGTACTTCAGGCTGTACTTCTGGCTGTACTTCTGGCTGTACTTCATGCTGTACTGCAGGCTGTACTTTAGGCTATACTTCAGGCTGTACTTCAGGCTGTACTTCTGGCTGTACTTCAGGCTGTACTTCAGGCTGTACTTCTGGCTATACTTCAGGCTGTACTTCAGGCTATACTTCAGGCTGTACTTCTGGCTATACTTCAGGCTGTAGTTCTGGCTGTACTTCATGCTGTACTTCAGGATGTACTTCTGGCTGTACTTCATGCTGTACTTCAGGCTGTACTTTAGGCTATACTTCAGGCTGTACTTCAGGCTGTACTTCAGGCTGTACTTCAGGCTGTACTTTAGGCTATACTTCAGGCTGTACTTCAGGCTGTACTTCAGGCTGTACTTTAGGCTATACTTCAAGCTATACTTCAGGCTGTACTTCAGGCTGTACTTCTGGCTGTACTTCTGGCTGTACTTCATGCTGTACTTCAGGCTGTACTTTAAGCTATACTTCAGGCTGTACTTCAGGCTGTACTTCAGGCTGTACTTTAGGCTATACTTCAGGCTGTACTTCTGGCTGTACTTCAGGCTGTACTTCAGGCTGTACTTCAGGATGTACTTTAGGATGTACTTTAGGATGTACTTTACGCTATACTTCATGCGGTACTTCAGGCTGTACTTCAGGCTGTACTTTAGGCTGTACTTCTGGCTGTACTTCATGCTGTACTTCAGGCTGTACTTTAGGCTGTACTTTAGGATGTACTTTAGGATGTATTTTAGGCTATACTTCAGGCAATACTTCAGGCTGTACTTCAGGCTGTACTTCATGCTATACTTCAGGCTGTACTTCAGGCTATACTTCAGGCTGTACTTCAGGCTGTACTTCAGGCTGTACTTCTGGCTGTACTTCAGGATGTACTTCTGGCTGTACTTCATGCTGTACTTCAGGCTGTACTTTAGGCTGTACTTCTGGCTGTACTTCAGGCTATACTTCAGGCTGTACTTCAGGCTATACTTCAGGCTGTACTTCAGGCTATACTTCAGGCTGTACTTCTGGCTATACTTCAGGCTGTACTTCTGGCTGTACTTCATGCTGTACTTCAGGATGTACTTCTGGCTGTACTTCAGGCTGTACCCCAGGCTGTACTTCAGGCTGTACTTCAGGCTATACTTCAGGCTGTACTTCTGGCTATACTTCAGGCTGTACTTCTGGCTGTACTTCATGCTGTACTTCATGCTGTACTTCTGGCTGTACTTCAGGCTATACTTCAGGCTGTACTTCTGGCTATACTTCAGGCTGTACCCCAGGCTGTACTTCAGCAAACTGCAAATGTGTGTGTGCGTGTGTACGCTTGTGTCAGAAAAATAGACGCAACCACCAACTGTGTCTGGCTTTTTTCATGGACAAACATTCTGCCTCCCTGTTTGACTTTTGAGAGGAAAATTGCACTGCTTGGAACTACTTTGGACTACCGTGGTCCTAGAAACAGACGAAAGTAAAAACTGCTCTTCTCTTATTTGCACGAATTTCTTTTTTCCAGGCCTCTCCACAAAAATAGACAAGCCAGTACTTCTGAGATATATAACTGTAGCTTCCGATACAATGTATGCTTAAACAATTTAGAAATGCATAAAACCGAAACTTGAACAAGCTTCGCCCTTTAGAATGTTTCTATGTTTTTGTCGTGCATTCTATTTGGCATCCTTGTTTGACATGAAGTCGCTTTTCAACAGACTTCTCCAAAGTTTCCTGTGACTGAGCGAGGAAATAGGAGATAACGCGTAGCTAAGTGTCCCTTTACTGCTCTGCTACGGCTCTTTTACTTCAGGGCTCCAGACGAGTCCGTAATATCCCACTTGACCATATCAGCTGTGACATTTTGGCCGTGTCTCTATTCCGGTTTAATTGGTTGGTTTCAAAAGTGCGTTCCGCTTGCTGATTTGCTTTTCAGTGGGACCTCATCTGAAGTATCTCTTTTTCTCCTCACTTACTGAAATTCAACGCTGTGGCCGCTTGTGTTCTGTCGAGGTCATCATTATTATATACGCTAGCTCTCATGGTTTTGGTGGTTCCAAGTCATAGAAGAGGCTGAGGACAAGAGGGAGAAGAAGAAATATCTACAAATATTTTATGATTCCCTGCTCACTCCAACCAGAACTCTAGAAAGTGCAGAACAGCAGGAGCTTGTTCTTTACACAACTTACTATCTAATCTCCTGAGGGCATTATACACCCCTAAGAGTGGGGACTAGTTCAGTCCTATGATAAGAAGGTCCCTCGAGGTCATTTGATGGAATAATATGTGGTGGGCATTTGGGGTGTGGATCAGACACATTTCTGTGGCTTGGAAATGGCTAACGCTCGGATGTCTAGCTAGAGACCCAGTGGGACTCTGTTCAGTAATTATATACACAACTTTTCAGAACCACTGCATCCCAAGAAAACGAAACAACTTGATGCACATATGTTTACAAAGCATCGTATTTCCACATTGTTTTAGTGCTCTTAAATAAAAACTACTTTTTCAAGATTTGTAGGATTAATAAAGCAATTAAGTGCAATGCAGGTAATTTAAATAATAGCTATTTATATTGAATGAATGTTCCAAAAGTTTATTCCTACGTGAAGTTTAAGAAAATGCGTTATTTATCCATACATAGATTCTGACTCATTGGACTGTTTGAGCTGCTGTTTGTATCCTTCAAAATATATCTGTGGTATCAAAACTATCTAAGTTGGATTTATAGCCATAACTTTAGCCATAACTATAGCCATAGACGGTGCCATCAAAACACGCTTGAAATCGAGTTTAGAGGAGTTTGGCAGTTCTGAGATGTATGCGTTTGCAAACCAAGAACAAGCCAAGAAAATGACTTCAGGGAAGTAATAAAAACATAATATTTATGTAAACTGGAGTCCCTGGCATTTTTTGTGTAGGAACTAGTAGTGTCCCTTTACATGTTTCATAGCTGCTTGTTTTGTACAGTGAGGTGATATGAGCTTTATTGACGTCATTGCCCTCTGATAACAGTAGACTGAGGTGTTTATACGGCTAGGATTACAGGTGACTGGGTTGACCTAATCAATGTTATGAATGCTGATAACATGTTGACACACTGTATCTTCTGACAAAAGCTAGATGTTTCTGCACAATGAAGGCCGCAAACACCTCCAAGTGCTTTATTTGGACCGACTGGGAGTCGGATGTCTGTATATAAAACACTCAGAGGATTAGATGTGACACCTCAGTGTTCCGATCTGTGCCTCATTGATGCCGTCTCAGATTACTTTTACCGAGAAAACCACAAAACCAATATTGCATATTGAATGCAATCAGCCATTTTCCACAATGTTTTCCCAAACAAATCCAGTGACAAAAAATAGTCCCCCCCGTTCCAACGATGACCCAGACACACCGATACCCAATGCTACAGCCAAAAGCTACGGCCAATCCCATGCTACCCCTTGTGTGGTTGTGATCCATGCTGGGTATCTGTATGGGTTTTCATTAGGGTTTTCCAAATCCCTGCAGGCTTCGGCAAGGTGTAGGGGTACCTGGATGGAGTTATAGGGTGAGGTAAGAAGCCATATTTAGTATTAGTTGTATTATTATTATTATACTGTAGGACATGCTAATGAGTATTATTCAAATTAATAACCTCCATCGTGTGCTACTGTGGCCACAATTGCCGTGTCACTACTTGTCTGCTCCCAGAAACATAATCCTTTTAATCTAGCCCTGGTTTAGATGGCGACAGGCCACTATGCCTGCCCTGTGAGTTAACCCTGGCGGTGTGTGTGTGTGTGTTTCTGACTTCCAGGATTCATATGTGTGAGAGAGATTTACAAGGCGTTACTCTATGTAAAAGGGGATTAGTGCTTGAGTGCTGGGGATTTTCCACGGTTCGTTTTGTTACGTCTCTTAGGACAGCAGAGGCTTTGCTTTCTGTCTTTCCAAACTTTTTAGAATTACTACCTGATTGCAGTCATTCATGGAGCGAATATTGTATAGTCAACGCTGTGTATTGTCAATCAGTTTGGCTCACTGCTTTCATTCATGTAATTGCCTATGACCTAGCTAGCTACTGTAGCATAAGCTAGTATCTTTGTTGCTCCACAGAAATTAACCATGGGGCTTTGTTAAAATACAGTAGCTTGTGATAAATTGTTATCCGTTATGTAGGAGGATCCGCTAGCATAGCATCATTGGCTTTTTGACGAATCACATTACAGCGCAAGCCCCTGATTTATAGCAAGATGTAGGGGGTGTTTTATAAAAATCAATGGAGTGCTAAGTGTCTCTTTCTCTCACGCTTTCTTCAAAATACAGCGTAAGGAATTTTTTCTGTTGCTACGGGCATCACTGAGATCATTGAGGTCGAAGACTGGGTTGATTTACTTAAATGTACGTCTGGGCACTTAAATCGGCCTTTAGCTCATTTTACAATAACCAAAACGGCCTTGGAGTTAGAGTCCTCTTTGAGATTGGTGGTTCAGTCCCTGCCGAGTCATACCAAAGACAATGGGACCTGGTGTGTCTCTGCTCGGCACTCAGCATTACAGGGACATGTTGAGGATATGACCCTGTGAAGGGTTTCACCCCACCCACCCACACGCTGCACAAACACATTCCAGCTACTTCCTTTAAGCTCAACACAATTTGCCGTTTTGTCTATGGACCGGGAAAGTATCCGTGCCCTATCTCTTCTTCCCGTGATTGCTTAACAGTGTTCTGTTTCATTCTATTTCCATTCGTCTCCGTGTGAGCCATTCCTCTGTGGTATGCCAAGCCCAGAGTCTCACTAACCTGTAGACATGACGCGTGGTGTAGTCATTACCGGCTGGTGACTGATGTCACACATACCTCAGTAGTCTAAAAGTGGCTTCCTTCCTCTGTAAGTCATTTGGATTTGGTTAGCGGATGACGGCCAGGTCAGTTGATTGCAGGGTTGAGGTCAATTCCATTTAACTCACTGAGTGCCAGAGGCCTCCTGAAAGCATTTGGATCTCGTTGATCTCCTCTCTCCGATTTAGCCTCGCATTGAAGTGTTTGACATTTCATTTTCTGGTTACATGTTCATCTATGGTTAAGAAAGGTTGCAGTGGAAAGTATTTAGATGCACTTAATACCTCATTCTATGCTCACCAAAATGACAATATGCCAAAGGCTAACACCGTGATATCATCATATTTTATTGCCTAGCTATTTGAGTTTGACAATACTAGACAATACAGAGATGGCTCTAAAACATGAAACTTAGTTAGTCTGGCTTCAAAATGAAGTTCAGATGCTTTGCTATGATTTGGATAAGGCATGGCTTTTCTGTAATTTAGCGTGTATGGGGAAAAAAACATGTTACTGGGCCAACTGTGCGTGAGACAAATGGTTGTGTCTCGGCTTTCCTCAATGTGTCATTTGTCTGTTGATGATTTTTTGTTGCCAGCCATGTCGTCGGGGTCACGAATGCCAAATTGTGCGTTTGTGAACCAAACATTTAAATGGCTTGCCGTTTTAAGATTACATCTTGTTTAGCTTCTCTGTCATTATACGTAACTCTATACTGTTTGACTGTTAATCACGGTGTCAGCTAAGTGTGGTTGACGGGCCTGTTTAATCACATTTTAAAGGTTCCCTCGGAGTCAGTCATGTTTTTTTCTAGCCCAACACTTACTTCTGTTCCAACTGACACAGGTGCTGGCAACTATTCATGTGAGGGGTGCAAAATTAACTCACCACTTGAATAATGCATCATTTGATTGCCTCCTTTTTACTTTACTATCTTTATTCCCGTGAACAACTAGTTTCATGGGCTATTGTCAAAGAAGGACAACACACACATAGTCACGTTACATACAACACACATGCGTGTGCGTGTGTGTGTGTGTGTGTTGCATCTATCTTCATACCAGTCATGTTTGATCCTCGTCTCCTTGAGCTGGATCAGTAGATATTTACCCAATAACATTCTAACAGGACACAGAAGGGTATCTCTCATCTGACATCATCACCCATCATGCCGTTCTTTTACTGCATTGACAAATTACACAGTGTCTATTGAATAGGAGTGTACCCAGCACAGTTTATAACTATTAGGGTTTTATTGCTAACTCCCAATAAAGGCGCCATGCTTCTTAAATATTGTCCTCGACCGCAAGGACAATATATCATTATGGCCAACAAATTCAGAGGTGCATTTCTATGATTGATTTCGATTGAGCGCCAGCACAGAGCTATATCCGTGAACCAATTTGTTTCTTCCCTTTGTTTTCTTTGCCGGTTAGTCGTAAATCTTTTTTCTGCTTCCTTTATGATGGGCAGCTTGTGCTCAGTGCACCTTTGTTCTGTAATGTCAATTCATTGGTTTTGCGTTCCAAATGTCACAAATGTCCAGGTGTTTCACTCCAGCTGAGCAGTATTACAACTGATTTGAAGCTAAAACAAATTTGTCCGAATCTATAATTGTAGTTGAGTACATTTGAGTGTTTGAGGAGTATTTAACTGCAGGTCAAAGTGCCCCTGTTGGAGACGTTTGGCTTAGAGTCATAACTCTTGGATTCATCTTGATGGAAAAGTGATTTCCTTTTGGTCCACTTTGGCTTTGCCTTGGAAACCAGCTCTAAACGTTGAGTGCAGTCCAGAGGGTCATTGGATTCCTCCTCTTCGGTGGGTAAGAATCTAACCTCCGTCTCCGGTTTTTCTATTGCAGGAAAGTGTGTCAAGCATTGGTAAACCTGTTAGGAGAGCTCTTCAGAATGAATACAGGTATGTGCTGCCAGTACACACATTAACCACACACATACTAGAGAGCCAGGACTAGGATGTGTTCTATTTTACATGTGTAAGTGAGGCTGTTTCAGTCCATCACTGCATCAAGTACTTTTTTGTTAATGTGTTGTTGTTCTTTGTGGCCCCAAGAAATAGCGTCTGCTACTTTGGCATGACCTAGAGAGGATGCTAATAAAGCAAGCCACAAAATAAACAACATAATGTCCAGGGTGGGGGGACTTATTTATTTAGTAGTTATTTATGAAAAATGCTTTACAGTCCAGTACCCATTAGGCAAAACATACACACTGCATGTCACCCTTCATAAACATTGTGTAATAAAAACAAAAATCATATTAAATGCACGCTGAATTCAGGGCATCGTGCCATGCCTGATCCAACTCTTATTTTATTATTTCGTATTTCCCAGCAGACCTACTCCTTGCTTCCTGCCTTGCCTTTAGCTACGCAAACTATAATACAAGCGTTTGTTTTCATTACTGTTATAGGCGCATTATCCATGTATAATGTAGAAACATTACTGTTATAGGGGCATTATCCATGTATAATGTAGACACATTACTGTTATAGGGGCATTATCCATGTATAATGTAGAAACATTACTGTTATAGGGGCATTATCCATGTATAATGTAGACACATTACTGTTATAGGGGCATTATCCATGTATAATGTAGAAACATTACTGTTATAGGGGCATTATCCATGTATAATGTAGACACATTACTGTTATAGGCGCATTATCCATGTATAATGTAGAAACATTACTGTTATAGGGGCATTATCCATGTATAATGTAGAAACATTACTGTTATAGGGGCGTTATCCATGTATAATGTAGAAACATTACTGTTATAGGGGCATTATCCATGTATAATGTAGACACATTACTGTTATAGGGGCATTATCCATGTATAATGTAGAAACATTACTGTTATAGGGCATTATCCATGTATAATGTAGACACATTACTGTTATAGGCGCATTATCCATGTATAATGTAGAAACATTACTGTTATAGGCGCATTATCCATGTATAATGTAGAAACATTACTGTTATAGGGCATTATCCATGTATAATGTAGACACATTACTGTTATAGGGGCATTATCCATGTATAATGTAGACACATTACTGTTATAGGGCATTATCCATGTATAATGTAGACACATTACTGTTATAGGGCATTATCCATGTATAATGTAGAAACATTACTGTTATAGGCGCATTATCCATGTATAATGTAGAAACATTACTGTTATAGGGGCATTATCCATGTATAATGTAGAAACATTACTGTTATAGGGGCATTATCCATGTATAATGTAGACACATTACTGTTATAGGGGCATTATCCATGTATAATGTAGACACATTACTGTTATAGGGGCATTATCCATGTATAATGTAGACACATTACTGTTATAGGGCATTATCCATGTATAATGTAGACACATTACTGTTATAGGGGCATTATCCATGAATAATGTAGAAACATTACTGTTATAGGGCATTATCCATGTATAATGTAGACACATTACTGTTATAGGCGCATTATCCATGTATAATGTAGAAACATTACTGTTATAGGGGCATTATCCATGTATAATGTAGAAACATTACTGTTATAGGGGCATTATCCATGTATAATGTAGAAACATTACTGTTATAGGGGCATTATCCATGTATAATGTAGAAACATTATTATCCATTATATGTAGGGCATTATCCATGTATAATGTAGAAACATTACTGTTATAGGGGCATTATCCATGTATAATGTAGAAACATTACTGTTATAGGGCATTATCCATGTATAATGTAGAAACATTACTGTTATAGGGCATTATCCATGTATAATGTAGAAACACTGTTACTGTTATAGGGCATTATCCATGTATAATGTAGAAACATTACTGTTATAGGGGCATTATCCATGTATAATGTAGACACATTACTGTTATAGGGGCATTATCCATGTATAATGTAGACACATTACTGTTATAGGGGCATTATCCATGTATAATGTAGACACATTACTGTTATAGGGGCATTATCCATGTATAATGTAGACACATTACTGTTATAGGGCATTATCCATGTATAATGTAGAAACATTACTGTTATAGGGCATTATCCATGTATAATGTAGAAACATTACTGTTATAGGGCATTAATAGAAACATTACTGTTATAGGGCATTATCCATGTATAATGTAGACACATTACTGTTATAGGGCATTATCCATGTATAATGTAGACACATTACTGTTATAGGGGCATTATCCATGTATAATGTAGACACATTACTGTTATAGGGCATTATCCATGTATAATGTAGAGGGCATTATCCATGTATAATGTAGAAACATTACTGTTATAGGGCATTATCCATGTATAATGTAGAAACATTACTGTTATAGGGGCATTATCCATGTATAATGTAGAAACATTACTGTTATAGGGGCATTATCCATGTATAATGTAGAAACATTACTGTTATAGGGGCATTATCCATGTATAATGTAGAAACATTACTGTTATAGGGGCATTATCCATGTATAATGTAGAAACATTACTGTTATAGGGGCATTATCCATGTATAATGTAGAAACATTACTGTTATAGGGGCATTATCCATGTATAATGTAGAAACATTACTGTTATAGGGCATTATCCATGTATAATGTAGAAACATTACTGTTATAGGGCATTATCCATGTATAATGTAGAAACATTACTGTTATAGGGGCATTATCCATGTATAATGTAGAAACATTATTATAGGGCATTATCCATGTATAATGTAGAAACATTACTGTTATAGGGCATTATCCATGTATAATGTAGAAACATTACTGTTATAGGGCATTATCCATGTATAATGTAGAAACATTACTGTTATAGGTGCATTATCCATGTATAATGTAGAAACATTACTGTTATAGGGGCATTATCCATGTATAATGTAGACACATTACTGTTATAGGGGCATTATCCATGTATAATGTAGAAACATTACTGTTATAGGCGCATTATCCATGTATAATGTAGAAACATTACTGTTATAGGGGCATTATCCATGTATAATGTAGAAACATTACTGTTATAGGGCATTATCCATGTATAATGTAGAAACATTACTGTTATAGGGGCATTATCCATGTATAATGTAGAAACATTACTGTTATAGGGCATTATCCATGTATAATGTAGAAACATTACTGTTATAGGGCATTATCCATGTATAATGTAGAAACATTACTGTTATAGGGGCATTATCCATGTATAATGTAGAAACATTACTGTTATAGGGGCATTATCCATGTATAATGTAGAAACATTACTGTTATAGGGCATTATCCATGTATAATAGACACATTACTGTTATAGGGCATTATCCATGTATAAGACACATTACTGTTATAGGGGCACATTACTGTTATAGGGGCATTATCCATGTATAATGTAGACACATTACTGTTATAGGGCATTATCCATGTATAATGTAGACACATTACTGTTATAGGGCATTATCCATGTATAATGTAGAAACATTACTGTTATAGGGCATTATCCATGTATAATGTAGAAACATTACTGTTATAGGGCATTATCCATGTATAATGTAGAAACATTACTGTTATAGGGGCATTATCCATGTATAATGTAGAAACATTACTGTTATAGGGCATTATCCATGTATAATGTAGACACATTACTGTTATAGGGCATTATCCATGTATAATGTAGACACATTAGGGGCATTATCCATTATATGTAGACACATTACTGGGCATTATCCATGTATAATGTAGACACATTACTGTTATAGGGGCATTATCCATGTATAATGTAGAAACATTACTGCATTATATACTGGGGCATTATCCATGTATAATGTAGAAACATTACTGTTATATGGGCATTATCCATGTATAATGTAGAAACATTACTGTTATAGGGGCATTATCCATGTATAATGTAGACACATTACTGTTATAGGGGCATTATCCATGTATAATGTAGACACATTACTGTTATAGGGCATTATCCATGTATAATGTAGACACATTACTGTTATAGGGCATTATCCATGTATAATGTAGACACATTACTGTTATAGGGCATTATCCATGTATAATGTAGAAACATTACTGTTATAGGGGCATTATCCATGTATAATGTAGAAACATTACTGTTATAGGGCATTATCCATGTATAATGTAGAAACATTACTGTTATAGGGCATTATCCATGTATAATGTAGAAACATTACTGTTATAGGGGCATTATCCATGTATAATGTAGAAACATTACTGTTATAGGGCATTATCCATGTATAATGTAGAAACATTACTGTTATAGGGGCATTATCCATGTATAATGTAGAAACATTACTGTTATAGGGCATTATCCATGTATAATGTAGAAACATTACTGTTATAGGGGCATTATCCATGTATAATGTAGATCCACATTACTGTTATAGGGCATTATCCACATTACTGTTATAGGGCATTATCCATGTATAATGTAGAAACATTACTGTTATAGGGGCATTATCCATGTATAATGTAGAAACATTACTGTTATAGGGGCATTATCCATGTATAATGTAGACACATTACTGTTATAGGGGCATTATCCATGTATAATGTAGACACATTACTGTTATAGGGGCATTATCCATGTATAATGTAGAAACATTACTGTTATAGGCGCATTATCCATGTATAATGTAGACACATTACTGTTATAGGGGCATTATCCATGTATAATGTAGACACATTACTGTTATAGGGGCATTATCCATGTATAATGTAGACACATTACTGTTATAGGCGCATTATCCATGTATAATGTAGAAACATTACTGTTATAGGGGCATTATCCATGTATAATGTAGAAACATTACTGTTATAGGGGCATTATCCATGTATAATGTAGAAACATTACTGTTATAGGGGCATTATCCATGTATAATGTAGACACATTACTGTTATAGGGGCATTATCCATGTATAATGTAGACACATTACTGTTATAGGGGCATTATCCATGTATAATGTAGACACATTACTGTTATAGGCGCATTATCCATGTATAATGTAGACACATTACTGTTATAGGGCATTATCCATGTATAATGTAGAAACATTACTGTTATAGGGCATTATCCATGTATAATGTAGACACATTACTGTTATAGGGGCATTATCCATGTATAATGTAGACACATTACTGTTATAGGGGCATTATCCATGTATAATGTAGAAACATTACTGTTATAGGCGCATTATCCATGTATAATGTAGAAACATTACTGTTATAGGGGCATTATCCATGTATAATGTAGAAACATTACTGTTATAGGGGCATTATCCATGTATAATGTAGACACATTACTGTTATAGGGGCATTATCCATGTATAATGTAGACACATTACTGTTATAGGGGCATTATCCATGTATAATGTAGACACATTACTGTTATAGGCGCATTATCCATGTATAATGTAGACACATTACTGTTATAGGGGCATTATCCATGTATAATGTAGACACATTACTGTTATAGGGGCATTATCCATGTATAATGTAGAAACATTACTGTTATAGGGGCATTATCCATGTATAATGTAGAAACATTACTGTTATAGGGGCATTATCCATGTATAATGTAGACACATTACTGTTATAGGCGCATTATCCATGTATAATGTAGACACATTACTGTTATAGGGGCATTATCCATGTATAATGTAGAAACATTACTGTTATAGGCGCATTATCCATGTATAATGTAGACACATTACTGTTATAGGGGCATTATCCATGTATAATGTAGACACATTACTGTTATAGGGGCATTATCCATGTATAATGTAGACACATTACTGTTATAGGCGCATTATCCATGTATAATGTAGAAACATTACTGTTATAGGGGCATTATCCATGTATAATGTAGAAACATTACTGTTATAGGGGCATTATCCATGTATAATGTAGACACATTACTGTTATAGGGGCATTATCCATGTATAATGTAGAAACATTACTGTTTTTGTATAATGTGAAACCATTACTGTCACACTAAGTGTGACATTTTGATCCAGTTACACACCCACCACGTCGTTGCTTGCCAAATTAATCTTTAACTTGTCCCGGATCCAAAAATGTATCAAGCATTGAAAATGAATGATTACGCTACTCTCCCGCTGCCAGTAATGGTTTCGATTGGTTCTCTTGTTTCATATTTGTATTTGTTTACATCATCTACTGCTATTAAGGACTGCCGTTTGTTATGATTAGTTCCACGCCGCGTTGGTGATAATTGACATCACACCACTGGAGTAAATGAGTCAGAAAGTTTACAAAGACGCGTGTACGGCCAATAACCTCCACACAATCGAGAATGCTCTTTGACCTTAATGTTTACGTATGGTAACACTGGATCGGTGCCCGGAGCTTGAAGAGCGGCGGAATTTGCCTTTAAGGAAGACTGCATTCCAATTACGGGAGCTTTTATTGTGGAGGAAAACACTCTTTATGAAGGCTTTTTTCGCACACCAATATTAACTTTATAATGGCCATGTTTGCTGAGTTGTCTTGCGCCGAGGGATTCTCTGCCCGCCTTGAAAAACACATTCTCATTCACATTTGTTGGCGAGCTGTACCTAATGTTGACCAATCATATCGTTTCCGGTACATTCAGTGTACGTAACAATACAACCGAAACAAACAACAGGATGAACAAACAGTAGCGTCTTTTGTTTTAAAGGTAGAGTCAGCAATATATTATCCTAACTTTTTGACTACAGCAGGATTACATGGAAGGTGAGTTGTTAGCGTGAAGATACCTGCCTGTGTGTGGTCTCATATTACAGAGTGTTTTTGAGGTCTGTTTATCTATACGCTAACCGGTCAGTTAAGTCCTGGCCCCACCCAGTCCCCTCTGTGGCCCCACCCAGTCCACTCCGTGGCCCCTTATCAGGCTCTCGAGAAGGGAGCCAATGCATGTGCTTTGCCTTCTCTTGCGTGGGGGCTTTGGCTGGCTGGTGTGTGTGTGTGTGTGTGTGTATAAGCGTGCATGCGTGTGTTTAATTGTGTGTGTGCTGCTTCTGCTGCCGTGGTTACCGGCTGTGCTTTCCCAGACAGTGGAGGACACGCTCGCAAAAGCTCCGCCTTGCAACTCACCCTCACTCCCATGAAGCGGGTCCAGAGTTTTCCCAACCTCTCCACAGGTATTAACACACACCAACAATGCACGATAACAACGTCACACACACACACACACACACACACTGTCCAGACCCACCTTAACCCCTACATGTCCACACAGCCCCTGACACGATTACATGAAGTGGGTAAGTTAACGACCATGCTTAATCAGTGTTTTTACTGTAACAGCATGGCGTTCTGTCCTATGGCTGCTGTACTGTCATAAATGTACTTTTCCGGTCTTTCACCTCACTCTACCCACCTCTTCGACATCTCTCACTTCCTCCCTGCGTGTCTTAGTCCAATTCTGTGACATTTGTCCCTCTGTTTGTCATCCTTGGACAACGGTGGTTTGTTGTACGTTTTCTCTTTGTCACCTTCTCGCTTCCCTCTCTTCTCTTCTTCTTCTCCTTGCGGTTCTCCCCATCACTCGTTTGAGGCCAGGTGGTTCATTCGAGTTACTCAGAGACTCGGTCAGATTAGAACAGGGTTTGGGTTGAGCCAATAACCATAGCAACCCTGACTCATTCGTACCGTACAGCCTTGTGAAAGGGGTCAGGGATTTGGACGCTGTGCATTTGTCGATAAATCTTCAGGGGGAATGTCAAATGTCTCTCCAGGAATGAAGGTAATATATTTGTTTGCTGAAATAATGGCGTAACGGCAGCTTCCAGCTAACCACTGAAATTGCACATTTCTTCCTCATTTTAGGTCACGGTGGGCTTTATTATCTCTGAAATCACATTGCCCGTCCAGGGAATCACGATTGTACTGGCCAGAACTATTGTACTGAGATGAGTCATAGTTTACCTTTCACCTTTGACACAAGGTCATCATGTACGATGTTTCTCAACCCCCCATGTGGCTTATGTTAGGATAAGGGTGTTGTTTAATCAGATCCTAGATCTACAGTTCAGCAAAACCACACTCGTCTGTACGTGTACTTAATCACTAATACCTATGGCTAATTCTTTTTTCCAGTATTATCGTCTTTTTAACCAATCCTTGATTAGCCCCAGTTCCAACTGTTCTCATTTGTTCCTGTATCTTAAAGATTAAAAAATCTTAGAGATTTAAAAAATATAGTTTAAAACACAACCTTGTGGAACATTCTCACACAGAAATAGATTGTGTAGAACAGACCTTCATCTCTGCCAGCTCTTCATTGTTACAGTGTATTTTCTATTTGTTACTGAGCTGTTCTTTCCTTCCCTAAATGTTTTCCTTCCTGTCTCACTCTTTTAGCCATATCACCATATAATTTGTTTTCTAACTTAATTTTCTTCCAAAATACCCACGTTTGATGGTATTCAAGCTTGTGGATCCACCAATCATGTGTCTATTTGGCTGTAAATGGATAATAAAACGGATTCTAGGTTTTTCTCCAAACGTTAATATGTTTCCTTTTTCCACACAGGGAGTGAGTCTCACTCATCTGATTCAGGTAAACACAAAGTCCATTTCTTTAAAGCCTTACATACCACACAATACTCAACTACAATATCTCTGTTTAGCTAGAAATTATAATGATAGCATGCTTGATAATTGTTGTAAAACCAGTTGCCTACAGCCAGTTGCCTTCCCAGTTGTGCGACTGTAACTCTGTCTGGGTCTTAGATGCCTGGCGGTCGCACAGCACAGACGGCCTAAGGAACGGCGACGACGTCACTTCCTCCCTGACCGCCAAGGGCTTCCGTAGTGTCAGGCCCAACCTGCAGGACAAGAAGTCTCCCACACAGGTGAACACAAACACACACACACACACAAACACACACATAACCATAGTGTTGGAATAAGCAATTTCTACATGTGACATCAGATAAAAGAGTATTCAGACTATGGTGGTGATGTTTACATGCTATCCACGTTAAATCGCTCGTTTAAAACCGAGTGTGTGTCATTTTTAGAAGGAAGTTCACGTTGGAAATCCTGAAGTGTTGTTCTGTCATTCCTTCAGCAGCCGTGCATCTAGTCAATTTTCCCTGTCAAGTTTTTTACCACTCATTCAAGTTGGTGTGTTTGTTTTCCCAGCTGTCTTCGAGCGCCAAATCTAAAGATTTCTTTCCCCCCACAGTGTGTGTGTGTGTGCTCATATGTGTTTGTGTGTGTGTGTTTCTGGCTACATTTGGGGAGTAATAATCAGTATTCTGCTGCAGAGTGCTTTGTACATTTAACTCCTTGGTGGTTTGTATTCTTCCTCTGGGTTTTGTGTTTCTTATTTCCATCATTTCGCTGGTTAATGAGGTTTTGCTTGTTGCTGTTCTCATTCTCTTATTTTAATTGTCTGCCCAGGCTGTCAGTCAGGTTCCCCTCCCGCCCCCTAGGAGGGATAGCTACTCCTCCCCCAAATCACCTCCCGCCTACAGCTCCCTTCTCTCTGAGGCCCTTGGATCCCAGACGCGCTCCCTCTCCAATGAGAAGGCCGTCCTGAAGGAGTCCTACACCGTAAAGAGCACCTCCTTATTTTCCCACTCGTCAAAAGCCTCCACAACGTCTGGAGGCTCCACCCGCCCCAAACTGAACCCCCACCAGTCAATCCCCCGGTCTCCTTTAGCCGGCCCCAATGACCAGGACACCCGCAGCCATTTAGCCTCCGCCTGCACCGTCCCCTCTGCCCCGCCCCAGGTCACAGAGCGTAAGGTGTCGTCCCTCAGACTCATCCCTGTCCCCGTCCCTGACCCCCCCTCCCACGGGAACACTCCCGCCACCTCCCCTCCACCGCCCACCCCCCGTAGGGTCTCTTCCATGTGCCCCCAGTCCCAACAAACAGCCACCCCCTCCGTCCAGAAGCCCCTGCGAAGCCCAGAGACAGCGGGCTCCAATCATCCGGCCCTCATCCCGGAGCCCAAGGCCCCGGTATTTGTCCTTACGGAGGTCAGGAAGGTCAAACCCCCGCCTCCAGTTCCTCCTCGACCGGCTGCAGCGGATGTGGTGGTACTTTAACTGAGTCCCGGATTTCTAATAAACCTAAAAAGTTAACGTTCTTCAACCGACCTCACTAACCCAACATAATGTCCGCGCACTTGTCTGTTGTTGTGTATGTTTGTCTCTGTGTGTGTGTGTGTGTGTGTGTGTGTGTGTGTGTGTGTGTGTGTGTGTGTGTGTGTGTGTGTGTGTGTGTGTGTGTGTGTGTGTGTGTGTGTGTGTGTGTGTGTGTGTGTGTGTGTGTACGTGTGCGTGTGCGTGTGCGTGTGCGTGTGCGTGTGTACGTGTACGTGTGTGTGTGTGTGTGTGTGTGTGTGTGTGTGTGTGTGTATGTGTGTGTGTGTGTGTGTGTGTGAGTGTGGGTCAGGATGATCTGGTTTAGGAGCACAGTGTGTTTTGCTCCATTTTGCACTAATCCAATGTTGGACTTACACCCACCTCGAAGGTGCCGGACAAAACGACGACTGTGTCATTTCCTGTTGCACACCGTGTCACTTCCTGTCCTGTACGGACCACCCATGCACAGCAGCCTCACTATAAACTCTACCCTCCCTTCCTCGCCTCCTTCTACCTCACCAGGGCTCGCCTCCTTACATCCCCCCACCTGGCACCCAGCACCCCCCTTACAATCGCCACAGCGCCGACTCTGTGGACCACCTGGCGGGCATCAAAGCCATGTCGCCCACCCCGTACTCCCCGCCCCCATACGGCACTCTGGAGCGAGGCGGAGCCCACCGTACAGACATAATTGGCACTGTTAGCGCCGGCGTGGTCGTTGGATTCCCCGGCTCTGTGGCTGACGGCAGGTCGCCCTCTCTCTCCCCGGTGACAATGTTGGCGCTCAGCCAATACTCCACCTCCACGGCGGGACTCCTGGAGGAGCTGCAGATCTGCAGCCTCGACTCCCCCGGTGCCACGCCCTCACCCTCGCCCACCCTCAGCCACACGTCGGCCTCTGTGTTCACCACGGGCACGGGCGAGGCGGTAACCTCCAACGGCGCTGCAGCCACTAACGTAACTATCCTGCTCCACGCTGGTGAAGCTCAAACTACCCGGCCTCACAACCTGACTTACACGCCGACCTCACACCACCACGACCTCACACCACCACAACCTCACACCACAACCTCACACCACCACAACCTCACACCACAACCTCACACCACCACAACCTCACACCACAACCTCACACCACCACAACCTCACACCACCACAACCTCACATGCCGACCTCACCTCACACCACCACAACCTCACACCACCATAACCCTCACACAACCCCGACCTCCATGCTTCCTCAGGCCCCTCCACCTAACCTTTCCTGTGCGAGTTTGGGTTCCAGTGGTAAACACTGCTGCTGCTTTCCTGAGGGCTTGTCCTGCACAGCTGCCGACCTCTTCTTCTCCCATAACATGTCTTTAAAAAAAAAAATTCTCCCATAACCTGTTTTTATAAAACTCTTCTCTCCCATAACATGTCTTTCTGACAACTCTTCCTGTCCATAACCTGTCTTTATAACAACTCTTTTTCTCCCATGCTAAATTGTCAGGATGTTTCATTACCAACTACCAATAACTCTTAATGAAAATTATAATTTTTTTACCGTTTGACTTCTATATTTGGGTCTTTATATGTAAGTGTTTATGGGCACTTAGTTGTTTTCTACCCAATAACCCAATAATCCCCTGTTGTTTGTTGACTGCTATCTCTTAAACAGGTGTGTTTCTCCTTCTAACTACATTGTTACAATGTGTTTCTCTGACCTGGACCGGTCTTCACAGTCTACTATTTTAACCTCTCGCCTAATGTTTTGAACTGACTCCTCAATTCTTAGTGCCTACTTGATCCTCAAACATCTGATTACATTGTGAGTTGTATGAGTCTCATGGGATTCTGATGCTCCGCCCCCTCTTCTTTGTGGCTTTCGCTGTTCCAGGGTCAGGCTATTCAAATGGCCATGAATGGAGGTGCGCCCCACCCCCAGAGGCCCTGCTCCCCATCAGCCTACCCCCAGAGGCCCTGCTCCCCAGCAGCCTACCCCCCTTTCCCGGCCTCCTTCAGCCCGGGGGCCATCCACAGGCACGGTTGGAGCGCAGGTGAGAGCTCGGGTTCATGCCCTCACTGTAGGTGGCAGTTCTGACACTGTTAGATTGGCTATCTGCAGTTCATTTGAGTAACTTGGAGTTATATTGTAGTTACATTGGAGTTACATTGGAGTTACATTGGAGTTATTATTAGTGGTACAAAGGTCTCATATTAGTGGTACACATGTCTCATATTAGTGGTTAAAAGGTCTCATATTAGTGGTACACAGGTCTCATATTAGTGGTACACAGGCCTCATATTAGTGGTACACAGGTCTCATATTACTGGTACACATGTCTCATATTACTGGTACACAGGTCTCATATTAGTGGTACACAGGTCTCATATTAGTGGTACACAGGTCTCATATTAGTGGTACACAGGTGTCATATTAGTAGTACACAGGCCTCATATTGGTGGTACACAGGCCTCATATTAGTGGTACACAGGTCTCATATTAGTGGTACACAGGTCTCATATTAGTGGTACACAGGTCTCATATTAGTGGTACACAGGTCTCATATTAGTGGTACACAGGTCTCATATTACTGGTACACATGTCTCATATTACTGGTACACAGGTCTCATATTAGTGGTACACAGGTCTCATATTAGTGGTACACAAGTCTCATATTAGTGGTACACAGGTCTCATATTAGTGGTACACAGGTCTCATATTAGTGGTACACAGGTCTCATATTACTGGTACACAGGTCTCATATTAGTGGTACACAGGCCTCATATTAGTGGTACACAGGTCTCATATTAGTGGTACACAGGTCTCATATTAGTGGTACACAGGCCTCATATTAGTGGTACACAGGTCTCATATTAGTGGTACACAGGTCTCATATTAGTGGTTAAAAGTTCTCATATTAGTAGTACACAGGTCTCATATTAGTGGTTAAAAGGTCTCATATTAGTGGTACACAGGTCTCATATTAGTGGTACACAGGCCTCATATTAGTGGTACACAGGTCTCATATTACTGGTACACATGTCTCATATTACTGGTACACAGGTCTCATATTAGTGGTACACAGGTCTCATATTAGTGGTACACAGGTCTCATATTAGTGGTACACAGGTCTCATATTAGTAGTACACAGGCCTCATATTGGTGGTACACAGGCCTCATATTAGTGGTACACAGGTCTCATATTAGTGGTACACAGGTCTCATATTAGTGGTACACAGGTCTCATATTAGTGGTACACAGGTCTCATATTAGTGGTACACAGGTCTCATAGTAGTGGTACACAGGTCTCATATTAGTGGTACACAAGTCTCATATTAGTGGTACACAGGTCTCATATTAGTGGTACACAGGTCTCATATTAGTGGTACACAGGTCTCATATTACTGGTACACAGGTCTCATATTAGTGGTACACAGGCCTCATATTAGTGGTACACAGGTCTCATATTAGTGGTACACAGGTCTCATATTAGTGGTACACAGGCCTCATATTAGTGGTACACAGGTCTCATATTAGTGGTACACAGGTCTCATATTAGTGGTACACAGGTCCCATTAGTGGTACACAGGTCCCATTAGTGGTACACAGATCTCATATTAGTGGTACACAGATCTCATATTAGTGGTACACAGGTCTCATATTAGTGGTACACAGGTCTCATATTGGTGGTACACAGGTCTCATATTAGTGGTACACAGGTCTCATATTAGTGGTACACAGGTCTCATATTAGTGGTACACAGGTCTCATATTAGTGGTACACAGGTCTCATATTAGTGGTACACAGGCCTCATATTAGTGGTACACAGGTCTCATATTAGTGGTACACAGGTCTCGTATTAGTGGTACACAGGTCCCATATTAGTGGTACACAGGCCTCATATTAGTGGTACACAGGTCTCATATTTATTGTAGCCATTTGCTAAGGTTAGGTTATATTTGATTATTACAATTATCTTTTTATGTGATTATCTCAATGTGGCATGTAACATACGTGATATTAAGGAAAGTGTGTGCTGGTCTGTGTGCTGGTGTGTGTGTGCTGGTCTGTGTGCTGGTGTGTGTGCTGGTGTGTGTGCTGGTGTGTGTGCTGGTGTGTGTGCTGGTCTGTGTGCTGGTCTGTGTGCTGGTCTGTGTGCTGGTGTGTGTGTGCTGGTCTGTGTGCTGGTGTGTGTGCTGGTGTGTGTGCTGGTGTGTGTGCTGGTGTGTGTGCTGGTGTGTGTGCTGGTCTGTGTGCTGGTCTGTATGCTGGTGTGTGTGCTGGTCTGTGTGCTGGTCTGTGTGCTGGTGTGTGTGTGCTGGTGTGTGTGCTGGTGTGTGTGCTGGTGTGTGTGCTGGTCTGTGTGCTGGTGTGTGTGCTGGTCTGTGTGCTGGTCTGTGTGCTGGTGTGTGTGCTGGTCTGTGTGCTGGTCTGTGTGCTGGTCTGTGTGCTGGTCTGTGTGCTGGTCTGTGTGCTGGTGTTTTGTGCTGGTGTGTGTGCTGGTGTGTGTGCTGGTCTGTGTGCTGGTCTGTATGCTGGTGTGTGTGCTGGTCTGTGTGCTGGTGTGTGTGTGCTGGTGTGTGTGTGCTGGTGTGTGTACTGGTGTGTGTGCTGGTCTGTTTGCTGGTCTGTGTGCTGGTCTGTGTGCTGGTCTGTGTGCTGGTGTGTGTGCTGGTGTGTGTGCTGGTGTGTGTGCTGGTCTGTGTGCTGGTGTGTGTGCTGGTGTGTGTGCTGGTGTGTGTGCTGGTCTGTGTGCTGGTCTGTGTGCTGGTGTGTGTGTGCTGGTGTGTGTGCTGGTGTGTGTGCTGGTCTGTGTGCTGGTCTGTGTGCTGGTCTATGATGAGGCATATGGTACCCCAGTCCCTGTGTGTTTTCTGGACCAGCCGGCAAACTCACATCAGATAAAACGTTTCCCCCTCCACCTCTTCTTTACTTCTCGATCGTCCTTCACCACCACTCCAACCCCCCACCCCCTCCTCGTACAGAAGGCTCAGCGACGGCGATGAGGGAGTCAGTGGTTTCGGGCCACAACAGTGTGAGCAGCCTGGTGCCCATCGCCCGCTTCTCAGAGGAGGAGAAGAGAGTGACAGTGATGAAGGCGCCCCACTACGAGGGAATCGGCCCTGTGGACGAGACGGGCATCCCCATCGCCATACGCACGGTCAGGGCACACCTACTCACGTACACGCCGTCACACACACACATATACACTCTTTTTTAGAAGTACTTCTTCAACTGTTTTATGCTTCAGGGCATCCCATTGAAAATTCTCCCTATAGCATTTTAGTAGGTCCGACTTTTTGGCATTGAATTGGCCATTCCATTACTAACATAAACAACTCGCTCTTTTTTCTTTCGGTTGTAGCTTTGCTTGCATGTTTTAGTTAATTGTCCTGTTACACAGTCAAGTTTCGGTTCAGCTTCAGCTTTTTTGACACTTCTTCTCGAGTTCTCAGGTACAACATGGAATCCATTGTTGACTGAATGATAACAAATCGACCTGGCCTTCAGGCAGCAAAGCAGCCCCAAACCATAATGCCACCACCTCTGTGTTTAATGGCAGTTTGAGGTTCTTTTGGCCAAACAACTCCACTTATCCAGTGCTTAGCTATCCAGAGCACTTTGGTCCGTTAGTTCTGGTTTTTACCTACGTGTTGTCGGGGGAATGTTAGAAGTGTCTTGAATATACCTTCTATACTTCTCCATTTTGTCTTGGCCAAGTTAGTGCAGTCTATTTCTGCCTGTTAACTCTGTTCGATCCATTGATGTTAACTTGGGTTCTTAAAGACTTCTATGATAATTTGAGTTGCATTATCAATTAATGGATTTAATTGTAATTAAGCTCAAATATCAATGTGTCCAAATATTTAAACATTAAAACTTTTCACCTGTTTACTTACCTTTTCCTACGACTGTACAATTATACACAATAGAATTAGGGGAAGCAAACTATATGGTGCCATATTGGCAAAACATTTGTTCTATTTCAATTGGATATATTTGACAAAACCTTGCGTTTACAACTGCAGTTGCTCACATGAAGCCCTGAAGCACTGGGACAGTAGCATGCTGCTATATTGGGAGAACTGCAGTTGCTCACATGAAGCCCTGAAGCACTGGGACAGTAGCATGCTGCTATATTGGGACAACTGCAGTTGCTCACATGAAGCCCTGAAGCACTGGGACAGTAGCATGCTGCTATATTGGGAGAACTGCAGTTGCTCACATGAAGCCCTGAAGCACTGGGACAGTAGCATGCTGCTATATTGGGACAACTGCAGTTGCTCACATGAAGCCCTGAAGCACTGGGACAGTAGCATGCTGCTATATTGGGACAACTGCAGTTGCTCACATGAAGCCCTGAAGCACTGGGACAGTAGCATGCTGCTATATTGGGACAACTGCAGTTGCTCACATGAAGCCCTGAAGCACTGGGACAGTAGCATGCTGCTATATTGGGACAACTGCAGTTGCTCACATGAAGCCCTGAAGCACTGGGACAGTAGCATGCTGCTATATTGGGACAACTGCAGTTGCTCACATGAAGCCCTGAAGCACTGGGACAGTAGCATGCTGCTATATTGGGACAACTGCAGTTGCTCACATGAAGCCCTGAAGCACTGGGACAGTAGCATGCTGCTATATTGGGACAACTGCAGTTGCTCACATGAAGCCCTGAAGCACTGGGACAGTAGCATGCTGCTATATTGGGACAACTGCAGTTGCTCACATGAAGCCCTGAAGCACTGGGACAGTAGCATGCTGCTATATTGGGACAACTGCAGTTGCTCACATGAAGCCCTGAAGCACTGGGACAGTAGCATGCTGCTATATTGGGACAACTGCAGTTGCTCACATGAAGCCCTGAAGCACTGGGACAGTAGCATGCTGCTATATTGGGACAACTGCAGTTGCTCACATGAAGCCCTGAAGCACTGGGACAGTAGCATGCTGCTATATTGGGACAACTGCAGTTGCTCACATGAAGCCCTGAAGCACTGGGACAGTAGCATGCTGCTATATTGGGACAACTGCAGTTGCTCACATGAAGCCCTGAAGCACTGGGACAGTAGCATGCTGCTATATTGGGACAACTGCAGTTGCTCACATGAAGCCCTGAAGCACTGGGACAGTAGCATGCTGCTATATTGGGACAACTGCAGTTGCTCACATGAAGCCCTGAAGCACTGGGACAGTAGCATGCTGCTATATTGGGAGAACTGCAGTTGCTCACATGAAGCCCTGAAGCACTGGGACAGTAGCATGCTGCTATATTGGGAGAACTGCAGTTGCTCACATGAAGCCCTGAAGCACTGGGACAGTAGCATGCTGCTATATTGGGAGAACTGCAGTTGCTCACATGAAGCCCTGAAGCACTGGGACAGTAGCATGCTGCTATATTGGGACAACTGCAGTTGCTCACATGAAGCCCTGAAGCACTGGGACAGTAGCATGCTGCTATATTGGGAGAACTGCAGTTGCTCACATGAAGCCCTGAAGCACTGGGACAGTAGCATGCTGCTATATTGGGAATAGGGTCCCAGTTTGAATGTGCCCAGTGTGTTCAGTTTCACGGCTCACCATTTTGTCATGTTTTGGAGAACGCGGAGTATCTCTGATCCTGTCGCTCTGTTGCTGTCTGAAATGTGAGCCGGGCCCAGTGTGGGGAATGCTTTGGACATGTCAGCAGCTTTACACCCCGTATTCAGAGCCCCTCTCTCTCACTTTCTCCTTCTTTCATTGTCACTCTCATTCTCTCCCACCTTCGCCATTGCATTCCCCTCTAACTCTCTCTCTCTGTCTGTCTGTCATCTGTAATGAAGGTCTTAGCTGAAACCCTGATTATTGTACTGCCAAAAAGTAGGCAGCCTGTCTATTTGTGTGTGCGTGTGTGTGTGTTCACATGGACTGGCAGAAACACACTCACCTGCAACTGTATTTGGTAGACCTACTGTAGCCAAAATGTGTTTAGGGTTGTGGTTTTAAAGATTAGAATTAAATAATGATAATTGTGGTGATTGTTGGTGCCAGATGTGGTGGTTTCAGCATCTCAGAAACAGCTGTAATTTTGTCTCTCGAGTTCACAGAGAACGATGTGAAATCGCATTCCGTATGTAGCAGTTATTTGGGCTAAAACTAACTGTTAATGAAGAGATCATAGGGGAAAGGCCAGACTCGTCCAAACTGATAGAAAGACCTGCAATACTACATATGTTTAACTTATTAAGTGGCCAGTGAATGTATAGAGATAAAAACAGAAAGCTCCAGAATAAAGAGACAAAAAGTTCCAGAGAGTGACCGAGAGAGATGGAAAGTTCCAGAGAGAGATGGAGTGAGACTCAGAAAACCCGATAGAGAGTGAGAGAGAGAGACATGCTGTGAGGAGCGAGAACATTCTTCTAACCCCTCCCACTCGTAACCATGGCGTTAGTGGGTGGCAGTTGGCATGTGTGGTGGCCAGGCTCGGGCCCCCTGGGGTACTTCCCCATCAGGTCTCGGCGACGGTCAGTGCTATTGACCAGCCGAGAACGATTAACTTCCCTGGTCGTCCGGCGACAGCTTTCACGCATTGCTGTGTGTGTGTGTGACAAACACTCAGACACGGGCATTCCTTTAGCTGGTTTCGTCCATCTGTCAGCCTGGCACCGTTGTCTATTCTAATTGTGCCTCGTCTCGTCTCTCCCCAAACAGACGGTGGACCGTCCGAAGGACTGGTACAAGACCATGTTCAAGCAGATCCACATGGTTCACAAAGCAGGTGAGGGTTTACCTCTGGACCATACAGGTGCCATCGTGGTGTCAAATGTCTGTTACCTGAGACTTGTCACGCACCTGGGCTGGGTATGTGCTTGGTGTGATTGTGCGCTCCTCTCTGTGTTACAGTTGCTGAGAAAGAACCCAGATAGAGAAAGAGTGTTAGGGGAGAGACCAGGCAATAAGAGACAGAGAGATCAGTGGGAGAGAGAGAAAGAGTGAGAGGCAGCGGTAGAGAACGCTAGAGCGAGACATCTGCGATAACAGCAACCTTGGGAAAAACATTTGCAGCATCACCAACAGCTCAATCCGACATTCCCTCTGTGAAAACAACATCCTGGGCAAATTTCAAATTGGCTTATAACCAACAAACACAGCATCCCAGATCAACTATAAACCCCCCTGCTAACAAACAAACAAATCACACTCATGTGCAGTGTTCTGTAAGCACTGTTTGGATGTAGGTAGAGAGGATCTAGATGGAGAGAGAGGAATTATACAGAGAGAGGAAGTCGAGAGAGAGAGACGGACAAAACAGGGGGAGAGGAGGTCGAGAGAGAGACAGAGAAAACAGGGGGAAATGAGGTGGAGAGAGAGAGAGACAAAACAGGGGGAGTGGAGGTCGAGAGACAGACAAAACAGGAGGAGAGGAGGTGGAGAGAGAGACAGACAAAACAGGGGGAGAGGAGGTGGAGAGAGAGACAGACAAAACAGGGGGAGAGGAGGTGGAGAGAGAGACAGACAAAACAGGGGGAGAGGAGGTGGAGAGAGAGAGAGACAAAACAGGGGGAGAGGAGGTGGAGAGAGACAGACAAAACAGGGGGAGAGGAGGTGGAGAGAGAGAGAGACAAAACAGGGGGAGAGGAGGTGGAAAGAGAGACAGACAAAACAGGGGGAGAGGAGGTGGAGAGAGAGAGAGCCAAAACAGGGGGAGTGGAGGTCGAGAGAGAGACAGACAAAACAGGGGGAGAGGAGGTGGAGAGAGAGACAGACAAAACAGGGGGAGAGGAGGTGGAGAGAGAGACAGACAAAACAGGGGGAGAGGAGGTGGAGAGAGAGACAGACAAAACAGGGGGAGAGGAGGTGGAGAGAGAGACAGACAAAACAGGGGGAGAGGAGGTGGAGAGAGACAGACAAAACAGGGGGAGAGGAGGTGGAGAGAGAGAGAGACAAAACAGGGGGAGAGGAGGTGGAGAGAGAGACAGACAAAACAGGGGGAGAGGAGGTGGAGAGAGAGAGAGCCAAAACAGGGGGAGTGGAGGTCGAGAGAGAGACAGACAAAACAGGGGGAGAGGAGGTGGAGAGAGAGACAGACAAAACAGGGGGAGAGGAGGTGGAGAGAGAGACAGACAAAACAGGGGGAGAGGAGGTGGAGAGAGAGACAGACAAAACAGGGGGAGAGGAGGTGGAGAGAGAGACAGACAAAACAGGGGGAGAGGAGGTCGAAAGCGGGTAGGAGTGGGACGAGCAGTGTTGAATTCACCTACGGCTTTATTGCAGGGAACTCCGATCCGTTTGGGTTTCACCAAATCACATCGTCAAAGCAAGACATGTTTGTTCATCACATTGCAGACACACACCCACCCTGCTTACTGTGGTCTTACAATAGTCAGCCGGTTATTCACCTTGCTCCTTATTTAGTATTCTCCGTTCTGATTGGCTACCTAGAAAGCCTTCGTTTGTCCACAGTTTTTCCCTGAGACACGCGGAACGTTTCTGCTGCGATGGAGTAGAATGTGTGTGTGTGCGTGTGTGTATGTGTGTGTGTGTGCACAGAGAGATGCAGGGAAACAGCTGCTCTCAGCAGATGTCTGTGGTGTGTGTTTGTGAGTGCCCCTACTGTGTGTCCTGCTCACATTCTACCGTGTTCCTACAGACGACGACTACGCGGACACATACAACGCCACATACGCTGTCGTCGCTAACAACGGTAGGCAGATTGAGTGTCATTTGTTTGTCTCGCTGCGTTCTGGACAATGAGATACATAAAATGGCATGTCCCAGTTATTTTATCTTTCTCTCTTGTTGTTCCTTCCTCTGTCTCTCTCACTCCCTCTCACTCTGGTACCCCCCCCCCGCTAGACACACACGGTCGGTCATACGACACAACCATGGCCCACCCTGCCCCCAAGACACACACGTACCGACCTCTGGACAAAACCCCGTTGGACAGCGGAGGACACGGCGCCACCCGGGAGCCCTCCCCAGTCCCTCCACCGCCCCCGCCCATGCCGTCCCTCCTCCAGATGAGGTCAAGAGACAGCGACCGGGAGCGAGACTCGTCCGACGCCATGTGAGACACGCAGACGGGTTTTCATCCACCTCATTCTAAGCCCACACCTGAGCTATTTTAGGGCCTATTCTGCAATGTGAGCAGAAACATGGGCCTTAAACCCAGATCTTAGGCCCGGTCTGGCTGAGAACGTCACCTTAGGCGCTATCTACCTGTTGTTACTAGACCTAGTCCCAAGACTTGGACCTCGCCATCACACCGATGTCCGCTATTTCTTGTTGTACCAGGAATCAATGGGGCCCTCCGGATAGTAAGGTGGACACCAGAAAGTACCGCGCCGAGCCCCGGAGCATCTTTGAGTACGAGCCGGGCAAGTCGTCCATTCTGGAGCAGGAGAGACCGGTGAGTGGGCTATAAGAGCCGCTCTTTCCCTTTTTCTCAGACTACATGTAGTTGTCAAGCTCATTTCCTGTTGGTCTAATTCTAGCTAACCAGGTTAGGCCCTGAAGCCTCGGGGCTGCGTTGTCATTTTCCAGGCATTCAGAACCTCGTTACCCATAATTCCTTCCTAACCGACAGCTTTCTTGGTTCCTAATGAGCAGGTGAACTCTAAATGGAGGTGCAGTGTTTCGTTCCAGACCAGCAAGAACCGTTAAAGACTGAAGGGGGGGTCGATCTTTGCACACAAAAAGCCTCTGTCGCCTAGAACAAAGCTACTTCCAGGCTTTTAGAGATCTGGCATCAGCTGATCTTGGATCAGCTTGCCTTTCCCAAGTCCAAAGCTCATCCATCAGTGGAATAAACCCACATTATCTCAGATCAGTTAGGGACGGCCGTAAATGCCTGACTGATCATTTGGATTGATACTCTTGCTGAGGTCGAGCAGGAACCCACATAATAAAGTAATTTACACCCCAAATGAGACACATCCTGGCAGGCATGTTTTTAGAAAGGCTTACATGTATGTTATTATCTGCTAGCTGTCGGTGAACCATTCTAGAGGTTATTGTTAATGCAGAACTGAGTCATTATGAGGTAAAGAAGAACAATCGATGTGTCCTCATCGGTCAGACGTACATTTACCGATGGGCCCTTGCAGCTTTACTGCTTGATCATGGTTGATTATTTATCCACTGGATGGTGTTCTCTCATTTATAAGTGTTTTTGGGTTTTGCCCGGAGCGTGTCCTCCAAATTGACCATATTCATTCAGTGTCTTGTTTTTCACGTCCTACTCATCTGGAAAAGGAGGACTTGAGAGTTGAGAAGAGTTTAGATAGAGCTGTGTATCGTACGCAGTGTGTTTGGTTGACCAGGCTGGAGCTGTACGGCCCTGTGCAATTTACTCTCTGTAGAAGTGGTCAGGAGAGGTTTTCTGATTTCTCACACCAATATTTTTTTTATAGTTCTTTTCTGAACTTTGACCCAACCTAGACCTCAGAATCACTCATTGAGAACCGTCCCTTGACTGCCAAACAGATAAGTGACTCATCCAGACTCTTGTAATGACGTTGACAACTTCGGTCCACCTCACAGATGGCACGTCTCCACCCGGATCTCTGAAGTAATAATCAGTGGCGGTACTCAGTGGTTATAACACATGGTGCAGTTGAGCTAGCATACAGGAGTCAGTGGCGGTACTCAGTGGTTTTAACACATGGTGCAGTTGAGCTAGCATACAGGAATCAGTGGCGGCACTCAGTCGTTACAACACATGGTGCATTTGAGCTAGCATACAGGAATCAGTGGCGGTACTCAGTCATTCTAACACATGGTGCAGTTGAGCTAGCATACAGGAGTCAGTGGCGGTACTCAGTGGTTTTAACACATGGTGCAGTTGAGCTAGCATACAGGAATCAGTGGCGGCACTCAGTCGTTACAACACATGGTGCATTTGAGCTAGCATACAGGAATCAGTGGCGGTACTCAGTCATTCTAACACATGGTGCAGTTGAGCTAGCATACAGGAATCAGTGGCGGTACTCAGTCATTCTAACACATGGTGCAGTTGAACTAGCATACAGGAGTCAGTGGCCGTACTCAGTGGTTTACAAGCGGTCCCCAGTGTGGCATGGTCATTATAACCGGAATCTTGGTTAAACCATGTGCTGAGACAAACCAACCGTGGTCTGAGGTCCCACAAACTGGTTCATCTTGTTTTCAGGATTTTCATTTAAATCGTTGCACCTCACATTTTCTGCTGTTTTGAAACATGTCATTCTGATTCAGATCATACAAATCATGTGTTTGTTTACTTTCATTCCCCCCTTCCCCCGAGCAGCCTGTAAACTACATCTCCCAGTAGACACCAGTAAATGTCATGGCTAGTCTGCGGCGTGCCGGGCTACTGCAGTGAATCACTCTGCCCCGTGGTGAACCTGATAGAAAACAGGAATACATCCCAGCAATACTGCGTAGGCGTGTCTGCAACACTACCAGTACGCCGGTACGGTACGGTCCTCCAGGAGATGTCGTGGGAGTCTTGTGTTCCCCTCCGACTGCCAAAAGTTAACTTTGGAGGAAGGAATTTGACACGTGACGTGGACAACCGCTAAAGACGTGCCAGCCAAACGTTCTTCCCTCAATATCTTTTTGTTCAGCTCACCGTGTGTTAAGCTGATCACTGTATGTGGTACTAGTTAGTTTCGCAGATGTGGAGCTTCTCTGGACCACCAGCTATGTTTTGTAAGGTGTGCTGCTCAAGTTCTGACTAGGTCACACCCGGCCCAAACCACCAGAGCAGGTGTTCCTGGCAGACGGTTGACGATCAGTTTGAAAATATTGCCCTCTGCTGGAGAACTGTCAACACTACAGGGCTTTTACCAAATATTTTCTCCTATGGTTTGGCATTTTCAGGTTCACTATTCTGAGATCACAATCTTTCTAAAGACCTGTGAGCGATTAGGTTAACTGCCATTCCCATAGACAGATTGACAGGGTTTTAATTTCACCTCGCCACCCCCAGGGCCAGCAAGCACTCGTTTGCTGGTTCAACCCTCTTGACCACTAGGCTACCCAGCCGCCCTGAAAATCTACCTCAAAGTGTGACCCATCTCAATCTTCTCTATAGAGTGTCTGCAGCCAGGCGCTGCCCACCACTGATCGTAACCATGAGATCTATGTCTCTCTATGTGCTTTTTTCCTCCTCCTTTCCTTCGCTGTCTTTCCTCTTTCTCTCTCTGTTTCTATGGCTCTCCACTCCTCTATCCAGACATATGAGCTAAACCCAGATGACATAGATTTAGAGACCGAGCCTTGGTACAGGTTTTTTTCCGAACTGGAGTTCGGCCGTCCGGTAAGTGAGGGTCCGCGACTGCCAGCGCACCCTGGCCGTAGTTGTACCCCTCCCCGAATCTCCTCCCTCCGTTGACCCCCCTGCAGCTGGATGGGGTACTGTAGTCCAGGGCTCCTCCCACTCCCGTACTGGAGTGCTTTTCAGGGGGTGCAGACTTTTGTTCTAGCTCGGCAGTAACGCACATTTCTCCTTGAGAGCTCCCGCACCCCTCGCACCTCATCACTAACGTTCAGAGGATAATAACTGTATTCTGGAGCCCGATAGGCCGGATCAGACGCGACGCCGCCGGGTTAGAACAACAGTCTGTACTGCAGTGACCCGTCCGGCCCGGATTCGGGGGGGGGGGGGACACCTCCCCAGTAGTTTCTTCTGGCATGCTGTTTGGGGCTTGTGGTGTGTAACTCCTCGTCGCCGCTCTTGTCTTGGTGTGTCGGTATCGCCTAGTGGGGCCGTGTTGGTACTCCAGCTGGACACGTTGAAGACAACGGAAACTCTCTCCCGTTGTCGTTGGCTGGACTTTTAGATGGACATCCTTGTTCATGGGAAAAGCCATTTTCTTTCATGGGCAATTCCACATGAATGTCAAGCGGAACACTGAAATTTATTTATGTACTCGTATATAAAAATTTATTTAGTCATATATATGTTATATCAAAATGGAAGTCTAAACTTAATTTTTTTACGATCGCGTGTAGGAGACTGCGTTTGGGCCATCATAAGGATGGCATTTCGGTCGATAGCATTATTCGACTTGCGTTTCGTTGTCGGCGTCCTTTCATCCTAGCAGACACCACGGTTGTGGATGTGATGGCTTATAATGGGTTATAATGTGTCGTAGGAGGAGCTCGCGCAGTCAGCAGTATGTGTGTGATGGGTTATAATGTGTTATAATGTGTCGTAGGAGGAGCTCGCGCAGTCAGCAGTATGTGTGTGATGGGTTATAATGTGTTATAATGTGTCGTAGGAGGAGCTCGCGCAGTCAGCAGTATGTGTGTGATGGGTTATAATGTGTTATAATGTGTCGTAGGAGGAGCTTGCGCAGTCAGCAGTATGTGTGTGATGGGTTATAATGTGTTATAATGTGTCGTAGGAGGAGCTCGCGCAGTCAGCAGTATGTGTGTGATGGGTTATAATGTGTTATAATGTGTCGTAGGAGGAGCTCGCGCAGTCAGCAATATGTGTGTTATGGGTTGTAATCCTGTGCTGACATCTGTGTAAATATGAGGTGTCGCGTTAACATTATCTCTGTCTGCTGTAATGACCTCTGAATAGTCGTTTTCTCCCCCTATCAATGGACAATATCAAATACAATGACCTAAACTGTGTTACCATGCTTCATTAAGTAACCTCAAACTCATGTCCGGTTCGTGTCACATCTTTCACCCTGTACTTGCGTCGTGTTATCGACATATTGATTTCAGTTCTTTGAGGCCTTATAGACGCAGACATAACGAATCTCATCATGTTTCGTTTGTCAATTAAATAGGGGCGAAATTGGGGCTTCGGATGCAAATACACACCTCATTAAGCTGGAAACACCCACATTGTATAATGAACAGTGTTGGCAGATATTTCCAGATCCAGGTTTTTCTACAGTGAGTGCATACCGCTGTTGAAATGCAGAAGGAGCAGCAGGAATTTAACTGAACAGTCGGTCAGAACATATACTAAGAATACGTTCTGAATACCCTGGTTTAGTTTATGGTATTTGCATACTGTTCTGAAGCAATTGTGTCTGGAGTTTATTGGATACATTATTCAACATTCGTCTGTTCGGAGTGATAATAGTTCTTTCTGCTCCTCTGATATGTCCAGCTTGTGGTTAGCGGGTTTAGACATTTTGGTTTCTAGCCTTTCTCCCGTGTCTTCAGTCATCCACCTGAGGGGATCTAAAGAAAGCACTTTAAGGCATTGAATACGTGTAACCTTTATGCTGACTGGACTTCCCATTGTCCGTCATGTTCTTCATGCCAGTCCAAATAGAAAGTGAATTGATACACGAGCGGGGAGAAGGGCGAAGTTACGGCCTCTTTTATTTTCACCGCTGTTAGAACATCGAAGAAGTGGCTTCAACTAATGTTTACTTTTGGAGCTTGTTCATGTTCACGTTTGAATCACTTCACTGTAGGTGAGAGGCCCCTTCACTATGCTTTCTGCTTATGTCCGTCCGCGTGTCAGTCTGCTAGTGTGATGCTTTGTGTTTTGGAGCTAATAGTTTTGCAAAATTAGCTTGATGAATAGTGTGTTTTTGTGCATTTGAGCGTTGCTTTGCTTGCGTGTGCCTGCAGCTCGTCCATCTCCTGTTCCTCTGTGCTCTAACTGATGTCACTCTCCTCTCTCTACCTTGCCCCTGCCCTTCCCATGACACCTGTCTTTTTTTCCGCCGCTCCATCTTCACCTGCTCCTCTTCCTCCTCACCGCTGCTTGGGGCTCAAGCCTCCTAAAAAACGGCTGGATAACAATCCAGACATCTGCCCTCGCCGGCACACGGAGGTAAACACTGTCACGTCATTCAGTAGCGTTGTAGGAGCGGCCGGGGGCTGTCTGGTCGGTGCTGTCTAGCCAACACTTGTCTTTCCCTGTCTGAGGAGTTGGCGAGACAGCACAAACTCACTGGCGCCCAGGCTAGTTCAATTTCCTGCGATGCTTTGATATTTACATGTTGTGTTTTGAGAGAACATCCTTTTCTACCCAGCTGTATGTCTACTCTGGACTGTATGTGTTTTTAATTATTGTCCGCCCATGCAATTACAATGTCAATGAATCGACATGACTGACGGCTGTTACGAATGAATGACGTGCTCATCATCGCAAATGGTTTTGTCCTTCATCATCTATATCAGCGATATATACATATATATCATTTTCCCAAGTCACATTCATCTTAACCATGTCTCTGTTTGCTTTTGTGCTGTCGTCCAGTTGCATTTGTCGTATTGAGTGGAAGGACAGTTCAGAGATCAAATCCTGATTCCCCCCAATCATCTGTCGGCTGTCAATTTGTCCACTTGAGCTAGTTATTGATACCATGAGACGTTAGCATTAGCAGACCCTCACACACAGAGCTTTACAGGAGTGAGCGGTAAACTGGTAATAGGGGTTAAACTGGTAATAGGGGGTAACCTGGTAATAGGGGTTAAACTGGTAATATGGGTTAAACTGGTAATATGGGGTTAAACTGGTAATAGGGGGTAAAACTGGTAATATGGGGTAAACTGGTAATATGGGGTAAACTGGTAATAGGGGGTAAACTGGTAATATGGGGTAAACTGGTAATATGGGGTAAACTGGTAATATGGGGTAAACTGGTAATAGGGGGTAAACTGGTAATATGGGTAAAACTGGTAATATGGGGTTAAACTGGTAATAGGGGGTAAAACTGGTAATATGGGGTAAACTGGTAATATGGGGTAAACTGGTAATAGGGGGTAAACTGGTAATAGGGGTTAAACTGGTAATATGCGGTAAACTGGTAATATGGGGTAAACTGGTAATATGGGGTAAACTGGTAATAGGGGGTAAACTGGTAATAGGGGTAAAACTGGTAACATGGGGTAAACTGGTAATATGGGGTAAACTGGTAATAGGGGGTAAACTGGTAATAGGGGTTAAACTGTAATAGGGGGTAAAACTTTTAATATGGGGTAAACTGGTAATAGGGGTTAAACTGGTAATAGGGGTTAAACTGGTAATAGGGGGTAAATTGGTAATAGGGGTTAAACTGGTAATAGGGGGTAAACTGGTAATATGGGGTAAACTGGTAATAGGGGTTAAACTGGTAATAGGGGTTAAACTGGTAATAGGGGTTAAACTGGTAATAGGGGGTAAACTGGTAATAGGGGGTAAACTGGTAATATGGGGTAAACTGGTAATATGGGGTAAACTGGTAATATGGGGTAAACTGGTAATAGGGGGTACACTGGTAATAGGGGTAAAACTGGTAATATGGGGTAAACTGGTAATATGGGGTAAACTGGTAAGAGGGGGTAAACTGGTAATAGGGGTTAAACTGGCAATAGGGGGTAAAACTGGTAATATGGGGTAAACTGGTAATAGGGGGTTAAACTGGTAATAGGGGTTAAACTGGTAATAGGGGTTAAACTGGTAATAGGGGGTAAATTGGTAATAGGGGTTAAACTGGTAATAGGGGGTAAACTGGTAATATGGGGTAAACTGGTAATAGGGGGTAAACTGGTAATAGGGGGTAAACTGGTAATAGGGGTTAAACTGGTAATATGGGGTAAACTGGTAATAGTGGTTAAACCACTTCTCTTTAGGCTTCTGTGCCAGAGGGATCCAATCCAATGACTCCACTTCGGCTCTTACAGGAGAGCTTCTTAATCTCAGAGCGTGAACGCTTGAACGGGCACCTCCCTCGCTCTCCCTCCCTCCGCATCCTTCAGTACACTCGTGCCCTTTCCTCCTCCTAAAACAATCTCTGAATCAGACACACACGGTCAGAGTCGATCTCCGTCGCCAGTCTCCACTCTGGGCCTCCACACGAGCGCGGCATGCGGAGCTCACCTCAGCCACGCCGGTTTGAGCGCGGCGCTACACTAGCCAAGCAACCTGTGTACGGCGGCAGCTTTTGCAACTTGTCTTTGTTCGGGCGGCTCTGACTCTCTCCTCTCCTCCTCTTTTGTTGTCTGCCCTCTTCCAGACGTCGCTGTACCTCACGCCGACAGTCGACCGCGTTCCGGAGAGGCCCGCGAGGTGAGTCCTCGTTTCACTGCCTTTTCTTTTCTTGTGTTCTCTGTCTTTCTCTCTCACTCTTTCAGAACAACAGTGGGCCAAGTAGACCAGGAGCGGGGCTTTACAAATTCTCTCTCTTACCCATAATCTCAATTTCTTCCCTTCAGTCAGAACAGGGTGTCTCTTGGAACATATAGAATGTCGGTGTGTGTGTGTGTGACCTGTGTGTGTGTGTGTGTGACCTGTGTGTGTGTGTGACTGTGTGTGTGTGTGTGTGTGTGCCGGCTGACTCTAACCCTGAATACATTGTCCCCCATCCTATTGATTCTGTCCTTCATCACGGTCATTCCCCCTCCTCCCATTCTCCTTCACCAAGGCTACCAGGCTTAACCAGTTCTGTTAGCTTTGCCTGAATTGAACGATTGAAAGAACGGTGTCTTAAATAACCCATGAAGGATCTAGGCTAGGGTTTTGTTTATGGTTAGGGTGCTTGCGTGTCTAGTCAGTTGAACCACATGAGAGACCTTTTTAGTCTTTAAATGTCCCATTTAGAATTAGATGGGAGGATGCCACAGATGGGAAAGACAGATTGTCCGGGCCTGTGTTCAAACTCTCGTCGCCCCATGTGGTGGAGGTCTCTAACCACCAGAACAGACTCCAGAACAGACTCCTGGATAAGCCATGGATTATTCCAGAAGGGGCTCTCAAGCACACCTTGATCATAACATCAACTCCATTAGATGAATGGCCGGACTAATGAAAACATGAATTAGTCACGTCCAACACTTCAGCTTTGTTCTTCAAAGAACGATTATTGTCTTGTTGCGTGTTAATGTCTCTCTGTTAAAGCTATGAATAGGCTGTAAACGCTGCTATGCTCAAGGGATTAATGACACAGATTATTTAATTAACCTGGTCGAACGGAACAACCTGTAGTTTAAGTGTGAGAATAGCCTACGTTTTCCAACAATATAGCTATTTTTGATGGTCAAAAACACAGGCCCAGTTTGAGTGATTTTAAAGCACTTTCTTCCTAAAAGTGATAGCTGGCGAGTATGCAGAAAAAACAGCAGAGCAGGCGATGCACTCCGTGTTGCGTCTTTAAAGGGGTTTTTCATGTCACGTTGTCCTACAGCGCGGCCAGCGACTACAGGAAGAGACGGAAGTCTGAGCCGTCAGGTGATCCGGCTAAGGACCAGGGCTCTCCGAAACCACTGGACCCCTGCAGAGGCAGCAGCACTCTGAAGAAACCAGTCGCGCTCTCCTCCCCCTCCTCCCCCTCCAGAGCCAAAGGTACACACACACACACACACACCTAATAAATACTTGACACATGCAGGATGTACATAGATACACAAATACCGGACCTCCCCAGAGCCACAGAGACGAGACATAGAACATGCGTACATATTAAGAGCATGTTCATGTAGACAGACGCACACAAATAGCCGACATCTATAGAGCACCGCGAGGAATCCAGCCAAGAATAAAACCAAAAAGGCTACAGGCTCTCACGTTGCTACACAAACCCGTCGGCTGTGGTTCCTCGTCATGTGTGCTGATAACAACGTACACCGGTCCTCGTTTCACGCTATGCTCAGGGACTTTTCCAGGTCAAGGAACTTCCAACGTAGTGCCTATAGCCCTTTTGTTGAGACTGTAAGGAAACAATGGCGTTAGACGAGCTAATGGAGATGTTTTAGCGCGTTTACATACATGTTCCAGTTCGCTGCCGACTGAGGAAACAATTGGCTGCCTCTAATGTCTCAAACCTAATCGGCAAATAACCATGTTCTCTTCATGCAATCTTTGCCACTGTTTACATGTCCAATCTAACATCTCTGAAGCATTTTGTTTTTATGTGTTTGTGTAATGGGCTACTTAACGGATTGTACAGTTTTAAATAATGATGCGGGTGTTCCTTGGGTGTGTTTTTTCCATTTAATAACGAGGCTGACATAATAGCGAGTGGTGACATTGAGGGAGCTCAGCTCAGTTCTGTTCTGTTCGTTCCCACTGGCTGACTGACTCGTCATCCCAACATCACTAAAGGCTAAAGAATCAGGAGTGTGAGATGATCCAGAAATGGATTTGGAAAACCACACAGTTTGCTGTGTAGTGTAGTGTTTATAGTGTAGTGTTTATAGTGTAGTGTCTGTAGTGTAGTGTTTATAGTGTAGTGTCTGTAGTGTAGTGTCTAATGTAGTGTAGTGTTTATAGTGTAGTGTTTATAGTGTAGTGTTTATAGTGTAGTGTCTGTAGTGTAGTGTTTATAGTGTAGTTTCTGTAGTGTAGTGTTTATAGTGTAGTGTCTGTAGTGTAGTGTCTAATGTAGTGTAGTGTTTATAGTGTAGTGTTTATAGTGTAGTGTTTATAGTGTAGTGTCTGTAGTGTAGTGTCTAATGTAGTGTAGTGTTTATAGTGTAGTGTTTATAGTGTAGTGTTTATAGTGTAGTGTTTATAGTGTAGTGTCTGTACTGTAGTGTTTATAGTGTAGTGTCTGTACTGTAGTGTTTATAGTGTAATGTCTGTACTGTAGTGTTTATAGTGTAGTGTCTGTAGTGTAGTGTTTATAGTGTAGTGTTTATAGTGTAGTGTCTGTAGTGTAGTGTCTGTAGTGTAGTGTCTGTAGTGTAGTGTCTGTAGTGTAGTGTCTGTAGTGTAGTGTTTATTGTGTAGTGTTTATAGTGTAGTGTTTATAGTGTAGTGTCTGTACTGTAGTGTTTATAGTGTAGTGTCTGTACTGTAGTGTTTATAGTGTAGTGTCTGTACTGTAGTGTTTATAGTGTAGTGTCTGTAGTGTAGTGTTTATAGTGTAGTGTCTGTACTGTAGTGTTTATAGTGTAGTTTCTGTAGTGTAGTGTTTATAGTGTAGTTTCTGTAGTTTAGTGTTTATAGTGTAGTGTCTGTAGTGTAGTGTTTATAGTGTAGTTTCTGTAGTGTAGTGTTTATAGTGTAGTTTCTGTAGTGTAGTGTTTATAGTGTAGTTTCTGTAGTGTAGTGTTTATAGTGTAGTTTCTGTAGTGTAGTGTTTGTACTGTAGTGTTTATAGTGTAGTTTCTGTAGTGTAGTGTTTATAGTGTAGTTTCTGTAGTGTAGTGTTTATAGTGTAGTTTCTGTAGTGTAGTGTTTATAGTGTAGTTTCTGTAGTGTAGTGTTTGTACTGTAGTGTTTATAGTGTAGTGTCTGTAGTGTAGTGTTTATAGTGTAGTTTCTGTAGTGTAGTGTTTATAGTGTAGTGTCTGTAGTGTAGTGTTTATAGTGTAGTTTCTGTAGTGTAGTGTTTATAGTGTAGTGTCTGTAGTGTAGTGTAGTGTCTAATGTAGTGTAGTGTCTGTAGTGTAGTGTTTATAGTGTAGTGTCTGTACTGTAGTGTTTATAGTGTAGTGTCTGTACTGTAGTGTTTATAGTGTAGTGTCTGTAGTGTAGTGTTTATAGAGTAGTGTCTGTACTGTAGTGTTTATAGTGTAGTGTCTGTACTGTAGTGTTTATAGTGTAGTGTCTGTAGTGTAGTGTTTATAGTGTAGTGTCTGTACTGTAGTGTTTATAGTGTAGTGTCTGTAGTGTAGTGTTTATAGTGTAGTGTCTGTACTGTAGTGTTTATAGTGTAGTGTCTGTAGTTTAGTGTTTATAGTGTAGTGTCTAATGTAGTGTATGTAGTGTAGTGTCGGTAGTTTAGTGTTTATAGTGTAGTTTCTGTAGTGTAGTGTAGTGTCTAATGTAGTGTAGTGTCTGTAGTGTAGTGTTTATAGGGTAGTTTCTGTAGTGTAGTGTTTATAGTGTAGTGTCTGTAGTGTAGTGTTTATAGTGTAGTGTCTGTACTGTAGTGTTTATAGTGTAGTTTCTGTAGTGTAGTGTTTATAGTGTAGTTTCTGTAGTGTAGTGTTTATAGTGTAGTTTTTGTAGTGTAGTGTTTATAGTGTAGTGTCTGTAGTGTAGTGTTTATAGTGTAGTTTCTGTAGTGTAGTGTTTATAGTGTAGTGTCTGTAGTGTAGTGTTTATAGTGTAGTTTCTGTAGTGTAGTGTTTATAGTGTAGTTTCTGTAGTGTAGTGTTTATAGTGTAGTGTCTGTAGTCTAGTGTTTATAGTGTAGTTTCTGTAGTGTAGTGTTTCTAGTGTAGTTTCTGTAGTGTAGTGTTTATAGTGTAGTTTCTGTAGTGTAGTGTTTATAGTGTAGTTTCTGTAGTGTAGTGTCTGTACTGTATTGTTTATAGTGTAGTGTCTGTAGTGTAGTGTTTATAGTGTAGTTTCTGTAGTGTAGTGTTTATAGTGTAGTGTCTGTAGTGTAGTGTAGTGTTTATAGTGTAGTTTCTGTAGTGTAGTGTTTATAGTGTAGTGTCTGTACTGTAGTGTTTATAGTGTAGTGTCTGTACTGTAGTGTTTATAGTGTAGTGTCTGTAGTGTAGTGTTTATAGTGTAGTGTCTGTACTGTAGTGTTTATAGTGTAGTGTCTGTAGTGTAGTGTTTATAGTGTAGTGTCTGTACTGTAGTGTTTATAGTGTAGTGTCTGTAGTGTAGTGTTTATAGTGTAGTGTCTGTACTGTAGTGTTTATAGTGTAGTGTCTGTAGTGTAGTGTTTATAGTGTAGTGTCTAATGTAGTGTATGTAGTGTAGTGTCGGTAGTTTAGTGTTTATAGTGTAGTTTCTGTAGTGTAGTGTAGTGTCTAGTGTAGTGTCTGTAGTGTAGTGTTTATAGGGTAGTTTCTGTAATGTAGTGTTTATAGTGTAGTGTCTGTAGTGTAGTGTTTATAGTGTAGTGTCTGTACTGTAGTGTTTATAGTGTCAGTTTCTGTAGTGTAGTGTTTATAGTGTAGTGTCTGTAGTGTAGTGTTTATAGTGTAGTTTCTGTAGTGTAGTGTTTATAGTGTAGTTTCTGTAGTGTAGTGTTTATAGTGTAGTTTCTGTAGTGTAGTGTTTATATTGTAGTTTCTGTAGTGTAGTGTCTGTACTGTAGTGTTTATAGTGTCAGTTTCTGTAGTGTAGTGTTTATAGTGTAGTGTCTGTAGTGTAGTGTTTATAGTGTAGTTTCTGTAGTGTAGTGTTTATAGTGTAGTTTCTGTAGTGTAGTGTCTGTACTGTATTGTTTATAGTGTAGTGTCTGTAGTGTAGTGTTTATAGTGTAGTTTCTGTAGTGTAGTGTTTATAGTGTAGTGTCTGTAGTGTAGTGTAGTGTTTATAGTGTAGTTTCTGTAGTGTAGTGTTTATAGTGTAGTGTCTGTACTGTAGTGTTTATAGTGTAGTGTCTGTACTGTAGTGTTTATAGTGTAGTGTCTGTAGTGTAGTGTTTATAGTGTAGTGTCTGTACTGTAGTGTTTATAGTGTAGTGTCTGTAGTGTAGTGTTTATAGTGTAGTGTCTGTACTGTAGTGTTTATAGTGTAGTGTCTGTAGTGTAGTGTTTATAGTGTAGTGTCTGTACTGTAGTGTTTATAGTGTAGTGTCTGTAGTGTAGTGTTTATAGTGTAGTGTCTAATGTAGTGTATGTAGTGTAGTGTCGGTAGTTTAGTGTTTATAGTGTAGTTTCTGTAGTGTAGTGTAGTGTCTAGTGTAGTGTCTGTAGTGTAGTGTTTATAGGGTAGTTTCTGTAATGTAGTGTTTATAGTGTAGTGTCTGTAGTGTAGTGTTTATAGTGTAGTGTCTGTACTGTAGTGTTTATAGTGTCAGTTTCTGTAGTGTAGTGTTTATAGTGTAGTGTCTGTAGTGTAGTGTTTATAGTGTAGTTTCTGTAGTGTAGTGTTTATAGTGTAGTTTCTGTAGTGTAGTGTTTATAGTGTAGTTTCTGTAGTGTAGTGTTTATATTGTAGTTTCTGTAGTGTAGTGTCTGTACTGTAGTGTTTATAGTGTCAGTTTCTGTAGTGTAGTGTTTATAGTGTAGTGTCTGTAGTGTAGTGTTTATAGTGTAGTTTCTGTAGTGTAGTGTTTATAGTGTAGTTTCTGTAGTGTAGTGTCTGTACTGTATTGTTTATAGTGTAGTGTCTGTAGTGTAGTGTTTATAGTGTAGTTTCTGTAGTGTAGTGTTTATAGTGTAGTGTCTGTAGTGTAGTGTAGTGTTTATAGTGTAGTTTCTGTAGTGTAGTGTTTATAGTGTAGTGTCTGTACTGTAGTGTTTATAGTGTAGTGTCTGTACTGTAGTGTTTATAGTGTAGTGTCTGTAGTGTAGTGTTTATAGTGTAGTGTCTGTACTGTAGTGTTTATAGTGTAGTGTCTGTAGTGTAGTGTTTATAGTGTAGTGTCTGTACTGTAGTGTTTATAGTGTAGTGTCTGTAGTGTAGTGTTTATAGTGTAGTGTCTGTACTGTAGTGTTTATAGTGTAGTGTCTGTAGTGTAGTGTTTATAGTGTAGTGTCTAATGTAGTGTATGTAGTGTAGTGTCGGTAGTTTAGTGTTTATAGTGTAGTTTCTGTAGTGTAGTGTTTATAGTGTAGTTTCTGTAGTGTAGTGTTTATATTTTAGTTTCTGTAGTGTAGTGTCTGTACTGTAGTGTTTATAGTGTAGTGTCTGTAGTGTAGTGTTTATAGTGTAGTTTCTGTAGTGTAGTGTTTATAGTGTAGTGTCTGTAGTGTAGTGTTTATAGTGTAGTTTCTGTACTGCAGTGTTTATAGTGTAGTGTCTGTAGTGTAGTGTTTATAGTGTAGTTTCTGTAGTGTAGTGTTTATAGTGTAGTTTCTGTAGTGTAGTGTTTATACTGTAGTTTCTGTAGTGTAGTGTTTATAGTGTAGTGTTTATAGTGTAGTGTCTGTACTGTAGTGTTTATAGTGTAGTGTCTGTAGTGTAGTGTTTATAGTGTAGTGTCTGTACTATAGTGTTTATAGTATAGTGTCTGTAGTGTAGTGTCGATAGTTTAGTGTTTATAGTGTAGTTTCTGTAGTGTAGTGTAGTGTCTAATGTAGTCTAGTGTCTGTAGTGTAGTGTTTATAGGGTAGTTTCTGTAGTGTAGTGTTTATAGTGTAGTGTCTGTAGTGTAGTGTCTAATGTAGTGTACGTAGTGTAGTGTTTACAGTGTAGTGTCTGTAGTGTAGTGTCTAATGTTGTGTGTGAGGTGTAGTGTTTATAGTGTAGTGTCTGTAGTGTAGTGTTTATAGTGTAGTTTCTGTAGTGTAGTGTTTATAGTGTAGTGTCTGTAGTGTAGCATAGTTTATGTAGTGTAGTGTTTGTAGTTTGTAGTGTAATGTTTGTAGTGTAGTGTCTAATGTAATGTAGTGTCTGTAGTGTAGTGTAATGATTGTAGTGTAGTGTCTGTAGTGTAGTGTAGTTTCTGTAGTGTAGTGTATGTAGTGTAGTGTATGCAGTGGAGTGTATGTAGTGTAGTTTCTGCAGTGTAGTGTTTGTAGTGTAGTGTAGTGTCTGTAGTGTAGTGTTTGTAGTGTAGTGTTTATAGTGTAGTGTAGTGTCTGTAGTGTAGTGTTTGTAGTGTAGTGTAGTGTCTGTAGAGTAGTGTAGTGTTTGTAGTGTAGTGTTTGTAGTGTAGTGTCTGTATTGTAGTGTAGTGTCTGTAGTGTAGTGTAGTTTCTGCAGTGTAGTGTTTATAGTGTAGTGTTGATAGTGTAGTGTAGTTTCTGCAGTGTAGTGTCTGTATTGTACTGTAGTGTTTATAGTGTAATGTCTGTAGTGTAGTTTCTGCAGTGTAGTGTCCGTAGTGTAGTGTTTATAGTGTAGTGTCCTTAGTGTAGTGTTTATAGTGTAGTGTCTGTATTGTAATCACTTTCCCTTATTTAAGCACTGATTATCTGGTGACACTTATCTTTCTTTGTCTGTAACAGCATGTCTAAAGTTGAGGCGTTTTAAGATTTACAATTTTAAATATTTTCTCCAATCTCCCGTGATGTTCGGGTGCTCTGTTTTAAACTTTCACTGCTTTCTTTGTATTGTTGTACTTTTTTACCTACTTCCTTTTGTTGGTTTGTTTTTTCTTTCAAACGTTAATATTTACAATAATTGAAATGTTGTTCATACGTACACATGATGCCCTGAATTGTCCTCCGTCTCTCTTCTTACTTTTATGTTCACTTTCTCTCTCTTTTCCCCCCACTATGATTTTATATCTTATTTTTTCCGCTTTACCATGCTGCTCTACGTTATGGGATCGACTGAAAGGTGGGGACTCGTGCTACATGTCTTTCTCATCCCATTTGAGCTCGTCCGCGTACCTTGGCTCCTCTCTCTTCCCTGAGCCCTCGATTCTCGTCCGTCGACATCCCAGCGACGATGCCGACCCCGGGGACGCCTCCTCCACCTCCTCGCCCCTCAAACGCTCCATCTGCTTCAAGAACGGCTGGCAGACGCCGGGGCGAGACACAGAGACGTGGAGCAGTGTCGAGGTGGCGCCGCCTTCACCCGGCAAGCTCAAGTCTCGCAGTTGTGACGACCTGCTGAACGACGGGCACCCCGCAGCTGGCGCCGGCGGACAGAGAGCCGTCCGTTCCGAGAGTGCCGGGTCGCTGGTTTGCGACAACTCGTCGGTGCCGACCACCACCTCGTCGTCCACCCGCTCCTTGCCCCGTCCGCACAGGCGGCGAGCCCACGACACGCCGGGCTTCCTCAAGCTCTACCGCAAGATGCATCACATCGACCGTGCCCAGCTGCTGCCGTCAGACGTCATCCGCTCCGTCCGGGCGCGCATCCTGGAGCTAGAGCGCCAGCCGCACCTCTTCCCTCGGAAACTCTCCCCCTGGGGGCCGTTGTGGGGACCGGACGTCCCTCGCGATACAGTGCCCACCCGCATCTCCGAGTATGAGCAGCTCATCAAGAAGTCCAAGTCCATGCCCAATTTGGGCGATAGTGAGGCTCCGTCGGGTGCCACCACGCCGGGCGGGTCGTCGTCCCGTGCCAGTAGTAGCGGGGTCGGTGGGGGCAGGGAAACACCCGGGTACGCCTCACGGCGTTTTTCCATTGAATCGCTGCTAGAGGAGGACATTAACAATGGGAACGGGAACGGGGTTTCCTATCAGGCTTTGGACCACCAACACAACAAGGCGGCAAGGTGTCCGCCTGAGGGTCATCCTCGCATCACCACAGACGCCAACCGCCAGGACTTCCCTGCCCTCCTCGTTTCCCGGCGTGGCACTGCTCCGGGGGGGGAGTTCTCGGACTCGGAGCAGGACGCGGTCGCGTCGGACCTCAGTGACTTCGTCCAGGTGGAGGGCTCGTCCTTTTGCAGCGAGAGTGACTTTGACCACTGCTCGCTCACCTCGTCCGTCGAGAGTTTCTACGGGCCCGCTTCCCACCACCACCATCTCCGCCAGCACCACCACAGCCTGGGCCACCACCACCCCAGTCACCAGAGCCTCGGTCAGGGCCAGGGCTACCAGCACCGTCATCTCATCAGCTCATGCAAAGGACGCTGCCCTGCCTCCAACACCCGATTCACCACCATGCTGCGCCATGAGCGTGAGCGCGCCCGCCAGGAGCTCCGTCAGAAACCACCCCAGACACATTACACCAGGCACGAGGGAAGAGAGGGGACCAAAGGGGACCACCAAGGGGACCACCAAGGGTTGACGTCTTCTCCCCAACAACCCCATCAGGGGATGTCCAAGCTGGCCTTTCTCGTCAGCCCTGTGCCTTTCCGGAGAAAAAAGGGCGGTTCTCCGCCCGCTTCTAAAAGGAGTAGCGGAGGTCGAAGTACTAGGCCCAAGTCTAAAGAAGCGGTCTACGAAGCTTTGGACGCGGCCCTGAGGGATATATATGAGCATATCCAAGCGGAGAGGGGAAGGAGCGGTGCCGTGCTCCCGGACGACAGCATCCTCCGGAGGCTACTGGCTGAGATCCTCCCTGACGTGCCCGAGAGGAGCTCCTCGTTGCGGGGAACGAGGGAGAGCCGCAAGGGGGCCCCGTCCTCCGGCTCCTCGTACCTCGATGGTAGTCCAACGGCGTACGACTCATCGTCGCGGCTTCAGTCGCCGAGGATACAGTCGCCGCTCAATGCCTGTTACAGTCGCCATGCCAACACCAATAACAGCAGTTATGAAAACGATCCGGGCAACAGCAACGTGCGCCCCTACGCAGGTGGATAACACACACACAAGCACACACATCTACTATACTACAACACACACACACTCATACACTCGCACACTCATACACACGCACACTCATACACTCGCACACTCATACACACGCACACTCATACACACGCACACTCATACACTCCCACACTCATACACACGCACACTCATACACACTCATACACTCGCACACTCATACACTCGCACACTCATACACTCGCTCACTCATACACTCGCTCACTCATACACTCGCACACTCATACACTCGCACACTCATACACTCGCACACTCACACACACGTACACTCATACACTCGCACACTCATACACTCGCACACTATACTGTACACATACAGTAAACCTTTGACTATGGTTAACACACTCACCAGTTCTGGCTCAAGCATCCACTACACCCCAATGACCACCTCGCCTCCCACCTGTCACTGTGCTCGTCAGTAGACCAATGAACTGAGGCTTTAAACAAAAAGCCCTGTTCCCATTGGCTCGTCTCCAGCATGACTCCTCCTCATTCCCTTCTATGGATTCAGATCATGTATCGGTGGATTTCTCAATTTTCTTTGTCTGCTTTATTTTCGTTGGTGTTTCGTTTTTTTTTTGCTTCTTGTTACCTAGTTGTTTTTGTATTGTTTGGTGTATGTCGTTTTTATTTCATGTTGATTCACTTGTATTTACGGTTTCATTATAAATATGATATCGGTTTGAATATATATGCTTGCTTGTATAAATTACTTTTCTTTCGGTTCTGTTTCAAGCATGTTTTTTCTTTATGTCATACTGTTTTTACATTATACCCCACGCTATTCAGTCCGTTTGGTGGGGTTTCCTTGAGATGGGAATAAAACGCATTAAAATGTATCATCACTAAAGTCCATTCCTCATTTCCCAGATGACATCATCCCCCGTAAGGTAATCCAGCGTGGATTTACACTGGAAAGTTGAACGCTACTGGACGCGCTCAGACAGAACACGTAGCAGGTGGTCTTATCCACTATAGCTTACAGACACACAGGAGCGGTGGCTCAAGTGTTCGCTTGGTGAATCGAGGTGTAGCAATATTTTAAAACAAGCCTCAAAACCCTGGAGAGTAGAGAGTTGTGCCAGAGCAATAGCGACACAATACAGAACATTCCGGAACGTTCCTCCTGAATCCTCCGGTGTGTTTCTGTCTGAGTTGGCGGTAACGTTTTTCTCCCGTCTGAACACGCCCCCCCCCCCCCCTGACGTTGTTGTGCATGTGCCATCGCATCACCGTGGTAACTTCACGATCTGTCAACCTATTTTGTGATGACCCTTGACCCCGACTCTGTTCCCTCCCACAGATCAGGATGCCTCCCGAGGGTACCACACCGGTGACGGTGGAGGGGGCCGCAACGCACCCCAGGGGCCGATCAGACGAGTCACCCCAGACAGAGAGGTAGCTAAATCTGAACCCCTGTTTCCAGACTCACGTAGAGACCCCCAATAAACGGGTCAAGTAGAACACAAATGTACCAGCAAAGCCGCCGTACCCCTCAGGACGTTCCCAGTGCTGTTGGTTATTCTCTGTGTGGATCTAGATGAGGCGCAATCACATTTAAGAGAATCTCAATAAAGAGAGAGAGAGAGAGAACGTGCACAGGTGTATATTAAAATGACAGGTGGGCAACAGATAGGCTGCTGACAGGTGTCTTCAAGTACAATTAATATTCACAACGCGACCAGTTGGACATCGGACAGGTAAGAGTCATCGGCCCAGGTCATCCGGAGACGTTTTCCTCCGAAAATGTAACAGGCCTAGATTATTATAGAAACTTTATTATTGTTTACTGGTAGTTGATTGAAGAGGCGTCCTTGATAATTGCACTCTATTTTGGTGACACGTGACGGCTCTCTTCACCACTTCTTGTCTCTCTTTTTCCCACTCTCTCTTTCTCGTCCTCTCGAATCCATCTCCATAGGTGTCCCATAAACAGATGACTCAACTCATTCTCTCCTCTCTTCTCCATCAGAAACGGCCTGCCAGAGCTATATATGACTTTAAGGCACAGACGGCCAAGTGAGTAGAGTAACCTGATGCGTAATGCGATGCATGCGTGGGGGGCCCACAGAGAGTCAGGCGACCTGCTAGTGAGCACCGTCATGTGACCTGTATCGTTTCACCAGGATGCATCTCCTCTGCATGCGTTGCTCGGCGCATGAATCCACGTGCTGTTTGTCGCGTTGTTTCTTACGGTCATGGCAACGGGGTCCGGATTGTGTTCGTGACCTTTCACCTCAGTCATCTCCATCCCCCCCGGACGCTTGTCGTTCCTAGTGGCTGCGTTCCTGTTTGCTTGTTAAGCGCACGGACGATCGTTTCTCACCGCTGTGTAGACCGACTCATCTCCGCTGGTTGACAACGCCTGTGTTCATTATTATTAGGTGCAAGTGTGTATTCAAGGGACCATAGGATCCTGTTCCCTGGATATCTATTACACCAATGCTGGAGAAAATGTTCCATCTTATGGGGTTTTTACAGACTCCTGTTTGAGTTTCTTTGTTGAACCTGTTTTTTAGTTCAAGCCAGGCCTTAACCTGTGTCCGGGAAACACAGGGTGTCCTGGTTAAAGACTCCTGTTAATGTGTCCGTTCTGGCAGAGAACTGACGTTTAAGAAAGGCGACGCGATCAACATCGTCAGACAGATCGACAGCAACTGGTACGAGGGCGAACACCGCGGTCGGCTGGGCATCTTTCCCATTTCCTACGTGGAGGTAAAGGACTGTGTGCGTGTGTGTATGTGTGTGTGTATATGTGTGTGTGTGTGGGTGTGTGATCTGGGGGAGGGGCTTGACATCTTGACATCATTCAGCTTCATGTGTGCAGTTTAATTGATGCGAAATTGCCTCTTCCTGTCCATTGCCCCGATACACACAGAAGATGCCGTCGCCTGAGAAGAAGCAGCCAACCAGGCCTCCTCCGCCAGCGCAGGTCCAAGAGATCGGGGAGGGCGTGGCCCGCTACAACTTCAACGCCGACACCAACGTGGAGCTGTCCCTCCGCAAGGTAAGAAGCTGCTCCCCTAGATCCGAGTATCTCCCGTGTGTGTGTGTGTGTGTGTGTGCGTGTTTACGTTTCCATCTCGTGTATCCTTCTCGTCTCCCAGGGCGAACGGGTTCTCCTGCTGAGGAAGGTCGACCCCAACTGGTACGAGGGGAAGATCCCGGACACGACCAAACAGGGCATCTTCCCCGTAGCTTACGTGGATATGGTCAAACGCTCGCCCTCCATGAGCGCCGTCCCCTCACGTCTCCCGGACAACCGCGGTAGCCCGAGCAACAGGATGCAGACCTCCACGCCTACCAAGGTAGAGACAGAAGAGTGTGACCCAAAGCCTTTGGACGGTAACATGCCCATCCATGTTAGACTGGTTTCCCCTGTCTGATGCGTGGCAACACCACAAGTTATACCGATTGGGAACTGAGTTGGTAAATTCTGATATACGGAGCCTGGGTCAAGGGCGACCACGCCGTGATACGGTAAACGGTAACCTGTGGAGGCGGTTGACATGACCACAGCTTATAGTAACATCTAGAAAACAACTGTGTTTCTGGTCCTTCCGTTTTAGTCATTACGAGGAGCTCGTCCACTGGTTTTACTAGACTTCCTTTTTTGGAATCTTGGTCAGTTTTGAATGGAAGTGACTAGGTCAGGGAAGCTGATCCTAGATCTGTCCTTAAAAGAGCCGCGTATTCCACTTCATAACACTGTTTAGCTTCTTCTGATGTCACTTATGAGCCAAGCTGGTATAAGCCAATGGAAACAGTGTTGTCAGATTTGAATTCTGCTGTTGTTGTGTGGAAGCAGCGAGGAAATATGAATGTCTGACTGCTTGCTCAGTTATTTCTCTTTAGTTATTGGCTTTTTCTAATGTGTTAGGGAACGAAACCTGTTTCCCAGTCTGGTCGGTGTCAAGCCTTCCAATATCAGCGCCTCAAATTGGTGTTTGGTACTGCGGTCTCATCTACGATAGCTTGTGGCTGTCTAAACAGTTTGTCATGGCTGAAATGTAATTTCCACACGGGGTGAAAGCATTGCAACGCTAATTGCCCATTTGAGTTGCTCATAGTATATTGAGTGCTTTTGCGGTAGGGAAACACATACCTCATAATGACAAATCTATTTGCTATTTCTGTAACGGAGAGGCTTCACAAAGCAGAACACGGACGTCTGTAGGAGATGTGAGCCGTAGGCTTTGGATGGGCAAGTTGTGTAAATGCGTTAGAAAGTGTGTGTGTGTGTGTGTGTGCCCTAAGTCTCTTGTCCTTTCTCCCTAACTCCGGAGCTATTCAGCAGCACCCCAAAAAAAACCTCCCTGCACCAGCCAGCTAGCGCGGCTCCCTACTTCCCCCACACCTTCCCACCATCCTCCACGAGCCTTCGCCTGGAGGCCGTCACCAGCGAGTGGCTCTCCCTCACCCTGGGTTCCCGTTCCTCAGAGAGCCCCATGCCGCCCACGCCACCCCCCTTCCCCTCCAGCCTGCTTCCCTTCCTGACCGCCGAGGAACGGAGGGACGATCCGCCTGCGCCGCCCAGACGTGGGCTAACCCCCCCTCCGCGAAACCAGTCCAGCCGCCACGGCACCGCCGTCAAGCAGTGGCTGTTTGACTTAGACTCCTCCCCCTTGGCCATGCCTTTCTCTCCGTCCCCTCCTCCTGACTTTGGTTCGCTCTCCCCTTCCCCCACGCCAGACTCCTCCCGTGCATATGTCAGCGGGCTGGAGCACGGAGAACGCGAACGGAACGAGACACAATCCCTGAACTGCAGAGGGGAGTTAGTCTGTACTGGACTCAAGCCAGCGGACCCCCTGCCACCAGAACTAGAAATGGACTCCCCTTCTCCTGAGCACCGAGTAGAAGATCCCAGTGATCAGTTGTTCCCTGTGCTACTGGCTCCCACTTATAAGCCCTCTGCGCTTGCCGGCAAATCACAGAGCAGGGACGCGCTTGGGACAGAGTTGAATAGGTCAGTAACAAGCATTATACAGGACAGCCAATCAAAGGGGCAGGAAGCTGGACCTCATAGGCCAATTATGTTATGCATTGTGGAAGAGGGGGAAGCTATTGGAGGGGAAGAAGAGAAGAAAGAAAGCACACATGATGAAGGCTGTGGTATTACCCAGGTAGCGCATGATGCGTGTGATGTGGGTTTGAGTCAAGGAAGATCTCAATGGATTCTCATGGTGTCCTCCTCACTCTCATTTGAAAATGGGAGAGGACTGAGGACCCCACAATTGAGATCTTCCCTTAGTGTACGCATACCTGCTAACCCCTAAACGGAGCCATGTTTGACCAGTCTATGGATGCATACTAGTTTTGCAAAACATTTTTCTCTATTGACTTAGCTGGAGGTTGTTTGGTCTGTTTGTGATGATAAAATGTGACAAGGAAAACGATTCTGGACAGGGGTTTGGAAAAAAGTCAAATGTTCTTCTCACTTCCCAGATCTACGTGGATCCCTCAGACTGTCACCTCCCTCCCCGATCTTCCTCACCTTTAGCGACACTTAACTCTTCTTCACAACCAGTGAACGCCCTAGTTATCAGCCCCACCGCTTCCAGCACCACCTCCCACCCCTCCTCTCCTCCACCCATTTGCCCCACCACCTCCTCCCACCCCTCCTCTCCTCCACCCATTTGCCCCACCACCTCCTCCCATCTCTCCTCTCTTCCACCCATTTGCCCCACCACCTCCTCCCATCTCTCCTCTCCTCCACCCATTTGCCCCACCACCTCCTCCCATCCCTCCTCTCCTCCACCCATTTGCCCCACCACCTCCTCCCATCTCTCCTCTCTTCCACCCATTTGCCCCACCACCTCCTCCCATCTCTCCTCTCCTCCACCCATTTGCCCCACCACCTCCTCCCACCCCTCCTCTCCTCCACCCATTTGCCCCACCACCTCCTCCCATCTCTCCTCTCCTCCACCCATTTGCCCCACCACCTCCTCCCATCTCTCCTCTCCTCCACCCATTTGCCCCACCACCTCCTCCCACCCCTCCTCTCCTCCACCCATTTGCCCCACCACCTCCTCCCATCTCTCCTCTCTACCACCCATTTGCCCCACTACCTCCTCCCATCTCTCCTCTCCTCCACCCATTTGCCCCACCACCTCCTCCCATCCCTCCTCTCCTCCACCCATTTGCCCCACCACCTCCTCCCATCTCTCCTCTCCTCCACCCATTTGCCCCACCACCTCCTCCCATCTCTCCTCTCCTCCACCCATTTGCCCCACCACCTCCTCCCACCCCTCCTCTCCTCCACCCATTTGCCCCACCACCTCCTCCCATCTCTCCTCTCCTCCACCCATTTGCCCCACCACCTCCTCCCATCTCTCCTCTCCTCCACCCATTTGCCCCACCACCTCCTCCCACCCCTCCTCTCCTCCACCCATTTGCCCCACCACCTCCTCCCATCTCTCCTCTCTACCACCCATTTGCCCCACTACCTCCTCCCATCTCTCCTCTCCTCCACCCATTTGCCCCACCACCTCCTCCCATCTCTCCTCTCCTCCACCCATTTGCCCCACCACCTCCTCCCATCTCTCCTCTCCTCCACCCATTTGCCCCACCACCTCCTCCCATCTCTCCTCTCCTCCACCCATTTGCCCCACCACCTCCTCCCACCCCTCCTCTCCTCCACCCATTTGCCCCACCACCTCCTCCCATCTCCCCTCTCCTCCACCCATCTCCCCCAGCCCCACCTCCTTCATTCCCATTGCAGAACCGGCTCCCCCCTCCCCACCTCTCCTATACTCTCCTCCACTCTGTTCCACTCCCTGCCCTCCTATCATACCTAAACCAGAACCCCGGTCTCCTAAGATTAAGGTAAAAGACAATGCAGGTGCTTGTGATGTGCTGACAGAACGTCATAGGAACGTCAGCCCATATTAACTCTGATGGATTGTGTGATTCCTAATTATTTGTGCGTGTGCGTACGTGCGTGCGTGTGTTTGCAGTAATAGCCTGTGAATTTGCAGCACGTTGGATGCCTTGTTGCGGATACCCATAACGCTTAGTGTTACTACAGAACGTCTGTGTGTTTCTTGAAGCGCACGTCTTCTAGGTGTGTTGTGTGAGGCCGGACCCATGGTACCAGTAGTGTCGCTGTATCAAACTCACTGTACTGCGCTCACTTTGACCTCGTTCGAGTTTAACACCAGTGATCCTCTGTGGTGAAAACGGCCGCTCTTGTTCACGTGGATCTGCGGAGGCTGACGATCGTCTGTCTCTGTTGTCGCACCTCTGGTTCTTTCAGCCGCCTTTTAAGCACGACCTCCTCGTGGTCGACCACAAACCCCCGCGTAGCCCCGTCGCGAAGCGGAGGTGCAACCTGTCGCCCGTTAGAGGTCGAATGGTAGGGGCATGTTGAGACCAGCAGCAGTGCATTGTTGGGAATGTAGTTCACCTTCCTCTATTAATGACACGTTGGATTTGTCTCCCGTTATGACCTGTGCCTAACTGCTCAATATGTCTCTGTCTGTCTCCGTCTCTCAGAGGTCTGTGCAGGATTCACTTCATGGTGGAGGAGACCCGTAAGTAACCATAGAAACACAGCTTCACTACAGTACCCTTCATCATCATCGTCGCAGTCACAATGTCTCTCAACCTCGGGGGTTAACTGAAGACCTGGGTTCCAAAACGTTTGAGTATCTGTTTGAACCAAACAACGTATAGTCACAACAGAGGGACTACGATTTAAATGAGCACGTGCTTCTGCTTAAACCATATCCCTCTAATCTCAAGTGTTTCGGCTTTATAAGTGCAATCCGAGCCGGGGCAGGTGCTGACGTACAAATGTCCTGCCTACACGGCTCACTGGCCGCTGACAACCGATACACGTTAAAATCAAATGTCAGACCGGTCGTATCTGGGACACGCAGCAGAACACAATTACCAAGGGATGGTCCTAATTAACAGTAAAAGAGATGGCTTAGAGATTCTACGTCATCGGTTTCCCCCACGGGCACTGAATAAAGCATTCATGGGGATACGTTTTGGGAAAAGTAATTGAGGTGTTTGAAACAAGCCCCGGATTGTTAGTGCTTGAACTCCATTAGTGTTTGAACCCAGGTGTGCTATTCAGATCCATCTGTTTGATTCATATTGGAGTCAGGGACGCGCCTACACTACATTACCACTTAGTGCTTGAACTCCAATAGTGTTTGAACCCAGGTGTGCTATTCAGATCCATCTGTTTGATTCATATTGGAGTCAGGGACGCGCCTACACTACATTACCACTTAGTGCTTGAACTCCAATAGTGTTTGAACCCAGGTGTGCTATTCAGATCTATCTGTTTGATTCATATTGGAGTCAGGGACACGCCTACACTACATTACCACTTAGTGCTTGAACTCCATTAGTGTTGGAACCCAGGTGTGCTATTCAGATCCATCTGTTTGATTCATATTGGAGTCAGGGACACGCCTACACTACATTACCACTTAGTGCTTGAACTCCATTAGTGTTTGAACCCAGGTGTGCTATTCAGATCCATCTGTTTGATTCATATTGGAGTCAGGGACACGCCTACACTACATTACCACTTAGTGCTTGAACTCCATTAGTGTTTGAACACAGGTGTGCTATTCAGATCCATCTGTTTGATTCATATTGGAGTCAGGGACACGCCTACACTACATTACCACTTAGTGCTTGAACTCCAATAGTGTTTGAACCCAGGTGTGCTATTCAGATCCATCTGTTTGATTCATATTGGAGTCAGGGACGCGCCTACACTACATTACCACTTAGAGCCCTTCATAATGTTTAATCGTTTATAATCGTCATAATTGCCACCATAATCACCGTTAATCGTCATTCATCTGTGGTCCGCAGGTTCCAGGCTCTGTATAATTATCTGCCCCGTAACGAGGATGAGTTGGAGCTGAAGGAGGGCGACCTGGTTGACGTCATGGAGAAGTGTGACGACGGCTGGTTTGTCGGTAAGAGGCGGAGGACAAAAGCCTCCAAATGTCCTACTGGAATAACAGCACTTGATAGAAAGCTTCGCTGTGTTGTACCTTTACGTTACCTAGCTAGTCAGAAGATCCCAAATAATGCTTTATAAAAGAGGAATTAAGGGCGTAATATGAAAGACTGAATTCCCACCATTAACATGGATGCCTGTATGAGGCGTTGGTTGAACACATCTTCTGATTTGAATTGTAATGCTATTCTTACTCTAGTCTAGTTATTATACAGCGTTCTCCGTGGTGATGTGGACATTTAATTTCCGTGGATGAATTGGATTTGCTTGCATCATGGAGATCTGGTCATCCATCTTCCCCCCACTTTAAATCCCAGCAATATTCCTACTGTCATTAGGGGGGTCTATTATATATCAGCCCTAGTGGGCTTATGTAGAATTATAGCTGTGATTATTCAATAGTCTAATTTATACTCAGTGTTACCAGTTGGTGGTGCTGTAAATCAATGAGAGATCTACTGCCTTTCCCCTGAAGACATCTCTTTCGCCCCAGGCTATTACAACTCCTAGGCCCTATAAGGAGTTATTTAAAATGTCCAATAAGCAATGTGGTAACGGTCCCACCTGATTGGCCAGGGGGAATTTCTGACATAATGTGTTACATTCCTCTCCGGATTATTGCCTAGGTAGTGGTGACGGATGTTTTAAGAACAGGGCTTTAACCTTCCCTCTCGCACTCTGAAAGGACAACCAAATCTAATTCTACCACACAGGCGGTGATCAAACTGACATTGTTTCACTGAATACTGATCGCACAAAGAATGCATTTGACCACTGTTATGGAAATTTCCACACTCTGTATTATCGGTATCTTACTGGAAGATAGAATGTAAAATACGGCAAGGGGTGTGCGTAAGTGTTTACACAGCAAGTTGGTCTGTTCCGGAGAATAAATAAACCGGTTATGGTGATGCTGCGCTTTTATGGTGATGAGAAATTGGTCTTACCTAATAACAGCAGTGAAAGGAAGGGGAGGAGTTTCCACCAGACCTCACATTTCTATATCCTGTAGTTTGTTCCATCAGTCCAAATCTGTCCATGTTGCAATGGGATTTTTTTATCTTTCCAAATAGCTGAAAGACATTTCCTGGTCTGAATGTAAACACATGGCTGTGTTGTTAGATTGATTTCGACTAAACAAACACACTGGATCTGTATTTAATACCCAAGGTAATACTGTTACATTAATAGTATTTAATACAGTAACAGTATTTGATACAGTATGTGATTCAGTTACTGTTCAATTAATAGTATATAATACAGTAACTGCATCTGTATTTAATACAGTATATAATTCAGTTAATTTATTAAATACTGTAATGTAACAGTATGTCTTATAGTAGTGCTTGACATTCTCTCAAACATTTAACAAGCCGTTCAATCATATTCACTTTTTCATCCCATCAACGTTTAATTATTGTCACACAACTGTGTTGTAAATGTACTATTTTTAAATATGTCCTACTAAAACTCAGTTTACGGTTAAGCGGTCAGTGGCATTGACCTTGTGTCCTCTGGGTTTGTTGTTTCTCCACAGGGACCTCACGACGGAGCAAGCAGTTTGGAACGTTCCCAGGAAACTATGTGAAGCAGCTATAATGAGGGACCTGGCCCGCCCCCACATTCTCCCAACTCGGGCCCAGCCATCTCTAGCACAAGCGCCATTGGACACAACTAACCACAAGCCTTTAGACACTGATTTTTCGCACCAATGGGTGAGGTTTAGACGAGTGGGAGTGATGCTGATTCCAGATCAGTACCTAGGGGTATGCCCGGAACAACACAAACCGACCATACCATGTTCTAGAAGAAGCCTTGCCCCAAACGCCTGTGACATCTTTACAACAAATACATGTCTTGTATTTAGCTCTAACTAGCCAACTACTGGAGACTGTTACACTAACAAACACAACTCTTTTCTACACCATTGTGAAGTAGTAGAGACACATCTTTGTATTTCGTCAAAACCCCTCAACTAAAATACTGAAGGAATGGTACCCCAACAAGATGGTTACTTTTTGAAATTTTAATTAATGAAAATTAAGTGTGAACCTTTATAATGCAATAACTGCTTGTTGGTGGGGGCATATAGGGCCAAGTCTGGCAACGGTGAAAGGAAGTCTGGGTAATGTAGGCCTAGTTAACTGCCACCCTGACGCGACACGTCAGCTGTGTTGGTTTTGCACACATTTATTTTCTGTCATTGCAGAATCAAAATGGTGATCCTCCATGTGTATTAATTGTATCGCGGGGGAATAACTATATGATATTTTTAGAGCAGTATTGTTAAAGGGGTACACTTCTCCAATGTTCACTGCGGTGAGAAAGGAAGTACACCACCTCTTTCTTTGTGATAAATTTCAGTACATGGATATTTGATCTTTATTGTACCTCCATTGACAGCAATGGTCTACTAATTTACAGAGAACACTGCAAAAAGAAACGTTGTAATTTTCATAGTTTAATTTGTTGATTTTGTAGCAGAAATCTAGACTTCTTGTGCAAGATACATGTTTTTGGCCTGCCTTATATTTTATTCATGTTTTCAATGGTACAATGGAATTCATGGTTGACCCTGTGATTGGTCGGCTGGCCAGGCCCTGTCATTGGTTAGCTGGCCAGGCTCTGTGATGGATTAGCTGGCCAGGTCCTGTGATGGGTTACCTAGCCAGGCCCTGTGATGGGTTAGCTGGCCAGGCCCTGTGATTGGTTAGCTGGCCAGGCCCTGTGATTGGTTAGCTAGCCAGGCCCTGTGATTGGTTAGCTGGCCAGGCCCTGTGATTGATATTAATATCAATATTATTATTTCCCTGAGGTTCTTGGAGACTTCTTTGAGCGTCTTTTGGTCAGCTCTTTAGTCTGGATTAGCATGGATCTGAAACTTGCTCCAATTTTCTAATATACCGTTCTTCATTTGTAGATGATCGGACAATGGCATGATTAATTTCACATTGTATGTGGTCGTTCTGTTGCCCCGCCCATGAGTTTTTCTGATCTTGGGATGATGTGTTGCCTCATATCAGAATGGTTAAAACAAAAACCAGACCAAATTATTGGAAATTGCATGTGTTCACTACATGAATAATTCTGAAGTGTAATTTCTGAGTGTTATTGCCTACAGTAAGTGAGCTTTATCTGTCAGTGGGTTGGACATAAAGATCAAATATTATATAACATATTATTCTTTACAGGTCCGTTGGGTGCATTTTGTCACTCGGAAATTACAACGCAAGTCACTTATGAGAGAATTACGTTCAAATAAGCATGATGAGATTTACAACAAGACAGAAAGGCTTTTTCCCACTGAAAAATCATTCTGCCTTGTTATGTGTTTTACCCAAAAGTGTTGTTTGATGACCCAGATCAGGTGGGGTTAATGTTTGGAGGCAGATGTATAGGTATTGTCATGATAGTAACAAAAGGCTTCATGTAATTGCCTGCTATACAATCAATTATGCCATAATATCAAACAATATGTTTGCAAACGATCTTCTATATATGGACAAGTTATGGCTGATATTTGATGTACAACCCGGCTGAACAAGTACATTAGAACTTTTGATGGAAAACCTATTTGTAGATTTTGGATACAATTGGTTTGCGTTTTGTTTCCTATTGAAGATTGGTGGACTTGGCGCGTGTTGTTTTCCTCACCTGACACACTTCCACAGTACACATTTGACTGGTGATTCGCATGACAGGGTTGTTGTAAGGGCTTGAAAAACGTTTGCAAACGCGACCATGCCTACCGTTTGTATGTAAAGATATTTCTAATGTATTGAATAATAAGGCATAATTTGTATGTTCCGTCCGTGTTAAGCTCATAGAGGATGAAACGGCGTGTGTTATTCTATTTGAAGTGTACTATTTGAAGTGTACTATTTGAAGTGCACTTTATTCTACAGTTGAGTCGACTACGGAGGTGGTACATACGTTTGCAGTCTTGACGTTCAATTTAAAAGTCTCAACAATCACACGGACGTTGTTTGTTTGAACTACACATTTTATGAAGAGATTTTCTTTTTTAAGATTGCTGTCAAAACATGTTTAATTACATGGCTAACGCTGTCACCTTATTGATTACTTGTGGACGAATGTCACGTGGCACTTCGCTAGACTAATGTAACCAGACATACGGTGTAAACTAAACGTCATTTGACAACACAGTTACGTCATAGACACATGTTCCGCTATAGAAAACTCCGGTGGCAAACGTTTCCCCCGGCAGAATGAACAAGTGTCACGGCATACTGTGCTTTTTGTGTTCAGTGAATATAATTTGTGTTATTTTGCCTTTTGTGCGTTAATATGTATTCACATAGGAAGGACAGCAGCACATCCGTTATAGCACCTTAATATTTACTTATCTTATTTTTCGTTTGTTGTTCGTTACATATTTTCCACTTTTTCCCTATCCACCTTTCATCCACGGTTATTGGGTCTTGTTTAGGCACGGAAGGCAATAAAATGAACGGAAATCAGGAAAGAGCTACCTGGACTTGTCCAATGAGAAATACGTATGTTCATGTTTCAATACAGATGTTTTCTGTTGTTGTCCCGTATGAACACGACCCCTGAGTGTGTGTGTGTGTGTGTGTGTGTGTGTGTGTGTGTGTGTGTGTGTGTGTGTGTGTGTGTGTGTGTGTGTGTGTGTGTGTGTGTGTGTGTGCGTGCGTGCGTGCGTGCGTGCGTGCGTGCGTGCGTGCGTGCGTGCGTGCGTGCGTGCGTGCGTGCGTGCGTGCGTGCGTGTGCGTGCGTGCGTGCGTGCGTGCGTGCGTGCGTGCGTGCGTGCGTGCGTGCGTGCGTGCGTGCGTGCGTGCGTGCGTGCGTGCGTGCGTGCGTGCGTGCGTGCGTGCGTGCGTGCGTGCGTGCGTGCGTGCGTGCGTGCGTGCGTGCGTGCGTGCGTGCGTGTTTGTGTCTGCGTTATTATTTGTAAGTTTTTGTATGGAACTGTAAATGACATCCACTGCTTTATAAACTCTTCTTTTCTCACCCACCATCTGTTTGGCATTGCCTTTCTTTTTTCTGATCACTTTTTCACTCCACCTTACTCAACTTTTTCCTACAGTACCTCCACCTTCATCAACAGTACATCTGCCACCTCCTACAGTACATCTGCCACCTCCTATAGTACCTCCACTTTCATCCACAGTACATCTGCCACCTCCTACAGTAGAGCCACCTACTCCTACAGTACAGCCACCTCCTTCTACCGTACAGCCACCTCCTCCTACAGTACAGGCATCTCCTTTTTACCGTAAAGCCATCTTCTTCTACAGTACAGCCACCCCCTCCTACCGTACAGCCAACTTGTCCTAC
>CM055742.1:9948407-10080907 GCA_029465975.1 Dallia pectoralis
AACATCTCTTGTCCAGTTTCCTTCTTATCATACAAGTGGATTTTGTTTCTAGTCAGCCTGACAAGCTTTCCTTATGAATTGAAACAGTGGTGAATTGCTAACTGCAACTGCTGGGGTCAGACGTGTTGACAGTCAGCTTTCACCAATACTTTAAACAAAATACCTTCAACGCATTTCACCATTGGTTCCCTCATCCGGTAATATTTACAGATCAATGACCCAAACCAGAGCTTTATCATAATGTCCCCTGAGAGAACTACAATGTTTGTTTAAAGATTTAAGATTCATTTGTGGAGCCAGACATTGTTACGTGACTCTATCTCACCTATCGAAGAGGTAAACCTATCTGTTTGTGAGAGAGTGATAGAGATTAGGGTAAGGGAGAAAGAGAGAGAAAGAAAGAAAGCGAGAGATGGTATAAAATGAAAAACCTGGCTACCAGAAGTGTATACATACAGTTCTCCCCTGTATGTAACTCAACACAACTTCTACAATATGATCATTGTTGTCTGGTTAGCATCTCTATTCCCTTCTGGATACCGTCAGTCAGCGGTATAAAACACGTGTTTACTTCGTCCGCTGGAAGACAGGAGAAAGAGCTAGTTTACACAAGCCTACATACCAGACAGGGGAGAGGAATTTATACAGAAAGAGGTTAACACATTGGACACTGTCACGTAGACGGGCTAGAGAAACAAACTTTCAACCCACAGAAACGTAACCAAAGCCTATTTTACTTTGAAACTAGCTTAGAGTTTGTCTGAACATGAATAGCTTATAGTTTAGGTGTCTGCCAACTAAATACAGCAGCCTTTAGTTTTATAAAGCTGGTCAACCAAAACTACATTATGTTCATTCAGGATGTGCACTGAGTACTGTAGGCTTTTTGAAGTGTCACTGTAATTTAATTAACCAAGAGCCAGATGAGCGGAGGAGTGATTAATGTGAATGGTGGAATGTTAGAAAGGAGGGATTGATGAGGATGGAGATGAGGGAAAGAGACGAGGAAGGAGAGGAAGGAGAGAAGAGAGAGATGAGGAAGTAGAGGAATGAGATGAGGGAGAGAGAAGGAAGGAGAGGAAGGAGATGAGGGAGAGAGATGAGGAAGTAGAGGAATGAGATGAGGGAGAGAGACAAGGAAGGAGAGGAAGGAGATGAGGGAGAGAGATGAGGAAGTAGAGGAAGGAGATGAGGGAGAGAGATGAGGAAGGAGAGAAGAGAAAGATGAGGAAGTAGAGGAATGAGATGAGGGAGAGAGATGAGATAAATGAGGAAGTAGAGGAAGAAGAGAAGGGAGAGAGATAAGGAAGTAGAGGAAGCAGAGAAGGGAGAGAGATGCGGAAGTAGAGGAAGGAGAGAGATGAGGAAGTAGAGGAATGAGATGAGGGAGAGAGACAAGGAAGGAGAGGAAGGAGATGAGGGAGAGAGATGAGGAAGTAGAGGAAGAAGAGAAGGGAGAGAGATGAGGAAGTAGAGGAAGGAGAGAAGGGAGAGAGATGAGGAAGTAGAGGAATGAGATGAGGGAGAGAGATGGGGAAGTAGAGGAAGGAGATGAGGGAGAGAGATGAGGAAGGCGAGAAGAGATAAATGAGGAAGTAGAGGAAGAAGAGAAGGGAGAGAGATAAGGAAGTAGAGGAAGCAGAGAAGGGAGAGAGATGCGGAAATAGAGCAAGGAGAGAGATGAGGAAGTAGAGGAAGGCGAGAAGAGATAAATGAGGAAGTAGAGGAAGGAGAGAAAGGAGAGAGATGAGGAAGTAGAGGAATGAGATGAGGGAGAGAGATGAGGAAGTAGAGGAAGCAGAGAAGAGAGAGATGAGGAAGTAGAGAAAGGAGAGAAGAGAGAGATGAGGAAGTAGAGGAAGGAGAGTAGGGAGAGATGAGGAAGTAGCGGGAGAGAGATGAGGAAGTAGAGGAAGGAGAGAAGGAAGGAGAGGTGGGAAATAGAGGAGGGAGAGAGATAGCCAGGACCATAGAATAGTGAGGGTTGGAGGAACATGGGGTTGTGAGATAAAAAGGATAACCCCATATTAGGATAACCCCATATAAGGATAACCACATATAGGGATAAGCCCATATAAGGATAACCCCATATTAGGATAACCCCATATAAAGATAAGCCCATATAAGGATAACCCCATATTAGGATAACCCCATATAAGGATAACCACATATAAGGATAACCACATATAGGGATAAGCCCATATAAGGATAACCCCATATTAGGATAACCCCATATAAAGATAAGCCCATATAAGGATAACCCCATATTAGGATAACCCCATATAAGGATAACCACATATAAGGATAACCACATATAGGGATAAGCCCATATAAGGATAACCCCATATAAGGATAACCACATATTAGGATAACCACATATAAGGATAACCACATATAAGGATAACCCCATATTAGGATAACCCCATATAAGGATAACCCCATATTAGGATAACCCCATATAAGGATAACCCCATATTAGGATAACATGGGGTTAGCGTACAGGACCAGCTTTGTGTTTCACTGACAGGTTGAAATTAATTTAGAACATTATTGATACCTGAGAAAAGAGAGAAATAGAAGATAGAGAAATAAAGCATCAGCGGTCTCGCAGAGAGCAATTGGCTACACTGTTGTGTGAATTGACCTTTCATGAGCAATGAGGGTGCCAGACCAAATGGACGAGATTACAGGGCATTCTGGGGGATTTGAGGCCAGGCTGTTTCATATAGCATGCAGCATTCATGGCAGGCAGCTTAAGAAAACTGGCTTTTATTGTGGCTTATCTGTCATTATACAGCATATTGATTGATTGATTGATTGATTGATTGATAATATTAGTTTTGCAAAATGTATTTGTTGTTATTAATATTTGATAACTTTCCAAAGTAAATGAAGACAACAGTAAATATTGCATCCACTTTTTTAAGAATTGAAAAATAATTAATGATGAACAACCTTGTGTATCTCCTCTTTTTCTCTATATTTCCCTCTTTCTCTCTGTCTCACTCTGTGTATGTCTCTCACTCTCTGTCTCACTCTCTCTATATGTCTCTCTCTCTCTCTGTGTGTATGTCTTTTTTTCCTCTACATCTCTCTCTCTCTCTCTTTCTCTCTCTCTCTCTCCCTCTCTCTCTGTCTCACCCTCGGTGTGTATGTCTCTCTCTCTGTCTCACCCTCTGTGTATCTCTCTCTCTGTCTCACCCTCTGTGTGTATGTCTCTCTCTCTGTCTCACCCTCTGTGTGTATGTCTCTCACTTAATGTCTCACCCTCTGTGCGTATGTCTCTCTCTCTGTCTCACCCTCTGTGTATGTCTCTCTCTCTGTCTCTTCCTCTGTGTATGTCTCTCTCTCTGTCTCACCCTCTGTGTGTATGTCTCCATCTCTCTGTTTCACTCTCTGTGTGTATGTCTCTTTCTCTCTCTCTGTCTCACTCTGTGTATGTCTCTCTCTCTGTCTCACCCTCTGTGTGTATGTCTCTCACTCTCTGTCTCACTCTCTATATATGTCTCTCTCTGTCTCACCCTCTGTGTGTATGTATCTCACTCTCTGTCTCACTCTCTCTATGTCTCTCACTCTCTGTCTCACCCTCTGTGTGTATGTCTCTCACTCTCTATCTCACTCTCTCTATATGTCTCTCACTCTCTGTCTCACCCTCTGTGTGTATGTCTCTCACTCTATGTCTCACTCTCTATATATGTCTCTCTCTGTCACACCCTATGTGTGTATGTATCTCACTCTCTGTCTCACTCTCTCTATATGTCTCTCACTCTATGTCTCACCCTCTGTGTGTATGTCTCTCACATTCTGTCTCACCCTCTGTGTGTATGTCTCTCACACTCTGTCTCACCGTCTGTGTGTATGTCTCTTTCTCTCTCTCTGTCTCACTCTGTGTATGTCTCTCACACTCTGTCTCACCCTCTGTGTGTATGTCTCTCACTCTCTGTCTCACTCTCTATATATGTCTCTCTCTCTCTCTGTCTCACCCTCTGTGGGCAGGTCACTCCAGGCAGTAAGGCTGCAGTAGCCAACCTGTGTCCTGGTGACGTCATCCTGGCCATTGAGGGCATCCTGGCAGAAAACATGATGCACTGTGAAGCTCAGAACAGAATAAAAGATGCCACCTACCAGCTCCTACTCACTATTCAGAGGTCAGGGGACACACCAAGTAAAAGGAATTAAAGTAAAATAAATTGTCAAATTCTGGTAAAAAAATATATATAAATATTTATGTTTTGCTGCCGTACAATGTACATATGTACAATGTTTTATCCATAATAATAATATCATCATAGGTTAGCTTACCTGCACTGAATTTGAGCTTATGGCTAAAGGGGCCAAGATCAGAGTAGGCACCTTTGCTATCAGCTAAGCTAACTTCTGTGAAGTCGGACTTTACCTGTGAATGTTCATTGCTTTGTCACCACGCAGCTGTAAAAAAACAAATATTTGATCCGTTCTCATAATAGCTTTCCCAGTATTCAAGAATGTTGGCTTTGCTCTTGATCCTAAATTCTGACTCGTTTCTTTTCTCTCAGGCCAGAAACCAAGCTATGGTCACCACAAGTCAGAGTGGACGGGAAAGCCAACCCTTTTAAAATCAACCTGGAGGCGGAGAGACAGGTGAGGGGGGAGAAAGATGCAGGGAGGTAAGGAGGGAGAGTGTGAGAGTGTGAGAGAGTGAGAGTGGGAGAGTGTGTGTAGTTTGTATCCCAGAGCGGGAGAGTGTGTGTAGTTTGTATCCCAGAGCGGGAGAGTGTATGTAGTTTATATCTCAGAGCGGGAGAGTGTGTGTAGTTTGTATCCCAGAGCGGGAGAGTGTGTGTAGTTTATATCCCAGAGCGGGAGAGTGTGTGTAGTTTATATCTCAGAGCGGGAGAGTGTGTGTAGTTTGTATCCCAGAGCGGGAGAGTGTGTGTAGTTTATATCCCAGAGCGGGAGAGTGTGTGTAGTTTATATCTCAGAGCGGGAGAGTGTGTGTAGTTTATATCCCAGAGCGGGAGAGTGTGTGTAGTTTATATCTCAGAGCGGGAGAGTGTGTGTAGTTTGTATCCCAGAGCGGGAGAGTGTGTGTAGTTTATATCCCAGTGCGGGAGAGTGTGTGTAGTTTGTATCCCAGATCGGGAGAGTGTGTGTAGTTTATATCTCAGAGCGGGAGAGTGTGTGTAGTTTATATCTCAGAGCGGGAGAGTGTGTGTAGTTTGTATCCCAGAGCGGGAGAGTGTGTGTAGTTTGTATCCCAGATCGGGAGAGTGTGTGTAGTTTGTATCCCAGATCGGGAGAGTGTGTGTAGTTTATATCTCAGAGCGGGAGAGTGTGTGTAGTTTATATCTCAGAGCGGGAGAGTGTGTGTAGTTTGTATCCCAGAGCGGGAGAGTGTGTGTAGTTTGTATCCCAGAGCGGGAGAGTGTGTGTAGTTTGTATCCCAGAGCGGGAGAGTGTGTGTAGTTTGTATCCCAGATCGGGAGAGTGTGTGTAGTTTATATCTCAGAGCGGGAGAGTATGTGTAGTTTGTATCCCAGTGCGGGAGAGTGTGTGTAGTTTGTATCCCAGATCGGGAGAGTGTGTGTAGTTTGTATCCCAGAGCGGGAGAGTGTGTGTAGTTTATATCCCAGTGCGGGAGAGTGTGTGTAGTTTGTATCCCAGTGCCTGCGTTTGACTCCACTACGCATGTTAGTCGCTCTGTGTCGATTTTGAATTACCAAACCTGGGAAAGCCTCAGTTTTTTGTTCTCTTTCCATCCAGGAGTTCAAACCAATCGGCGCGGCTCACAACAGGAAGGCCCAGCCCTTTATAGCCGCCGCTAACATCGATGACCACCGTCAGGTGGTCAGCACCGCCTACAACACACCGATAGGTCTGTACTCGTCAGGGAACATCCAGGACGCCATGCACGGGCAGATGAGAGGTCTGGTACATGACAAACCAGAGGGGTAAGAGGGTCACTGAATATGGATGAGTCAAACAATATGGGTATTCAGTTTATCCTATAAAGTCACTAGGTGTTAATACAGAAACCCAGGCTGAGACCGTAAACAGCGAACAAAAACATAAGAAGTGACCGTGAGAGGAGCCAGACTCGGCCGGTCTTCCTTTGACTGACATTGTCTCCTCTGAGTTTGCCAAACAATGTAATATCACCACAAGCTCTCAGCTACTGCCTAATCTGTTTGGCTCAGCCAATATTGGTAGATGCTGATGGTTAAAGGAGAATAAATAGACAGAGATTTAAGTAATTTACCAGGCGATCTTATTCAGTGCATTCCTCTTTGAAATGTGTTTTTATTTCCTTTTTTAATCTGGATTTTGGTATTCAGACAGGAAGTCAGATGGATCTCATTAGCCTAGCAACCAGAAATATGGAGTGTTATCTGATGAGTGTATTACACTAGAACACAGGGATGAGATTTTGTCTGGTTTAGCTGGGAGGTATTCCTGAACAAGACCATAAATCACAACAAACTACAGCTCTGTATGGCATCTAATTTCTGTGATGTGTTCATATTTTATTTAAAATTATTGTCGAACACGGGACAAGAAAGTATATCATTTGACAGTTTGTAACATCAAGAAACATCCAATGAGCTTTCCCACTCCCGGGAAACTATTTCAGTCAATGTTGTTTCAGCGTGATTCAAACAAAGAAATCAATGTAATGATGTTGAAATGACACGGAAAACTAACGGCGTTTTCAATGTCAAGTCAGTTTGTAAATTGTTGTATTTTTTCTTCCTGTATAAACCTGCTGGTTAACCTGTTTGTCATCTTAGTTTTTAATTCACATGCAATGCATTTCAATCAGTTCTAAAAACGTAATGTAGACATAATGTATAAACGTAATATATTAATGAAAAATGCTGTCTCTAAATATATTTTTCTGAAACAAAAAACCATTACGATAGCATTCATATAGTATATTCAATCCATGTATGGTATTAGCCTGTATATCTAGCAGAGCTGTGCTCGAGACCACCTAAAGCGAGACCGGTCTCGAGTACTACAGCTCTGATATCTAGTGCAGCAAACTTTCATCAGAAGCCTTAATGACACAGCCAACTCTTCTGCCTGTTGGCCGTGGCTATAAAAAGAATTTCATTTAGAAAAGGCCACTGCTCATATAGACATTGTTTGTGCTTCCTCTTGTCATCTCTAACATCTTCCGTCTGTCCTCTCCATTTTCCTCTCATCCATTACTCCTCTCAATTCTCTCCCCCCTGTCTTCGCTTCGCTTCCTTTTATGGGCGTCTCATGATGACTGTGTTATGTGTGGGTTCAAATCCTATTCGACATCTTTGGAACACATTGAGCGTTTTGCAGTAGCCGTAGCCGGCCCGGCGTGCCAAATGAATGGGGTCGGAGGCTTCGGGACTGTTTTAGTGGTTTCGGGAACAAGCTCAGTAAAACTCAAATATTATAACCATATTGTAAATCATTTACAGTTTTTACGACCCACTTTTGGTCTCTGTAATGTCTGCCATGTTTGACCTAATGCAGCCTTTAACTGAAAGCCTCAGGGCTCTGGACAGAGAGCGCCCCAGCTGGCAGGCATTATTCCCCTCTCACAACGCAAAGCCTTTCCCCAAATCCGGAGCTGTCCATCAGGCCCGGAGCAGCAAGCCTCAATGTGACTCTGATGTTAAATCGCAAGTGACATTGTTGACATGAATCCAATCGTGTGTCAACCTGGGTGGAACGAAGTCTTCCAGGTCACATTTCCTCAAAACACATAAAACGTACATAAATGTTTGTCTGTTCTGTGTCCGACTCCGCAGTATCAGGACGCTCAGCTCCATTGAGGAGTCCGACGTGTACCAAATGCTCCTGAAAGACCAGGAGGAACCCCACGAACCACGGCAGTCAGGCTCCTTCAAGGCCCTGCAGGAGTTTGTCGACAGCGACGGTCGGTCTCCCTCAGACTCCTCCCTCGTTCCAATGTAATGATGATGTCATGTTTCACTGAGAACGCCACCAGGCTACGGCGATGCAGTCGAGATGAGACGCTGCTTGTCATGTGTTCGCGGTTGCACTGGCCGCGGTGAGGTGTTCATTCTCTATGAGCCTCATCGTGGAAAAACTAGCGAGTGATAAAGCAGTTGTTAGTCTGGGTTAGTTGTCTCCTGCTAATGAACTTTCGGATGCTCGTTTTCTATGAAATAATCTCCAGCTACGAAAGTCAAGCGTATGTTTACCTCAAGGGAAATAAGAATAATAGCAAAAACATGGAAATTAAGACAGGAATAAGGGCACTGATATGTTCTGTCCCGCGTGTTGTTCAGGTACCCGGCCCATGGCGACGAGAACAGTACGGGCGCCCACGACGAAGCCCCCGGCGCCCGCGGGAAACCTGCAGAAACTGCCTGTGTGTGAGAAGTGTGGGAACGGCATTGTGTGAGTGTGCCTCTAAAGTCTTATGAAATGCCGATATTCACCTGCAGCCGTTTCATTCGACGACTAATTGTAACAGGGTGATTTGTAAGGTGAGGTCGTGACTTTGAACTCCCTGTCATTGGCCGAGGTGGTCTCTTTGTTCTACACAGAAGTCACACGGCTGCGCAAATAATAGTGTCAGTCAGCCGTTTGAAACAATAAAAAAGCCCCGTATCTTGTAAAAGGCTGAGGGATGCGATGGAGAAATAGTGCACACTGATTTTGCAGGACTAAGCGCCCGAAAAAACTCGACCATGTTCGAAGGCTGTGTAGAGCTTGCTGTTGTTGGTCCTGAGATGGTACAACAGTTAAAATACAGTCATAGTGGCATTCATAAGTCATGTTCGTCAATGAACATAAATATCATGACTTTATATATTATTACATTCGACGTAACATTCTGTGGCTATTATAACACTGTTTTGACTGGCGTGGAGAAGGGCCGGATTTTATCAATGCATTCATATCACAGCATTGGGCTGAAGTAAAAAAACATATACAACCTGTTCCTCTCGCCCAATACCGAACAATTGAACATAAATGGCTGACCTGAGATCGGCGCCCGAGTGAACATCACCATACTCAGGTTGCTACCTCTCTTGTCTTCGTAGCGGCACCGTGGTGAAGGCGAGGGACCAGTACCGGCACCCCGACTGCTTCGTGTGCTCGGACTGTGACGTCAGCCTCAAACAGAAGGGCTACTTCTTTGTCGAGGGCCAACTGTACTGCGAGACCCACGCTAGATCCCGGACGAGACCTCCAGAGGGACACGGCCTAGCCACCGCTTTCCCCTCGGCATAAGCATCCTTCACACACCCCCTCACCGTCATAAAGAACCCTCCGTCTGCGACTGTAGCACCATTGATTGTACCAGTCTGTTAGTGTTTTTTTTTTTTGCCTGTATGCACTGTTTTGCACAATTCCAGAGAGTTTGTTTGTTCGCGGAAACAGTGACATGTCTACCACTCTCTACTTGCAAATAAAGTATTTATAGTCTTCTGGTTTGAAGATCCTAGCGTGGGTGACTGAAGTGATATCCCATAATGCACCACATTATATTTTGAGCTTACGCAATTCCACACAAAAAAAGTCAGCAGCAACACCTGACCAAGGAGGACACTCGGAGTTTGTGTGTAGAGCCTCTGACAGCACACCGCACAAACTCCTGGTCACCTGGTTGATTAATTACACTTTTTCCATAGACAATAGCCCAGGCATTCTTTGCTTATTAAACTGTCTGTTGAACTTGCTTAAACAAATGACAGGGACGATGAAACTGCTGGCGTTACAGTAACTGTAATATGCATACTGTTAAAAGGTCACCCGACACAGCCTGAAGAAGACAGGCAACCACTCACAGGGTGTGGGCGGGACTAGAGAAGGGGTGGGGACAACAGGGTGTGGGCGGGACTAGAGAAGGGGTGGGGACAACAGGGTGTGGGCGAGACTAGAGAAGGGGGTGGGGACAACAGGGTATGGGCGAGACTAGAGAAGGGGGTGGGGACTACAGGGTGTGGGCGAGACTAGAGAAGGGGGTGGGGACTACAGGGTGTGGGCGAGACTAGAGAAGGGGTAGGGGACAACAGGGTGTGGGCGGGACTAGAGAAGGGGGTGGGGACTACAGGGTGTGGGTGAGACTAGAGAAGGGGGTGGGGACAACAGGGTGTGGGCGGGACTAGAGAAGGGGGTGGGGACAACAGGGTGTGGGCGGGACTAGAGAAGGGGGTGGGGACAACAGGGTGTGGGCGGGACTAGAGAAGGGGGTGGGGACTACAGGGTGTGGGCGGGACTAGAGAAGGGGGTGGGGACTACAGGGTGTGGGCGAGACTAGAGAAGGGGGTGGGGACAACAGGGTGTGGGCGGGACTAGAGAAGGGGGTGGGGACAACAGGGTGTGGGCGGGACTAGAGAAGGGGGTGGGGACAACAGGGTGTGGGCGGGACTAGAGAAGGGGGTGGGGACTACAGGGTGTGGGCGAGACTATAGAAGGGGGTGGGGACAACAGGGTGTGGGCGAGACTAGAGAAGGGGTAGGGGACAACAGGGTGTGGGCGGGACTAGAGAAGGGGTGGGGACTACAGGGTGTGGGCGGGACTAGAGAAGGGGGTGGGGACAACAAGGTGTGGGCGAGACTAGAGAAGGGGTAGGGGACAACAGGGTGTGGGCGGGACTAAATCAGGGGGTGGGGACAACAGGGTGTGGGCGGGACTAGAGAAGGGGGTGGGGACAACAGGGTGTGGGCGAGACTGGAGAAGAACCAAGAGGGCTGTGCCCAACTGGCTCAGGAGAAGTTACCAGAGATGTGCTTCATGACCCCTTTGGTACGTGAAAAGGGGAACTGTTATTGTTTTTAGGTTAATAGATTATTCGGTTTCGTCCAAATTGATCACATTTCATTTATTTAACACATTTAGCTGATGGAAGATGACAATGTACACAGACATATAACTAATTTGTCTTACTTGGCTCTCAATCTCTGTTCATTGGAATGTGTAGACAGAGAGGCGATTGACCAGATAAGGAAGTGGTTAGAGGAGGAGGAGCTAATGAAAGCCCAGAGGCGCATCAGTGTCATCAGTCAGAGCGAATGAGGCGGTAGCACTCGATCTGGGGGCGGGACTGGATGGATGTTGACGGAATATCTTCTTCTCACACCACTAACATGAGCAAGGTCGCAATGAGGTCAAGAGGGATTTTTAAACACTGTAGCTAAATGTAATTGCAGTTTCTTATTAAACAATAGAAAAAAGTTGCAGTTGCATACCGTGGTACCCCTCAGGTTATTGTCATGAGTGTCAATGTGACCCCTATCTCTCAGGGCAATTATACATTAATTCCAATAATGCCATGTTAAAAATAAGTCCAAGGGAGCAGATCATATTGGTAATTATTATATAAAAAGGTCAAGTAACATTTGACTACAATAAATTGTGTCATTCAATAAAAATTGTAATAATACAGAGGAACGTATCATATACCAAAATATCCCCATTACTTGTTAATCATAATTTATATATATTTGAACAGCAGAGGGAGTTGTTGTATCTTTAATGAGCCAAGTCTTCATTATAGAGGTTATTTCCATTCATTTGCTAGAATTTGGTCTGCTATATTGCACAATTTATACTTTGTATTAGCCAGCACTGGGAATTGCAATGGTCAATCTTTTTTACCTTCCTTTGCAAAGGTATCCAGATTGCGTATGTGAATACATAACCATTTTGATAGACACCAAACAAGTTAGAAATAAACCCAGATTTCCTCTGGCTTCTGTGGTCATACAGATGGTGGATTAACACATAGTCCCACCATACAGCCACTTGCATGCCATGCCAGGTGTTGGATGGGTTTGTTGTATTGGTAAAGCTTTCATTATCCGTCCAATACCCATCCATGTCAAAAATACAGTTGCAAACCACAGTGGTCGTCAAGTTACTTGTCCTTTGCTTTTCCTGACAATATTAGTTGATTCATTTGTGTCAAAGTACATACAGTAGGAACAACATTGATAATATTTTTTTTAAATATTTTTATCTTTAATCTCTAATTTGACATTAAATAATTGAAATTGTTATTTTATGCGGTGGTTCTAAACTTGTTTTGTCAACTAAATTGACATATCACACAATTTTCAACCTAAAACAATCGAATGCGTGTTGGCAGTACATTTATGAGTTATATTAGATTTGCAACTAAAAGGCCATGTTTCAGACTGGCCAATAAAAATAAAATAAGATGGGCAAAAGAACACAGACACAGAACAGAGGAAGAACTCTGCCTTATAGACCAGCATCCTGTAGTCGCCTCTTCACTGTTTGCTGTGAAACTGGTGTGTTGCGAGTTCGATTTAATGAAGCTGGCAGTTGAGCACGTGTGAGGCGTTTGCTTCTTAAACTAGACACTAAAGTATTTGTCCTTTTGCTGAGTTGTGCACAGGGGCCTCCCACTCCCAACTTGTATTCTGGTTAGTGCCAGTTTGCTCTGTCCTGTGAAGGGAGTAGTACAAAGTGTTGTATGAGATCTTAAGTTTCTTGGCAATTTTGAGCCTGTAATCAAACCTACAAACGATGATGCTTCAGACACTGAAATTGTGTAAAGAAGACCAGTTTTATTGCTTTTTTAATCAGCACAACAGTTTTCAAAAAAATCACAGAAGGATCAATTACCCTTTTAAATTAGAAACTTGGATTAGCAAACACATTGTGCTGATAATGAAGATATGTAGATATTCCAATAAAAATCAGTATTTTCCAGCTACAATAGTCATTTTACAACATTAACAATGTCTACAATGTATTTCTGATAAATGTTATGTTATATACATAGACAAAAAATATGCTATTCTTTTAAAAAATGAAAATTGTATGTGGTCCCTAACTTTTGATCGGTAGTGTTTATACATGCACGAATAAATAAATACATACATACATACACAAACAAATGCATACATACATGCACAAATAAATACATACATACATACATACACAAATAAATAAATACATACGTACATGCACAAATAAATACATACATACATACATACATACATACATACATACATACACAAATTAATACATACATACGTACATGCATACATACATACATACATACATACATACATACATACATACATACATACATACATACACAAATTAATACATACATACACAAATAAATACATGCATACATACATACATACATACATACATACATACATACATACATACATACATACATACATACATACATACATACATACACAAATTAATACATACATACACAAATAAATACATGCATACATACATACATACATACATACATACATACATACATACATACATACATACATACATACATACATACATACATACATACATACATACATACATTGGAATTTAATGTAGAATACAGCTTGTATTAAATCGTTGGATTCATATATTTTGACATCAGTATTTTAAATGGATGCCATCAACTTAAGTGCTTAAATCCGTAGCATTTCAATATTGAATGAGAAACTACATAAACCAGGGAAGAGCATCATCAATGAAAGTTGTATTTAGATGATTGAAAGTTCAGTTACTGGATTCACTCACTTCAACATATTAACATAATTTCAGTGATCTAAAACAATCTCTAGCCCACATGGCCATCCCATTACCAGAATGACAAAAATGATTACATTTTGATTTAATTGTATAATTAAACTGCATAATGTCATTTTATAATTGTATTTTCTGGCTATGTCTAGACTCAAGGGCTTCGAGATTTACAGCAAAGACAATTCGTTTGCCCCTGCAAATGCATTCATCTGAATCCGTTTTTTTAATTAATAAATACAGTGTCATTTATCTGAAATAATATTTCTTGTCAAATGTCCATTTGTGAGAATGACTGAAACACAGGCCAACGACCACGCGCCTTTAATGTCCTTCAGACAGGACTATAACAACATGCAGGTAGACCCCCTGGGTTAGTGCTCTGTAAGCGCCCGCCGTATGTCAATAATCTCTGACATCATGCTGAACATTTATTGCCCTACGTGCCAAATTGCCCGTGAATGTGTTACTAAAAACAGAGACATTGAACTGTTCCCCGGCTCACAACACACAACAGTCGTGCGCAACTAAGCAACAGGAAGCAGCTCAGCAACATCCTCTTTAAATAATCCAGAAACAGTGAGGACATACTGCCGTGTCAATTAGACCGCGAGCAGTGACCAAAGGCAAGGAAGGACGGAAGGGGGTCTCTTGTGGACGGTCTGTTCCTTTAGCGTTCATCTATCAGAGCTGCAGTAAACATAACCTGCCCTATAGTATCTAAAATCCACCTTAAATGCCCCCCCCTCTGTGTTTTCTGTATTTTATTGTATGATAACATGAACATTATTTTTTGCCTCTGCTACAGTAAAGTGAAATTGTTCTAATTGAATTCTGGAAATGTTATTTACATCCTAATTTAAACAGGAAATAGTTCCTAGCATACGTATCCCTTTGCTTTGACACACCTGAATGAGCTCTGTTGGAGCCAATTGTCTTTCCTTAACAGAGACCAGCTGTGTGTAATTAAGGTGTTTCACACTATTTCAGGGTAAGTAGACCTGTCTCTGGAAGGACCTCTGCACAGTTGTTTAATGTAACTTAAATTACGCCATGAAGATCAATGAACTTACTAAGCAAATTTAAGGTTCTCCCAACCACAAATCAACATTTTCAATTCATTAAAAATCACCCAAAGCACAGCAACATCCAATATTAAGACATTGAGAGAATATGGCATTAGTATTAATGTCTAAAGCTGGTAGAGGGGTTTCCGAATAGAATCATGGCTGTAATGCACTTGTGTCCACCAATCACTTACTTGAAGGGGGTGAGTACTTATGCAACCAATTGTTTTCTTATAGTTGTTTATAAATCTGTCAGAATATTTAGGCAATATTAAAATTTGGGTTGATTAATGGCAAACTCTTTATTAAATCCATTTTGATCTCAATGTTTCACAATTAAATGTTGAAATCTCCACGCCGGTAAATGCTCCAAGAGGCACTGTATAGCTCTACTCTAGTTCATATATCCAAATTCCACCATGCATGGGACTTGGAAATGTCAGCACTGACACAAAGTTAGATTAAATCCATTTGTCATCGATACAATTACGAGATGACTTTTCTGCCTCAGTTTGTGACCGAATTGGGCTGACCTGTTTTTCAAGGAATTTCAATGCGTTATCAAATTACTCGCCTTTTAAACTAACATGTTGGGTTCCATCTTCCAGCTTATAATTTCGCACATTTATCAAAATCCATTTGATTCTATAGGTGGAATGCCTGATCAACAATTCTGAAAATAACTTTCAAATGTAGCATTTACATAAGCAAATTACTATTGTTATACAACAATGATCATTTACATTTCAACACATGCATCTGTGCCTAAATAGGCTATTGTAATTGATCTAGTAAATTTAAAAGAAAAACAGCAAGCTGTAGTTGAGTAGTTTCAGAAGCTCTCAAATAAATATGGAACTGTTCATCAATGTAGTTGGCAAATATGTTTTGAATTATGCATATGCACATACAAGAGGATGTTTACAGATAATACACAATAGATTCATACCAAAAGCATTGCAAACACTAGTAGACATACATTTTTCACATTGATAAATAGCATACTTGTATACTTCTCATTTACAGCTAAATGCCAAACAATCTTAGAAACTGCAGCCCGTTTAACATTTCATTTGATACAATTCGCCCATATACAGTTCACGTGTATTCATAAGTCCACACACCTCTATCAAAATGTCAGGTTTTTGTAATGTGTAAAAATTAGAGCCTAGGTTATTGTAAGGATTGCATTTTTTATTTTCGCCTCTCAAAGATTTCAGTTTGTTTTTCAAATGAATCGTTCACATTATAGGGCCACATTAAAGGTGGCACATTTCTGACATCAGCAACCTCATTGTTTCACATCACAAAAACCTGGCATTTTAACAGGGGTGTGTAGACTTTTTATATCCACTGTAAATTAATTCAGAATTGAGTTGATTTTAAATCTGTATCGCTCGCGTCTTTTTCCCTGAGCGTCTTTTTGTTCACAAAGCTCCTGGGGTGAGAGTGGACCTTAGGACCGCATTTACACACCGACAGAAACGCATTGCGGTAGTTGTTGTTCATCCAGCCGTACAGAATCGGGTTGACGAACGTCGAGCACATGGCCACGATGTGAAACATGGTGAAGAGCAATTTGAAGTCTTTCATGTCTAGGACGCTGTTGTCTATGTCAATGGCCAGCTGAAATGCGTCCAGAGGCAGCCAGGTCACCGCGAACACAACCACCACCATAACCAGCATCTTTGTGGTCTTCCTCTTGCGCTGGTGCCGGTCGTTCCTGCCCGCCGGACTCGCGCGGTTCTTCAGCTTGCTCCAAATGCGGATGTAGGCGTAGGAGTTGATGGCCAGCGGCACGCCGTATTGAAGCAGGAGCATGGAGATGCTGTAGATGGTCCCGTCCATTCCGCTCCCGGGCCACTTCTCCGTACAAACCTGAATGGACTGCTCGGGCGAAAGGTCAAAAGTCCCGTACTCCCGGAAGACGGCAAGCGGGCTGGCCAAGACGGCGCTGACGGCCCACGTGACGACAATGACGACGGCGCACGCGTCCTTGGACAGCTTGGTCTCCAAGTGGTAGACGATGCTCCTGTGCCGGTCCAGGGCGATTATGTTGAGCGTGATGGTGGACACGTGAACGGCCAGGCCCTGGGAGAACGGCAGCATGAAACACAGCACCTGGCCGAACCTCCATCCAACATGGAGGGTGTTGATCAGAGTGAACGGCAGGCACAGAGTATTGACGAGAAGGTCCGCCACGGCCAGGTTCACGATGAAGAAATTTGTGACGGTGCGCAAGGCTTTGAACTTGTACACCACGTATATCACAAGGGAGTTTCCGATGACTCCGAACAGTATGATGGTGCTGTAGGCCAGAATGAGGATAACTTGCACGCCGACCAGCTTGGTGCTGTCTTCCAGGTCCGGAAAACGGATGTTATTATAGATGTCGATCGCTGAGCAGCAGTTGGAGAATTCAGCCACGAGTCTTGATGTATTCGCCCAGTCCTCCATTGGAGTTGCGTTTAATTGACTAGTGGTATCCATTGATACTGCTCTCGTCCGGCATTCACAGTTTCTGCAAAAGAAGAGGTACACGATTGAGACAGGAGACATACATTTGTTGGCAGTTCTTAATGTTATTTCTTCATAGTTCTGAACATAGACTTGCGAAACATTTCAAATCCTCCTTGTCTATTTTAGCCTGGGCTGTAAATCACATATTAATACTATACAGAAACGCATTGTTCCATCATGTTTTCCTGCGATGAACCGGATGGTTCACCAAATTACCAACATGGCACATTGGTGTCTTTATCCTACAACCAGGTTATGGATAAAGTATGACGGGAACCATTTGTTGGTTTAATGTCCCTGGTGTTTTAGCATTTGTGAATTATCTCATTTCTAGTACACCACCATTAGTATTTTTTCCTATTATCTTTAAATTGTCTAAAAGTATTGACGTTGTAAGCTTATAACAAGGCCTTTATAGATTATTTGAAAAATGTGCAAAACATTTTATTGATACCATAAATTGCAGATTTGATTACCAATTCCTGCCATAGTGCCAATATGAGCATTTTTTTATCTTCATTTATCACGCTTAAATAATTGGTTGGTTTGTGTATTAATGTAGTTTAAAGGGGTGTGGAAAATGTCAATGTATTTTTCCAGCTGCTACATGTGAAGACCATAAAGAGGCTCTGCTGAGCTTCACAAACATCATCAAGGGCAGGACAAAGTGATGAGGTGCGGATATCACGCTGATGAGGTGCTCATATCACGGTGATGAGGTGCGGATATCACGGTGATGAGGTGCAGATGTCACGGTGATGAGGTGCGGATATCACGCTGATGAGGTGCGGATATCACGCTGATGAGGTGCGGATATCACGCTGATGAGGTGCGGATATCACGGTGATGAGGTGCTCATATCACGGTGATAAGGTGCTCATATCACGGTGATGAGGTGCTTATATCACGGTGACGAGGTGCAGATATCACGGTGATGAGGTGCAGATATCACGGTGATGAGGTGCAGATATCACAGTGATGAGGTGCAGATATCACAGTGATGAGGTGCGGATATCACGGTGATGAGGTGCTTATATCATGGTGATAAGGTGCTTATATCACGGTGACGAGGTGCAGATATCACGGTGACGAGGTGCTTATATCACAGTGATGAGGTGAAGATATCACAGTGATGAGGTGCGGATATCACGGTGACGAGGTGCAGATATCACAGTGATGAGGTGCGGATATCACGGTGATGAGGTGCTTATATCACGGTGACGAGGTGCAGATATCACAGTGATGAGGTGAAGATATCACAGTGATGAAGTGTGGATATCACGGTGATGAGGTGCTTATATCACGGTGACGAGGTGCAGATATCACGGTGATGAGGTGCAGATATCACAGTGATGAGGTGCAGATATCACAGTGCTGATATCACAGTGACGAGGTGCGGATATCACGGTGATGAGGTGCGGATATCACGGTGACGAGGTGGGGATGTCACGGTGATGAGGTGCGGATGTCACAGTGACGAGGTGCGGATATCACGGTGATGAGGTGCGGATATCACGGTGATGAGGTGCAGATATCACGGTGATGAGGTGCGGATGTCAGGGTGACGAGGTGCGGATATCACAGTGTTGAGGTGCGGATGTCACAGTGATGAGGTGCGGATGTCAGGGTGACTCATCAGTTACATGAGACTAATTGACTGCTGCAGGATTGAATTCAACTATCTTTCCTTCTAATTTCTTCTAGTTTCTGTCTCACTCCTAAAACAATGATTAGAATCACCTGTGCACTCAATCAAACTCGTCGAAAGGGACAATCTGTCATTTGTAACGGACCTGAGACTCGTCCAACCACAGCATCTTCGCCCTTACTTATCCTGCTCCGGCGTTGTGATCGTCCTTCATGTGTCATACTGGTGATGAAATATCCAAGGCTGGTCTTACTGACTGCTGTAGGTTTATGTATCTGTAAATTAAATTAAATGCCCTTCAACCCTCCCAAAAATATTAAAAGAAGTTGAAATCTGCATAGTAGCCTGTGTTCCAACCTTCTGTCACTCTTGATGTCTGAACGATCCTAAATCACATGCGGTAATCGTACATTTGAGGAGTAGCATTTAATTAAGCTTTTAAGCTGAAGTTGTACATGTCTAGCTGCCACACGAACTAGATTGAAATATCATATTCTTAAGGGATCCGGCTGACAAACTAAATCTTCACTTGTTCCCATTCCTATATTCCTATATTCCTATATTCCTAATTCAGGACATTACTTGGGACTCTCTAATGATATACCAACATATAAAGTTAGCTTTGTTTAGAAATCATTCACGATCAGGTTTTTTCAATCATGTTTTTTTAGACATTTTATGTTCAATTGCATTTTTTTTTTAAATGTTTAACCTTTATTTAACCAGGAGAAATCCCGTTGAGATTCAGAATCTCTTTTTCAAGGGAGTCCTGGCCAAGACAGCAGTACAAAAGTTCCATTATTAAAATATACAGCAAAAACAGACAAAATAAAACAGGTTGGCAAATTAACATCATCTCCACATAATCACCAGCAGCACTCAGTAGCAGCACATGTGCATGTAGTACTCAAGTCTGTCTCCGATCTATTGATGGTTAGTAAATGTATGACAAAATACACGCTTTATGTCATTACATTTTGAAGAAAATGTTTAGTCTCAAATGGTAGTTTGTGTATGATCTTGTCTGGGAGATGCTAGAGGTGTTGTCAAGATTACACTTGTGCGAACCGAATGTTCAAGGTTAAAATATACATTTAACAGAATTGTTCAAATCCACTTTTACAAAAAGTTCTTTAGCCGGTATTTTGTCTTGTACTTACCTTGATCTTCAGAAGATGCATTTGATCTAGGCTATTTCCAGTACCACGATCCATTTTGTTGAAACAAAAAGTGATGTTGAACGGTTATCCGCAACTTAGTGTCTTCAACTGAACATGAATAAATTCCCTATGTGCAAGATGGTGCGTTTTTTTTACCCACCCCATTGTCCGTAATATCAAGCCATTTTATTGTATGGAACATCAGGACGTTGACATGCCTAGGAAACCAAACAGCAAGCCACTACCTGATCTATGACATACACGTATCATCAATATGGCACAGGTTTTTCTAAAAATAGGTAACAGCATCAGAGCTCTGCATGCGCTCTGGACTCCTGTCTGAACAGAGCGAGTGTGTTCTGTGTGAAGGAGAGCCGGCGCAAGAGGAAGAGGGGGAGATGATTAACAGTTTGAAATGGCAAAGACCCTTACCCTGACACAAATAAACATTGTCCTCGGAGAAAAGTCTCCCGGCCTCACTCTAAATTACACTGGATCAATTTCCTGTTCGAACGAACGAGACACTCATTTCAGTGGTCGCATCCATGATTAACCAAATGAAAGGAGAAGTGATATGAAAGAAGCAACTTCGGGTTTTGTGCTTTATTGATTATTGAATGGAAATCGCCAGCGCGTACGTGTGCTAATTATTTTCACCCTTGTTTATGATGAATTGCAGGCCCTCCCCTTGCTAGGAGAACCACAGTGTGCCATTTTCTAATATTGGAGAACACATTAAAAGTGGTCTAGTCATCCGTACATAATGTTTCCAACACTGGTGTGTTTTTGTGGAGTGCCGTTTTCAAAGGGATTCAAGAAACTGAAATTGCCTAATTGGTTCGTTCCATGTGCTAGTTTAACATTCCTCCATGTGCTCACATCTAGTGGCGGATCTCAGTAAAAGAAAAAGAGAGTTCTTCCAAATGCATTATTGGCTCAGAGTTGGCATGTAATTGTACATATGAAGACTTCAAAAAGACCTCAGAAAGCAATCACATAATTTTTCTTTGCCAAAATAAAACTGGGCATATCTAACCTCTGACAGCTTTCACCGAATATCGAAGACATGTGATTTCCATATAAAGCAGGGCTTGTAGTGTACATACGCAATCCAAAGGGAATTGTCTTGAGGCGTTTGCTTGGGTCCGGTTAAATTAATTACTCGTTTTGCTTGTTGTTTTTTCTATCATAGGACAGGTTTATAAGAGATATTTGTATTAGTCTATAATGAAACTGCTCAAGTAGTTTTTCACAGAATTATTCTTAATAATTGACCCATGACAAATGGATTTAAGATTAATGTCACTTTTTTACACCCGAGTTAAACACAAAGCCATAAGAAGTACTTAAAAGGTATAATATTAACGCAGATTTATTTACATTTCATTTAAATTCATTCATAGACGTCACAATTGTGACACATTTTTAGAGCAAATAACAATTTGTCAATTTTATGGATTATAAAATATAGTTAATTAAAATTCATTTTCTATGGCCTTTTTGCTCATCTTCATTCAGTGTGCCAATACTTCTGGAGGTAAGTGTATATACCTAAAGACGCTGCAGTAGAATCAATACACTACCTTCCTCCATCCATATTTCTGCTTCCACTGATTCTGGAACATGAGTTGTCCGGTCAGACCTTTTAAACCTCACCATGCAGTCGAAAGAAAATGTAAACAAAATACCTGGGTCTAATAAACAAATATCTGGGTCTAATAAACAAATACCTGGGTCTAATAAACAAATACCTGGGTCTAATAAACAAATATCTGGGTCTAATAAACAAATACCTGGGTCTAATAAACAAATACCTGGGTCTAATGAGCACGACCGTGTAAGTACAAACGGGTAAACGTGCAGATATACACATACATTATATTGTGCTTTTTATAACGTGGTTTTATTTTGTGTTTTTAAAGTATAGAATATATAGTTACGCATTTTGTTGTATTTTGAGTTCAGATTCCGAGTTGCGGTTTTGTCTTCTAAGAAAAACAATAACGCAAAGCACTAAAAAAATCTAACTCAGAACTTCACACCCATTGAGAATTGATCTTGGCAGGTCATTACCAAGGACCTGAAAAGTGTTTTCCAATCTCAGTCACATCAGATCCTTCTAGTCTGTTATATTTCTCTCCACATGTTCCCACCAAAGCTGAGACCAAACCTACGCCCTTGGTCTAGATGAACGTCCGGACCCAGAATTTCCCTGCAGGTCATCGGCCAAAGCATCACACCAGGTGTCGTCTTCGCACGATGCATCCTGGTACCATCACATCCCAGGTAAAAGGCGCACACAAACACGGTGCTCCACGCACCATGTTAAAGGAAATAAGACTCAATTGACTAGGCAACCTTCTTCCACTGTCGGAAGGTGATACAGTCCTCCCGGAAAAACAAAGTCTACTGCTTTCTTTGGTCATTGTTGTTCCATTTCCTACCAAGAATAATTATTCACATGTTGTTATTGCCTTTTTTTGTTTGCATGTTTTTAAATACATACATGATACGCACTTCAACAGACAGCATAACTAGATAGAAGGAGATGGCCAATGTTATTCACATCACCGGTGAGGGGTCATAATGTTTTGGCCCCCGGTGTATAAAAGCTTGACAGTAGAGAAGCTTTTCCTATTTATTAGCAATTTTATTTTTACAAAATTTTACTAAAAACTACATGATTATAGGCTTTTCCCTTTTGGACATTTAACCGTAAATAGTTTTCCGATGACTGCATAGTAAATTCCAAAAGACTATAATAAATGTAGGGTAAACAAATGAATACCATCCAATGCGGTGAATCTCTTAAAAAGTTATAGATCAGCTTCAACAATGTCTTTCCAGTGGAGGGGAAGTCAGATGTTGTTACTTTGATTTTCAATTATGTAGAGGGTTTTATAATGAATACAGATTTTAAAGGATACATAGGGGGTAGCTATTGACTGATCACTTGACCGCTACTGATTTCTCATTATGCAATCTGGCGGTAGATGTAATTCTTCTGCTTAGTCAAAGCTGCATTACCTATAATTGCTATTTTCAAAATGGCGCATATGAGGATGACACCCAGTACAATCGATCTGATGGTACCTGTCTATGAAACCACATTCTTCCTGGTTTGAGAGTTTGCTAAACCTGTGTACCCCTGGTTTTAGAGTTTGCTAGACTTGTGTACCCCCTGGTTTTTAGAGTTTGCTAAACCTGTGTACCCCTGGTTTTAGAGTTTGCTAGACTTGTGTACCCCCTGGTTTTTAGAGTTTGCTAAACCTGTGTACTCCTGGTTTTAGAGTTTGCTAGACTTGTGTACCCCCTGGTTTTTAGAGTTTGCTAAACCTGTGTACCCCTGGTTTTAGAGTTTGCTAGACTTGTGTACCCCCTGGTTTTTAGAGTTTGCTAAACCTGTGTGCTCCTGGTTTTAGAGTTTGCTAGACCTGTGTACCCCTGGTTTTTAGAGTTTGCTAGACCTGTGTGCTCCTGGTTTTAGAGTTTGCTAAACCTGTGTACGCCTGGTTTTTAGAGTTTGCTAGACTTGTGAACTCCTGGTTTTTAGAGTTTGCTAGACTTGTGTACTCCTGGTTTTAGAGTTTTCTAAACCTGTGTACTCCTGGTTTTAGAGTTTGCTAAACCTGTGTACCCCTGGTTTTTAGAGTTTGCTAAACCTGTGTACCCCTGGTTTTTAGAGTTTGCTAAATCTGTGTACCCCTGGTTTTAGAGTTTGCTAAACCTGTGTACTCCTGGTTTTAGAGTTTGCTAAACCTGTGTCCACCTGGTTTAAGAGTTCAAGTCAGGCGTTGCCCACTTTAGAAGGCCAGTCCAGAGAAACAGCGCATCCATCGAAGTTTGAAATGCATCTCCTGCCTTGGTTAAGAAGACTTTGTTTGACGAGATCCGGTCTGTGAGTGGAAATATTTGAGTAGTTATGGATTTATCTGAGGTTAACCGGTTAGCTTCAGCTTAAGGAGGCCCTTGCAAAATCTTAATGCGTCCCATCTGGTTTTGACCCTAAGATAGTTGCTTATCAATGTGTAACTATTGTGGACCAGAATAGCTGCTTGATGAGGTTCCTTGTGGCCTTCGTTATATCAAAATGTTTGTCGGTTATATTTTCGACTCCAAGACGTCTGTCTGTAACCTCTTTCTGTGGATTGTTTTAGATGATTTTGGGACGTAACAAGGTGTGGATGCTAAAAGTGAAATGTGCCATTTAGTTTTGGTATTTTATTAAAATAAACTACCATGACCTTAGCTTCTGAGTACTCAGGACTTCCAGTAACTTACCATACAGCGAGTTTCGCAGGGCACCTTAAACCTTGGGTAGGGCAGGGGCCATGATAGCCTGATTTAATGTTAATTAAAAAAATTATGTCTTAAATATTATATACATATAAATATATACATATAAATCATATATCCATACTCAAAGTATAATCTCATTGTAATCTTTGTGATTTTTTCCCAGAAAGTGTCTCTTCGCTCCGTACGGTTCCTCAGTAGACTTGTGACGGGAAACGTAATAATCAAAATGACAATGAGGCTTTATCTATCAGAGGGAAAACATCCAAGTCAATTCACCTCAGGCCGTTACATTAGTGATTGCCCTTCTAATGTTGTTGCCGCCATAATGGAGCATGGCCTCGCATAGCCTCTGAAATGAGTTGGGAAACGTAATCCCCTTTATAGCCGAAGCACTTGTTGCTAATACAGAGGTGGTCGGAAAACATTGGAAATTATATGGGAAGAGGGGGTACTTAGAGCGTTCCCGGGTTTTGTAAAGTGCTTGCGTGCTCCCCAAGGCAATATACCATGCATTAGCCTTTAGCCCGCTCTCCCCAACTGGCTTTCACACCCCTCTAAACAAGGGCACGGGGTTGTTGACCTCGTTTTAAAATGAATGTCAACTTGTGAGCCAGGACTCCCATGCTCTAATTCGATATTGATGAAATCCCCAAAGCCTTTAGCCGTCGTAGCATTGAGAGGGGATTACAACCCTCCAAACAGGCAGGTTGTAGGACACCTAAAGTGGCCAGCACAAACCTGGCTGTTGTAGTATAAATGGGATTCTAAATCCCCTGTCAGGTTGCAGATATGGATACGGATTTACTGCAAGGACATTTCCTATCTGCCAATTAAGGGCAGACACTGCAAATCAGCCAGGCAGACACTGCATATCAGCCAGGCAGACACTGCATATCAGCCAGGCAGACACTGCAAACCAGCCAGGCAGACACTGCAAATCAGCCAGGCAGACACTGCATATCAGCCAGGCAGACACTGCAAACCAGCCAGGCAGACACTGCAAATCAGCCAGGCAGACACTGCATATCAGCCAGGCAGACACTGCAAACCAGCCAAGCAGACACCGCATATCAGCCAGGCAGACACTGCATATCAGCCAGGCAGACACTGCAAATCAGCTAGGCAGACACCGCAAACCAGCCAGGCAGACACTGCATATCAGCCAGGCAGACACTGCAAACCAGCCAGGCAGACACCGCATATCAGCCAGGCAGACACTGCATATCAGCCAGGCAGACACTGCAAATCAGCCAGGCAGACACTGCAAATCAGCCAGGCAGACACTGCATATCAGCCAGGCAGACACTGCAAATCAGCCAGGCAGACACCGCAAACCAGCCAGGCAGACACTGCATATCAGCCAGGCAGACACTGCAAACCAGCCAGAGAGACACTGCAAACCAGCCAGGCAGACATCGCAAACCAGCCAGGCAGACATCGCAAACCAGCCAGGCAGACACCGCATACCAGCCAGGCAGACACTGCAAACCAGCCAGGCAGACACTGCAAACCAGCCAGGCAGACACTGCAAACCAGCCAGGCAGACACTGCAAACCAGCCAGGCAGACACTGCAAACAAGCCAGGCAGACACTGCAAATCAGCCAGGCAGATACCGCAAATCAGCCAGGCAGACACTGCAAACCAGCCAGCTTATGGCCACAAATACGTTGCATCAATGATTCTGTGTATAGTATATTAGCCAGAATTAGCTGGACCAGGTCTCTTCTTTACCCTAGTTACACAAAACCCTATTTTCTCACCTATCAGATTTAACGCCTGCATCTGTTTCCTTAATCACTGTCCCTACTTTAGTTTCTCTTTCTTGTGTGTCTTGTCGGTCTTTGTTCAGCTCATGCCATATGTAGCGGTTGTTATGTCTTCTCTTGATATTCAGTGTTTTTTTGTCATAGTTTGTGTATTAAATGTCCTCTGTTCTCCCTGTTCACGTGTTCTGCCTCCTCGATCGTTACAGCAATTGATCAACAACTTGCATGGTTCTAAAAGGATCGTAGTATCAATTCAGTCTTCTGTTTTAAAACATGCTCCTAACGCAAAATTGAATCTATTTATAATGTGCTATTTTTGATCATTATTAATGTATTCAACAGTGCATAGTAATGAATGTAAATAATGTGACAATCAATAAATTAAATGTTTTCAATATGTTTCATATTTACTAAATGTGGCTGCTGGTTGTCTAATGTTTACAGCGTCTAACTGATAACCAAACGGTTGATAGATGGAATCCCAAAGCAGGCAAGGAAATGTAAATATATAATTCTGTCCCTGAGAAAAACGCTCAGCCCAGTTGGCTCCTCGGGAAACCAATGTACCAGCCCTAACACCTCTCCAATTTCACGTGGTTAGGTTCAAAGAGGCAGTCAAATATCAATTGAACCTTGTATTAAATTGATGACAAGGTTTGTTTTTCAACATTTTTTTTATTTATCTAGCTGAGAACATATGGATTAGCTAAACTTACAGTATATCCTCATATTATTACTCTACACAACCATGTTCATGGAAAACAACCATGTTTCCCGTAGTTGTGAAAAAAAAATGAAATGCTGTTGCTTGCTGTTGGCCTGATATTAGTTGATTGTACAGTAGGTCTGAAAAAAGCAGATGAAGCACGATTTTCTGTGTGTGTCAGGCTATTTAGAGGCATAGTTATTAGCCGTCCATCAGTGATACACGGCAGTATACCACGTCGTTCCCTCAGAAAAGACGGGAGAAAGCCATGGCCACAGAGTGGTAATCCATTATGGATTTCCCTCGCACATAGTCTGTAATTAAGTTCTATCCGTGGCTGAAATGGCCGTAGCATACCTAAATACTCTCAACGGCCTTTATGAGGCTGCCTGCCCGTTTACTCGGTCGCGGGGAAATTCATCACCGTCTAAATACAGGCACACATAAATATTCCCAACGCCACAGTAGCTCGGATGTCGGGGGCTTTTAATGATAATCCAGTCCATTAAATTGCACAATGCCCCGACGTTACCTGTTCATTCCAGCGTCGCTTTCCTCTGTCCTCCCGCCATTAATGAAGCTGTCACGCATCGCCTCCTAACTAATGCAGGGAAACTAGCGGGGACAAAGTAGTGTCGCGTCTTCATTAGGTGTGTTTTTCTGCGCTGCCAAACCCCACTAGCCGTGGCGTCAGTTGGTTTGGGTTTCCATGGCGACTCCATGTCGCTCGCTTTCAGGTCAAACGCGATAAGGACAGCAAAGCGCTTGAAGAGCTGCTAAAGTTCCCATGGCCTCCCAGAGAAGTGCCGGTACAATTTGAACAGGTTACATGTAAGGCTGTTTGTCCTGTCATTATCTTTGGCCGGTATGTACAGGCCTTATACATCGAACGCATGCGGGACCAGTATGACTGTGTAGTGCCAAAAAGATCAAATGAATAAGTTGATTGCTTCCTATTTTAAGTTTGGTTTATCGATTCAGTAAAATCCATTCTCAGAAAGCCTAACATCCAAATTGACGACCGAAAGTACGGTATTCTTAACTTAACTGTCATATAAGAAGCCGCGAGGACTTGCGAAGGTTGCTAGAGTTGAAGATTTTGTGATCGATGATTTGCTGCCCGTTTCATTATGAACCCTTGGAGGTCCTCCATCTTTTCCTTTCCTCTCCTCTGTACACTTTTATTATGAACCCTTGGAGGTCCTCCATCTTTTCCTCTCCTCTCCTCCGTCCACTTTTATTATGAACCCTTGGAGGTCCTCCATCTTTTCCTTTCCTCTCCTCTGTACACTTTTATTATGAACCCTTGGAGGTCCTCCATCTTTTCCTCTCCTCTCCTCCGTACACTTTTATTATGAACCCTTGGAGGTCCTCCATCTTTTCCTCTCCTCTCCTCCGTCCACTTTTATTATGAACCCTTGGAGGTCCTCCATCTTTTCCTCTCCTCTCCTCCGTACACTTTTATTATGAACCCTTGGAGGTCCTCCATCTTTTCCTCTCCTCTCCTCCGTACACTTTTATTATGAAACGTTGGAGGTCCTCCATCTTTTCCTCTCCTCTCCTTTGTATTCTCCACTAGCTTCCAGTTAATGTTTCCTCCACATTTCCCCACCATTGCCTTTGTGATCTAAAATATCCAACAGTAGGTGCATACATTTTAGGAAAGCTGGTTGGGATATCCACACAACTACTAGTAGTACTGTTGGTAGTACCTGGTTCCTCTCAAGGTTTCTTCCAAAATTCGCCCCATCAGGGAGTTTTTCCTAGCCGCTGTGTATCAACATGTTCTGCTCGGGTTTCGGTTGGTAAAAGCCCTTTTTGACAACGTAAAAGTAAGAAGGGCTTTAAAAAATACATTTAATTTAATCTGCTCACTATTTCACATAGCTATTTTAAGATTAAACTGTCTGCCACTCTGGATTAGTTTGTCTGCTAGAGGACTCAATTGTACGTGTGAAATGTTAATGTAACCGATGCCTTTCATTGCCATTGTATTTCTAAAAATCTTCCTAATCGATATTGCTCATGAGGCCAATGAGATTGACATGTAAACCTATAGTAACCCCTTTGTGACCAACTTAATATCATCTTAGAGAATATTGCCAACACAGCGTGTCAGCTTGACAGCTTTTCTGGGGCTGAATATAGCCAATACGCAATAAAGCGACACGGATCGAGTGCCTTTGTGTTCAAACATAATGAAACATTTGAGGCATTGCCTTTTGATATGACAGAGTCACGATCAAAGTAAATTTTTTCGAGAGGGTTATGTCACGTTTAGCCACGGCAGTTTCGTCTCCAGCCCGCCAACCTGAATTGAATCATCCTAACAGAATACTGTCTATCATCATTGGAAGAGAATAGTGTGGCGCATTTGCATTTGCATTCAGAACATGATGCACAGCGCCCATCGCTAGCCAACCCGTACTGTTTCCACTGCGTGTGTAATCAGTTTATCTTAACATTACCACACACGTGCTTTCTCATGGCCGACGAACTGCGTGCCGTCTGGCCGACCTTTCCTCATCCCCAAAATGTATCACAATTATTGTCACTGTGGCCGCGCTGCGATTACCCGTCCATTTTAAAACGTTCAGGGCAGTTGGCCCGGTCCATCATGCGGGACTGTGGACAACACGAAAGCGAGAAATGGATGGAGACAAAGGTTGTTACTTGCCTTGTCACTTTGATCTTTGCTTCTTTGTCAATATATATTCATGGCAATCCACTTTGCTTGTTGTTTTCGGGCAGTCAACAAGGTGGACATGCTATGGATGTTCTAGAACTGGTTACATAATTCAGTTGCAACAAATTGTTGTTTTACGGCAGTCAACCAGTGCCTCGGACAGATCAATGTAAACCTAGACAGCTCTCTCTCCTCCCAACCCCAGAAAAACAAACTCAATTCTAAAATTAAGTGCAGAATCGGTTTCCTATTCAGCAACAGGACCTCCTTATTTCATGCTGCAAAACTTGCCTTAGTGAAGATCAGTGTTGGGAGTAACGGCGTTTAAGTATAACGGCGTTACTAACGGAGTTACTTTTTCAGTAACGGAGTAATCTAATTAAATACTGTTTCCATCGTTACAACGCCGTTATCTTTACTGAGATTGAAAGTGTCGCGTTACTACAATTTGGTTGAATTAAGCGCGAGGTGTCATGTTTTGGCTACACAACAACTGCAGCTGGGGTGGGGATGATGACGCCGTTGCAAATGCGATGATGATTGGCTGTGTGGGCGGTGCCTTGCTCACGCTGTCTCGCTGCACACACTCTGACTACCACTAAACAAGACTGCGTCAGCGACAATGGCGACGAGCCGGGGAAGTTCAAAAATAGCGGTGTCAAACTGGAAGTACCGGCACTACTTCTCGCTCATTGAAGTCAAAGGCAAGAATGTGTATGTTACATGCACGCTATGCCCACATTGCCCAGGAAAAAAGACGTTATCCACGTCTGCCTCAAGCAATGATTTTCCTTTGTTTCTTTTTACCCAGGTTTTTGTGTCTTAAATTTGCACTTGAATTTTATTTTCAATATTTATTTATGTTTTTATCATATGCATATCATATGGCAGCTAAAATACTGTATATAGTGTTTTATTCTTCAATAAGTTAATATAAACACCTTTGACGTTAAACGTTATAGAACGTAATAGCGTTTAGAACGTAAACAAAATAATGTCAGTTACTTTGCTGAGTAACTAATTACTTTTACAATGTGGCAACTGAGTTACTAACTCAATTACTTTTTGGGAGAAGTAATTTGTAACTAACTAATTACTTTTTTTAAGTAAGATGACCAACACTGGTGAAGATAACTATTATTCCAATGTTTGACTTTGGTGATGTGGTTTATAGAACTGCGTCAAACTCTCTCCTTAAAAAACTGGTTTTGTTACCAATGGCCCATACAACACCTACCACTGCAACGTTTACGCATTAGTCGGCTGGTCGTCGTTATACACTCAGCGTCTAACTTATAGGCCTATATACTGGCCTATATACTGTGTATATATAATATCAGTATTACATCATTTACACGTCTCTGCTAGGCAGAGTCCCACTGTAACTAAGCCTTTTAGTCACCATAGCTCTACCCACGCACAGTAAACCCTCAAGCAGGCAGTGGTGGTGAGTAACAAAGTAAAAAAACTTCGCTACTTTACTTAAGTATTTTTTTGGGGGATCTGTACTTTACTTGAGTAAGTTTTATTTACATTAACAAACACTCTTACTCTACTACAATATTAAAGACAAAGTTTACTTTTTACTCCTATAAATTTTCCGCAAGATCCCTGTAATATTACACTGGCTTTCCATACCAATGAAAAACGTGGTTTTCTTTAGTAAAAAATAATGCGCGACCTCTTTGCCAGCAAACGCTCACGTATATCAACCAGTTCGTCATTTCGAAGTCGAAGTGTGAGATGAGCGCACTCACCCCAGAAATAGGTGCTAGCAATGATCCCGACGTTCATGACAGGGATCACAGCTCACCCATGGCCATATCTTAATTTTTTTTTTAATTTACGGAAGTCAAGGGAGATTCGTTTCGGATGAAATGCCTTCTTTGCCTACCACGGGTGAATTACATTTCAGCATTCAAAACTTCACCCTCAAATCTGAGAAAACATATTGAGGTGATGACTTTAATGTTGTTACTATTGTAAGCCAAGTGAGGTGATTTCATATTTAAACTCATTGTAAACAGCTAGTTAACGTTAGTCAGGTTAGCTAACGGATATTGATTGCTAACGGTGGCAGACTTGGGTATGTGTGATTAACACTGTAAGCTGGATGCAGGAGAGAAGCAGGTAATGTTGCAAGTTCCACCCCTGTACTGCTATAAGGTGCTTCATTGTTTCAATTAAATATTGCATATCACTCCCAAAACATTTGATCGGCTTACTTATTGATGTTTACAGTTAATTTGAATATTTACTTTTTACTTTCGGTACTTAAGTACATTTTAAATCGAATACTTTTGTACTTTTACTCAAGTGGCGTTTTTATTTAGAACATTCACATTTTTTATTTAGGTAAATGTACTTTTACTCAAGTACAACTTTTGAGTACTTTTACCACCACTGCAAGCAGGTACATTGCCTTAGTCACCCCAAAAGCCTGCACAACTTTTGTCAGCCAATCCTTCCAGTTTTCTGCCGCCAATGACAGGAACGAATGACAGAAACCCCTAAAACTCAAAGTCTTATTTCATCCATTGCCTTCAAACTACTCCTGTCTGAACTTTGTATGAACTTTTGCCCAATCACAGTATGTGTTAATTGCCATTTGCTTTCATCCACACCCTCTTTTTACTTTTGCACAAGGGATCCTTTTCTCCTGTACTGATGTCATACTTGTAAACATTCTTTGAATTATTCTATTTGCTTAGGCATTCTCAAATGCTGTTCCTCCCCCTTCCTCAAGGTAAGATAACTTGTGCACACTAATTGACTTGCCTGCTTGATACACTTTAACTCTTACTTTCTGTATAAAGACTCTCCTTTGTAATTCTATATAGTGGTAACTGCCATATCAATGTTGATCAACTTACCTGCTTACACCTCATCCTGTTTTAACTGTATATTGCCTCTCCAATTGATCCTGTATTGTCATCTTAAATCCCACAGCTATTTGCTCCTGTATTTTGTTTATTAATTGTGTAATTGTATGTTGTCTTGCACGTCTTTCGCTTATCTTTGCCAGGTCAAAGTTGCAAATGAGAATTTGTTCATTCTCATGATCTAAAATAAAATAAAAGTGTCCTCTCTTCAGAAATGCCTTGAGGAGAAAACAAGTTAGCTAAGCTAGTACTACAGCTAACCGTCAACCAGCACACAAGCTAACTAGCTAGCTAACTATTGCCCCTTCACATAGTGAACCCAGCATACGCCCGGCTCACCCACATGTCATGCATGTCTCCATCTGTGCTGACTTTTTGTGACATGGGCCTACACATGGAGTGCTCACAAACCAAGAGTCCTGCATGGAGTTGTAGTAAACAAGTCGCAAGTGAAGGTTGCGCCAGCATTTAAGCCAAGTCATCTTCTGCTTATCAGACTTCTGACAAAGATGGAACCAAGTCCAGCCTGAACTCGGTTATAAATGGCACCGTTTCCTCAATAAGGATGACAAACCCATTAGTTCAAACCAGGACACTTGTCACTGTCAGCACACTGAGTCTGGCCTACTCCCAAACTGTAGAATTGGGCACTACATTTGTCTCTGCCCCTTAGACTTCCCTGAGACCAGCATGTCCCAAGCAGGGCCAAAAATCAATAGGGACATGCTCCCGTCGTGTCCAGAGACTTTGGCAATACCTACCATGGGTGTGCCAGGTACTGAAGTCCACCTTCTAGGTAGAGCGCGGGTCCAGGGCACGTCCTGTTAGAACAGCATGTAACCACTCTGCTGATGGCATATCGCGGGGTGAAGACGAGATGACACTGCGATGCTTCACAGCGGAACGAAAGGCATTACTCAAACGCCAGAGGGCTTCAAGACCTCAGGCTGCTTAATGACATTCCACCAACTGCGCGTTAGGCCACGCCCTTGGCATACGTCTCCACACTTCCCATCATGCTTTGCATGAGTAAACAGTAGAAGGAAGTAGATATCGCACCATATGCTCCCAATGCTACCTGTCTGTCAGCAGGGTTACGCAAGTAGCCTTAATTTGTTCAGTTGACAAGAGACAGGAGATTTGTGTGCGGAAATGTACCGGGTTTACGAGCGATGACGACTTGTCACGTCTTCTCTGGTCCTAGTGTCCAAATGTAAAGAGTTATTGTGTTTGTGCTGTGATAACGAGGTTTTCTGATTGTAGGGAATGGTTGGGAGTGGCATGTTTTGACGGGCAGAAGGTGTTCTGAAACATAACCGAATAGATTCAGTTTCTCATGGTACTTAATCGAAGCAACGGCAGCACCCGTTTCATCACACTCCAGTCACGTTATGTTTTCGAAGACCTTTAACAAACTCTGATTTCTATAAGCCCTTATGACCGGCCATGACATCCGAGCGTGAATATGATAAGAAAATGCAACAGATAAAAAAAGAAAATGAAAATTGGATTGAAGATTAAATTAGTGTTGCCTCTCTAATCCATAGGAGAATTAGGCAATAGTGTGTATAAAGACTGCTAATGAGTAGGTTTCCTAAAATGGTGACAACAGACTCGGAATCAGCAATGGCAAAACATTCAGATGACTATTTACATATTCATGGCGCCCACTGCTGTTTGGTTATTGTAGCGTGAGGCCACTCGGTTGAACACCATAATGATAGGCCGACCCCTCAATGGTTGCTTAATGGAGTGTCCCACACAGACCGCCAGGGGCCACAAAACGGATTGTTCTAATCTTCCACTTTGTAGTCTGAGTATCCTCTCCTTCCTGTGTTGTATTACTGCGAGAGCCAGAGAAGGGAGATAGGCGGGGAAGAGTGGAGAATGGAGACGGATGTAGTGTGCGGGAGAGAGAGCGAGAGTGACGAGCGAGGGAGACTAGCGAGATCGAGGAGCAGGGGGAGGGAGAGGAGTGAGAGAGAGGGGCGAGGGAGAGGGGCGATGGAGAGGAGCGAGAGTCAGGGGCGAGATTGAGGGGCAAGATTTAGGAGCGAGGGAGAGGAGCGAGGGGCGAGTGTGAGGAGCCAGTGTGAGGAGCTGGGGAGAGGAGCAAGGGAGAGAAACCCAAATAGGGAGTAAGACGTTAATTTGGTGCTAGGTTCCACCTCAATTGTATTCTATTGGCTATAATAACGACAAACTGAGGTGGCCACACTTCCACCAAGAGTGTGATTTTATATTATATCTTCTTCATATTCCTGTATATTAGCATCTCATTTACTGGTGTCATTTATATTCCTGTATATTAGCATCTCATTTACTGATGTCGTTTATATTCCTGTGTATTAGCATCTCATTTACTGGTGTCATTTATATTCCTGTATATTAGCATCTCATTTACTGGTGTCATTTATATTCCTGTATATTAGCATCTCATTTACTGGTGTCATTTATATTCCTGTATATTAGCATTTCATTTACTGGTGTCATTTATATTCCTGTATATTAGCATCTCATTTACTGGTGTCATTTATATTCCTGTATATTAGCATCTCATTTACTGGTGTCATTTATATTCCTGTATATTAGCATCTCATTTACTGGTGTCATTTATATTCCTGTATATTAGCATCTCATTTACTGGTGTCATTTATATTCCTGTATATTAGCATCTCATTTACTGGTGTCATTTATATTCCTGTATATTAGCATCTCATTTACTGGTGTCATTTATATTCCTGTATATTAGCATCTCATTCAGCATCTCATTTACTGGCATCTCATTTACTGGTGTCATTTATATTGCTGTGTATTAGCATCTCATTTACTGGTGTCATTTATATTCCTGTATATTAGCATCTCATTTACTGGAGTCATTTATAGTCCTGTATATTAGCATTTCATTTACTGGAGTCATTTATATTCCTGTATATTAGCATCTCATTTACTGGTGTCATTTATATTCCTGTATATTATCATCTCATTTACTGGAGTCATTTATAGTCCTGTATATTTGCATCTCATTTACTGGTGTCGTTTATATTCCTGTGTATTAGCATCTCATTTACTGGAGTCATTTATATTCCTGTATATTAGCATCTCATTTACTGGTGTCATTTATATTCCGGTATATTATCATCTCATTTACTGGAGTCATTTATAGTCCTGTATATTAGCATCTCATTTACTGGTGTCATTTATATTCCTGTATATTAGCATCTCATTTACTGGTGTCATTTATATTCCTGTATATTATCATCTCATTTACTGGAGTCATTTATAGTCCTGTATATTTGCATCTCATTTACTGGTGTCGTTTATATTCCTGTGTATTAGCATCTCATTTACTGGTGTCGTTTATATTCCTGTATATTAGCATCTCATTTACTGGTGTCGTTTATATTCCTGTATATTAGCATCTCATTTACTGGTGTCATTTATATTCCTGTATATTATCATCTCATTTACTGATGTCATTTATATTCCTGTTTATTAGCATCTCATTTACTGGTGTCATTTATACAACTAACATTATGCTTTTTAACACCTACTTTTTATTTACAGACGGGTGAAAAATTATAGAAGATACCTGAATCAAGGACCTGAGGAACAAAACGAATGCAGATGCTTTCATACAGGTGTGCCCTATTGTACATTTAAGAGGTATCATCCTATAATTCTCTGTGGCATGTATTTAGACACTGAGCAGGCCCAGGTAACCTCTGTTTTGAATCAAGATGGCAAGAGGAAAGGATGTATGTGTAAAACAGTGCTCTCTGCCAACATCAGCACAAAATGAGGGGATCTCATATAAATAAGTAGTAGAATCCTTGTCAAGGCTCATTAAATCTGTTCTGGTAGTTAGTTCGCCCATCACCTTTTTCTTTAATTTGACAGCCATTTTGTTATGTGTGGCTTTGTGCTGTTATGCCTGTGACCAAATCGTCACTGCGAAGGATAATTAGTTCATGTTTTGTTAAGACGAAAAAAAATGAAACATTATTTTGTTATGAAACAATTTAGGCAGAAGTATTTCTCGTCATGCCCATTTTGTTCTTTTCCACATCTGTCATAGCTGAATTGATAGTGGGTGATCAGAAAATCGTATTGGTTTAGCCCTTTCTCCCCTTTTTTTCAATTTGGTCATATTGGAATGTAACCAGGGCACTGTTTCATTGACACAACACATCACAATTACATTGTCAACATGCATGAGGGCACATTTACCAGGAAATCACAGTTTCAACACGCATGAGGGCACATTTACTAGGAAATCACATTGTTAACCCGTGTGAGGGCACATTTACTAGGAAATCACATTGTTAACCCGTGTGAGGGCACTTTTACTACGAAATAACATCGTCAACATGTGCGAGAACACATTCACTTACCTCGTGGCCAGAGTTACCTGAGTTTCCCGATGGATTTGCTAAAAATCAGGAACTATTTGCAGATGACACCTCCCAGGCAACTTGTGACACAGTCAAGGCTAAACAATTGACAGTGTTGGTCGGCTTGCTGCTATGCCAAAAAGCCGGAGGAAACAGCACTACCTGGGTAGCCATCTAAATTACATTTAGACTGTTAAGAATCCAAAGCCTGCCATTACAATAGCTGTCAAGCCAGTATGGGCAGGATAATGAGAATTTGAGAGCATATCGGAGTGAATACAACGTGGATTGAATATACACATATATTATGTAAGGTTTTCGAGTGAGATGGTCCCTTTTAAAAGTCCAATGTTCACGTTAAAACGATCTCAACATTTTGTCTCCAATTTTGCAAATACTTTTTTAGTTTAATGTTTAATCATTTTAACCTGTACATTTACATGTACATTATGTCATTATTTAAATCCACATATACTATGCACACACATATTAGTAATAAGTTCTTTCTCTGCAACGGTTCAGCTTTAGCAGTGCTTGAAGGGCTTCAGCTACAAACAATTAGAAACTATATAACTTTTCATTGCCTTCTCCATATATATTCGAAACTACTACAATTTATTCCAATGCATGATTTGCATACAATACCACCTACTGAGAGTGAATGTAACATAAACAAATTAAGTTCAGAAAAAATATGTCAAGGAAACAGATACAAGCAGATACAATAACATAATTTAAAAGTTTCGGAGGAGTGTGACCTTATTCATTTATTTGAAAGTCATAGACAGTTTATTATTCACCCTTTCGGTATGGCAGTAACATTTCAACCTTGTTCACCCTGCCCTTAATCAATTGTGGCTAGATTAATTTCCAGAAGGTTCTGCACTTGTATGTATTGTATGTTGTAACATTTCTTACATTCACTGTACCTTCTTAACGTTTTAGTCACAATTTTACTGACATGATGTACCCTGTCGTAATTTTCTGAATTGTCGAGGTACAAACCATGCAGCTTACATTCCAAAATAAATTAAAGGAACTTGAGGCAACTATGTTTGGCTCAAAGCCCAGAAAGGACCTATTGTGGACAGAGATCCTTGGAAAGGAGAATTTGGCATACAACGTGAGGTGAGGAAAAATCTGTTTTCTCTCAGCTGCATAATTGCCACTCAGTCACAACAAACGTTCAGATATAATAGGTTTATGATGCAAAAAACAGTTGCATTTGACAGTACATTTCAATCTAATTATCTTTATCATAAACCATTCTAATGAAATCAAGTGAGCTAGTTCCAGTGGAAGCAATACATGCCCAAAGCATAAAACCTTTTCTCTTACCATATTTTGTTGTCTGCACATTTTCCTCTTGACTAGTTCACTTTTCACTCATCTATCCACAATTTCTTTTTTACCCAGAACTCTGCAGGTTTTTTAGGAGCAGAAATCTGGTTTTGCATGTTGCAGTGTAGCTTATGTAGCTCAGTTGCCATTTTATATAATGTCCAAACAATATCTGTACAGTATTATTCACAGTTGATTTCAAATGTAAATATGTATAGCCTACTGTAAGTTAAAGTATCAAACCCTGTAAGCACAAAATAAATGAATAAATCATGTCAAACTACATTCAACATACATTTCAAAATACACTGACAGTAAACTGACAGTGGTGCATTATTTAAGCCTTATATACTCTGCTGTCCAGTCAGTTAGCTGTGTAAGATGGAGGCCATTTTGTTTTTTAGGATGCCATCCAGAGAGTGAAGGCAACAAGCAGGGTGGTTACTGCTGTCAGCGGCGTTAAGGATTCCAGGTATAACATGATGCCTATTCCACAGAGGGCCGTGAGGTAGGCGTTCATTCGACTGCAGATGATCTTTCTCACCGCTGTGCAGAACTACGGGAGAGGATGAAACAAGGGTAAGCCTACTTCACATATTGTTTTCATCTATGCGTTTTATACTGTCTTACTTTGTTGGTGTTTTTTGATGCTAATAATTGACATTGAAAGACCTTTTATCGTGTCTAAGAGGACGATGCGCCGTTTGCCTTTTTTGTGAAAGTTTTTCTCTTCTTTTCGCTGAATTGGAACCTTTTCAATTCTAATCGTTTATTTACCGTAGATTTACTATGGTAAATAATAGTAAATCTTTATTTTACTTTTAATTTATTCACCCATATCTATTTATAACCTATTGATATACATCCCTTTTTTTAAAGTAGCTTTTATCCAGAAGCAGCATCCTAATTAAACTCGTGCAATACAATGACAATAATTAAGGAGATCAAATTTGACAAACAGCATCTAAGTCACATCGTCACTATTTAAATAAAGATGTGAATAAATATCAGAAAACAGATCTATCATGTAGAGCTGCATACAAACAACGGCTGAAATATTGCACTTTTATTTTTAAATGTTTACACACATCATTATCAGTCAAAAGGTGAACTGCAATTGGCCAAATCAACTGTCTGGCGCCATTCCAATAGTAAAATCCTGTTGAACACTTTCCATTGTTGCCTGAACACTAGATGGCGCTGCCTACCGGTACACTGTGGTCCAACTAAACTTTTAAATGTCCTAATTCCCCCAATGCTACCAAAGTGTGCACTGGTATTTCTCGTTATTATTTCATTGACAGTGTTAGTTAGTCCCCCCAGCTACTGCACTTTTATATGGCAGATAGAGCAGGGCGATAGCCGTTTTACCACTGCATCACCTGATCATGTGACCTTTTCTTAAGCATTCAAATGTACAACCTCTCATCATATTTTTAATCAGTGTGCAATATTTCTGGCCTGGGTCATGTTCAGATAAGAATACTGTCATTAAAGCTTTCACGACAGAAGCTACATGCTTCTTCTGGTCATTTGACATTTAAACTTTAGTCATTTTGCAAACGTTTAGAAACGGGCCGAACTAAAAAACACTTATTATATAAATGCTTGTGTGAGTAGCTATAAATAAAAGTGGCAGATAACACTAGTTGTGGGACAAAAAAACATGATCAGGTAGAATTGATGAACTGGGTGAATTACTGCTATATTGGAACAAATTGGCCACCTTATTGTCTGTGATGTGAAACTGCTAAAATCTAAAATATTTGACCAAAAAGCCATAGTGGCTAACATAGTAATTTAGTTTCATTGTCTAAAACAAAACTTTTCCTAGACGAATCTGACATCAGACTTACATCAACCTTTACACATTATTTTACATCACAACAAATCTGTGTATTCCCGTTATCTATTCTGTTCAATCAATCAATCAAACGTATTTTATAAAGACCTTTTTACAACAAAGTTACAAAGCGCTTTTACAAACACCCAGCGTGAAGCCGATAGAACACACATCGACAAGTTGAACAAGATGTTCTGTCAAATCCATTTCAATATCTGGATATTATACACAAATGCTGTGGCTGTTTCCTTAAAGAAAATATTTTTTTACATCTGACTTGTCATATCCTGTGACCGGATAAATAGAGACCCTTTTGTATTTTCAATCACATGTAAAAAGGGATTTTCATAAGTGTGACCTGGTAAGGATGATTTTCTCCACTAAACCGTTGATGTGTAGCTAATGCCTTTAGCTTATGGCTCTAACAAAAAAATGTCTGTAAATACACTGTTTTTGCTGCCCCCAGATTTTTGTTGGTGCCATTTTGCTTTAATATGGCTGAATGTTTAACAAAACATCAGTAATATTGTTCAGTCTGACAGCATCCCAAATGTAGAACCACGTTCTGCTGACTCATATACTGCAATGTTTTGTTTCTTGTTTACCTCGTTCACCCCGAAGGTATTCCAAGATCTATTCCACTAAACATTAAAGGGAGTCAAGCATACTAAAACGGGAATAGGTCAAACAAATGGAGTGGTTGGACACCTGGGAAACCATGTTGTCCAAAATGACACCCTCCTTCACTGAATGGCGAGACAACGCCCTGGGGGTTCACAGTACCCTTAAAAGCGTGTAATAACAGTACCCCCCTTGACCCAGGACGACCCCATACTCCACCTGGCAGGTCTGGTAGCTGATGGCGACGCCGTAACGGCAGTACATGACGTAGTGCTCGCAGTTGTACCACAACAAGCTGTAGGTGCATCGGCCGACGAGTTTCTCCGCTCTCCTGGCCACCTCGTCCCCCTCCAGGGGCGGCTGGTGACACAGCCTGTCGGTGTGGTTGACCAGGACCTCTGAGCCGTACGCGAAGTCCGCAAACGAGTCCACCCTGACACTGGCCGCTTTGGCGATCACCCCCAGAATCAGGCGGTTGTTCGTCACCATCTTGGCGATGTCCTCCACGTTCTTGGTGAACATTGGGAGGATGTCCGGGATGAAGTGGGCCACCCGGTTGTTGCCCAAGTAGATGCCGAAATGGGTGAAGAGGGTTCTGGGAACCTCCAGGAGGTCACCACGCTTGTACACGGAGAGGTCATATTTATAGTCTTTGGTTTTGTCCTCTTCTTGCACTTTGGGAGTGATGAAGACGAGGCTGAGGAGTTGGAGGAAGGGTATCATGCTGGCAGGACCGAGGTGAATGGTTTGACGGTTTGACACCTGTCGGTTTTATCGACACCACCGCCTGGGAGGAGCCCGATGGCTGGGATTAGAGATTTCTTAAATTTGCAGTGCAGAAGTAAAGGAGCTTGTCGCTAATCGTGTGGTTTAAAATTAGACTTAATTTCACAACCATGGGTTGAATTGTTGCAAGTGTTTGGCTTATGCTGCTTTCAGTGGCGAATCAGAAAAACAAACCCCGTAATATATAATGTCCTGGTGCCTGAATGAACAGTCAGGGTGGGTTTAAATGCTCATTTATCCTGCATACACAGTTGCTTACTCAGAACCATGGAATGTTGAAAAGTTTGATTGAGATATTTGATGTAAATATATAATGTGGATTTTATGTGATCAATGTTACAGGTGCCAGGTGATCAATGTTACATATTGTGAGTATAAAATGCACTGTGATTGGATGTGTATATCTATTTATTTTCTGGAAAATATGCTTCAAAATAAAAATTAAGAGAAATGTGCGATTGTCCTGAAATCAGACCCAAACAAATGAAAATGTATCTTAAATAAAATGTTTATTAACCATTCAGATATAAACAACGTGTTAAGATGAAGACAAATGGAAAGGTTATACTTTTAAAGTATCAAACGTAATGTGTGTGTGTATATAAAAAAACTATACAAGTGTCTATTGCCATTGAAGATGTGCAACTATTTATCGGCGAGATTACATTGGCCTACACAGTAAGCTAATACAATGAGAAAACACCTTGGCCAATCTTCTAAAATAAATGGGGTTGAGCTACAATAGATACATCACAGGGACATATGGCCTTTATAAATCATTCTAAAGCCTGTACACATGCTTTTAAGCCCTACAATGTTTACATGCATTCCCGTCTGTTTACTTTAGGCACGGAACTAGCAAATATCATGACTGTTACTGTAACAGTGGCATATCATATCCCAAATAGCACCATCCCTAATAGTTTCGGCTTGAAATGTCCAAAAAGTGTTTCATGGTTCTAGCCTGCCATCCAAAGAGTGAAAATTACGAGGATTGTGGGTAACGTAGTTGAAGGGGCCACGCCGAAGCAGAGAATGTAGATCCCACCCAGAAGAACGCTAAGAGAAACAATCCTTCTGTCTCTGATGACTGATTTCAAGCACTCACAGAACTGAAAAGGAAAAAACTGCAATTAATACACCAGTGGGCTGTTAAAGGCTTTTATGGACAACATACATTTTTTGTAAAGGCCTAATTACAAAAAATGACAAATCTTTAGATAAAACACATATCAGCATTGAATCATTCTAAAAGCCTAAGGAATGCCCCTTCCGCACTGTCAAAATGTGCAATGACTCAAGCTTCTTCAAATACATATTTTAAAAATCTGTTTTGCAAATAGGTTTTGGAAAAGTTCCTGAAAAATAAATGTGATTTGTGTCCTGTATTCTATATTTATGCCATGTGCTAGTCTCAAAACAATGTGTGTTGCACATTTTGGTTTTCTCTCTTTTTATTGTCCAACACAAAAACAATAAAGCAAAGCGAATATGAATGCATTGTCTGTAACTCTGAACGCAATAACTTCTACATTTTCTTATGGTTACATAATGTAAAGTTGTGAACACCTGCAATTCATCTCAGTACTCATATCAATATAAGTGTGTGTTTGATCATTATTCCTCATTATTTAGTCATATTCATGCATTATGCCTAATTGCAGGGACAAGGAATGACCTTTTCTGTTTGCTGACTTTTGGCTGATCCGTATCTGCAGTATGTTGCAAAATGTTCACAGTTATTCCACAGTAAACTATAAGGGAAGGAGCCGATGAGTCGTTCTGCCCTGTTGGCCACCTCTTCATTTGTGAGCAACTGATGACTCTCGAACCGTTCATCCATATGATTCACCAATATCTTTGATCCGTACGCAAAGTCATCCACGGTATCCACGCGCACCGTCGCACACTTGCACAGGCAACCCAGGACGAGCCTCTTATTCGTGATGACCCGTCTGATGGCCGACATATCCTTGGTCAGCACCGGCATGATGTCTGGTATGAGGTGCGCCACTTTGTTCTCACCCAAATAGATGCCGAAGTGCGTTAAAAAGGTCCTGGGCACCTCTAATAGGTCCCCTCGGCGAATAGACCAGGGCGCGTTACCGTGCGCCGTGCGCTCTTTGCGCACGCGGTCCTTGCCATCGCCATCGATCCATTTCAGTTCGAAGAGCTTGTAGTTGTACAGAAGCGACAGCGTTTCAACGAGACATGTCAACAAGTCAAACATGATGATAGTTAGTTGTCTGGAATATGTGTGTCTGGGAGACTTGGGTTTATTTATATGCCCAAGTGCCCGAGGTGGGGATAGCGCATCACTGATTGGTCAGAACGGACATTCACCAATCTCCAATCAGGACGTTCATTATGATTTTGAGCCAAAACATTCTTATATAATTTTTGTCCTTCACCGAATGCTCTTATTTGCAGCCAGGGGCGAGGCTAGTCCCTTTTTAGGGGTGCTTCAACACCCCTAAAAAGGAGCTCAGCACCCCTAAAACTTGGAGTAAGAAATGTTGTTATTCTAACATTTTTGTTCGTCTTTGACAAGGTTAAATAATATCCAAAATCTACTCCGTAGTTTGTGGTTTAAAATGTATGTGTTAAGGATGAAAAACACCCCCGTTTAGCAAATGGTGTCGTCCTCTTCTACTTGTCCTCTACCTGCACCGCTCAGCACGTACTGCATCCAGCGTGAAACACACGCAGAGTGACAACCCGTTATGTAGTGTTGTCAAACAACTAAGTTGCTCCAAAGCTGTGTCACACCTTTTACCATATCGGTGAGTACTGGAGTCAGTATCCTGAATCACCACGGTACACCTATAATAAGTGTTTATTTTCGGACTATTTAAGTCCAGCGTGTCGCCGCCGCTGTGGAGTAGCACAGGACCTGGGTGGGTGACTCGTCCATAGTCATAAACGTATGGAAGGCCAAGTGGCTCAAAACGTGACACACTTCGAGCGTTTCTTGTGGCTGATGACGTTCAAATCAATTGTAAATTTGTGAAATACAAGCGCTGAGATCGCCTGTTATTAGTCGTGCGTTCTCCTCATGCCGTCCAAAGCGAGTGTCAAAAGTGCATTTCACGCGATCATAACACCTGTTCTACAACGCGCGTTGTCTAATAAGGCGTTCAAAACGAGTGTAATGATGTAATTTCACTTGATCTGTTCAAGTGTATCTACATGTTTTTTGCACTCGCTTACTTCAAGTGTAATGTCATTTTTACACTCGTCGTTTACGTCTTGAATTATAGGACGCTCGTAATTGGTCATGTCTTTCTCAGACGCTCGTCGGACTTTGGCACCATTCATTTCTTTTTTTTTTCAGTTTCAGTCACCTGTACTACATGTGCAGGCGTAAAAGAAATCAGGCGCAGCACCTGGCCAAAGTTGTACTGACTGCAGAAGAGGCTAATTCCATTTTTGAGGAGTTTCACTGCAGCCAGTTGGGTGGACCAGAGCCGTAGAGAGAAAGAGTTGCGACACTCTCTGATGTCTCTAGCGGGGTGGTCACGTGGTCCATGTAAGCTTCAATAGTTCCAAACAAACCGTGAGCTCCCATTTATTTCAACGGAACTGTTAGCATCGATTGCGCTATTTAGTGGTAAATATAAATGAAAACACATATCCAAGTACTTGATGGACTGTTATTGCATTATTGCATATTTGTTAATGTCATTTTTACATTTGGAGCGGTAAGGTGACAACAAAAAGCTATGTTAGAAGCTTCACATTCATGTTAGCTTGAATTGCATTAGCACTAGGCTGCTAGCGTATGGTGGCTTAACCTTACATTTTACCTTACCTTTTTTAAATCAAATACGATTTAAGATGCAAAGTATCCAAAATATTAAAGAATAATAACTCATGCTAGGATGAGTGAAATTAAGTATTATTTTTATTAAGAAATGAATGAGACAACGAGAGTATGTGTATCTACCTGGAAAAAACATAGTAAAGAAACAGAGATGAATATTGTGATGTTCTGTGATGGTTCATTGGTTACATTAACATTTTATAGATACACCATGGTTGGCTGTGCAGCATTTGGTTGCTCCAATCGGTCAGAGAAGGGCTACAGAATGTATGGCTTCCTAGGCTAAGGACCAAAAGAGTGTAGGAAGAGATGGATGGCAATGGTAAGCCATCAAAACTTCAAAATGACAGGGTCCAGCAACAGTAAAAAACTTTGTAATGTAAGTAACATTCACAGCAGTGACATCAGTTGGTAGCATTTCAAAGGGCAAGTGTAGACAACTATGTACAGCAGCATTATCTGCAGCATCCAGCAGCAGCATTCATCGTTAGCACCAGGCACCATCTTTTCAACCAGCCATCATTGCCAGCCTCAGCCACCAGCAGCAGTCACCTCCAAAATTACACCCAGGCTGTAAAATTTTGGAAAGAAATTAGTCTCCCTACTGTCTGAGTAAAAATAATTTAAACCTCATTTTGGCTTATGATATTTTCTTGTGTGGTATCATTTGTACTCATAATCCAACAGCCCTTCAATGGTATAATTAAACAAACGCAAACGTATTTCTACTAGTTAGCCAATAGCATCAGACGAGCAGCTGACAAAAACCTAGATAAAACCGGTCCTTAATAAAACTTAATGATCCTAGATATTCTAATCTAATCAATAACTAAATAAAAACAAATAATGACGCTGTGATATATATAAGATATATATTGAATTTGTTACTGGAGATTCCTTTATAGCTAGCCAGGTCAAGCTAATGAACTAGCAGGGAGTTGGTGGTCTACAAAGCTAAAAGTATATATATTTACGCTGTGCAAATAGAAATAAAGATCAGCATATGCATCACAGAGGGCCTCTGATAAAATATAGACAGATTACAATTTTAAAACTGCAGGAATTCGATCAACATACCTCAAAAGTTACTAGATGCCAATGGAAATGAATGGGGTAGAATGGCGTGTTTGGAACTATTGGAAGCTCCGTAACCCGGAAGTGGGCGGCAAAAAGCATTACAACGGTGCCGAATGGGAGTGTCGCAACTCTTTCTCTCTATGGCTCTGGGGTGGACACTGTGGATCAGAGAAAACCCACAGTGCTATAATCAGCCGCTACTATTGGCCAGGAATGGAAGAGGACATTTGGCAAGTGGGTGAGTTGATATCCTCAATGTTGAGGTGGAATACACACTCATCAACTGTACTGTGTCCATTACACAACCATTAGTGAGAACATAGTACATCTACCTACATGTATTCCTGTCATGAAGAACCAGGGATTCTAATGTGTGTTTTTGCAAATGTACAAGGCCTGTCTGTGGATATAACATTTAACAAATGTTTTAAATAATCATCATTATTCTTAAAATATTTGTGTATATTTGTGGGTTGTTCAGTGTCCTCCGTGCCAGTCGAAGAGGGCGCCTATTAAAGAAAAGACGCAATACAATCCAATAGTGGTAAACGCAATAATGGCATACACAGAATTTAAAAAACTATTGACAGTATTGACATAATTCTCATTTATTTTTTATCATTTTCTCAGGTTTCAGAGCCTCTGGAACTTGTTGGGATGGATCTGGTGGGCAAACTTACTCTAACAGATGGTGGTAATCAGTACATATGTGTCATGGTTGATTATTTCACCAAATGGGCAGAAGCCTACCCACTCAAAAGTAAAACCGCAGTTGAGGTGTCAAATTGTATTCTGGATTTTTTTTTTACAAATTTAATGCACCAACTAGACTGCTAACAGACCAGGGCTCAGAGTTTTGTAACATGGTATAGTAAAGATGCCTTATGTGTCCCTAGTATGTATTCACACTTAGTGCTGTGCTGACTTCATGTCTTTCCAACTAATCATTTTCAAGGTCAACTATGGGTTGTGTCAAACGCTGGGCAACAAAAGAAGCCTATGCTCTCCTTACCATCCACAGACTAATGGCCTTGTGGAGAAATTGAATGGCATAATACAGAGGTTAATTTTGTTTTATACCTGAATGCATTTTTGCTGTCACTGCGTAACATGTTGATTAGCAGTTCCCAGAAGAGCATCTTTATTGTCTCTGTGGTCATTAAAAACCCCAGGATGTCCATCGATAAAGAGTAGGGGTGTAACCCCGGCATCCTGGCCAAATCTGCCCCTTGTCCTCTGTCCATCATGGCTACCTAATCATCCCCATATATACACTAATTGGCTTCATCATTACCGTCTCCTCTCCACCAGTAAGCTGGTGTGTGGTGTGCGTTCTGGCGCAATATGGCTGCCGTCACGTCATCCAGGTGGATGCTGCACATTGGTGGTGGTTGAGGAGATTCCCCCTTTCATGTAAAAGCGCTTTGAGTTCCCAGGAAGAAAAGCGCGAAATAAATGTAATGAATTATTATTATTATTATTGTAAAATTGAACCCAGATTCCCTTCTTCCTTCTCATGCCTGAATCTGAAATTTTCAGGTCCCTGAACAAAGTGGTGGCTGACCACCCCAAAGATTGGGACCAGTATTTGCAGGAAACTATGTTTGCACTTCAGACAAAGAAGCAGCTGACTACCAAGTACAGCCCATACTTTTTAATGTTTGGGAGGGAGGCGAGGTACCCCTCTGAGGTGGATGAAGAGTATGAAGTAAGATTATGTTCTTTTTTTTAAACGTAAATCTACGTCTGCTTCTATACATCGATCCTCAACTTTCTTTTTTGTGGCAGGTCACAGACGACAAAGTGAACAGGCTGCTATGTCTGGAGGAAATCTCCGAAGGCGCACACAAGCGTCAATCTGTATACGAGGATGTTAAACACAATGTGAAGAAAAGCCAAGACGGTTAGAAAAAGAAAACAGGAGAAAGGACAGGAGGACAACTTCACCGTGGTGGATTTGGTTCTCATCAGAAATGTAAAACAGGAGCTAAGGAAAGGTGGCAAGCAAGAAGCAAATCTGCTTGGGCCACTAATGATAAAGAATCTGGATGGAAAAATTGCTGACCTTTTGCCAGTCAAGGGGGGGAAACCGTTTATATCAACATAGACCATCTAACACCTTATGTCCCCCCAGAGGAAAGAATACCGGCTAAACTAATACAATTGGATCCTACTCTGACTGCCCCATCACAACATGCACACATACACAGCACACAAACATGCACTTCACTGTCAACAGCTGCAGGAAAATCCCTATGCCAAAAGACTGCAGAAGCTCCAGCTTATAGGTTGTGAATGCATACCTATGCATTGTGGGACGTAGAACCGGGGTAAGTATTGTTGATGCATATACAATGACGCAGGTCTGGCAGGGCTCCCAAACATGTTTCAGAAGGGTAAGTAGGATGTTCACCTCTTCAGCATATTGATGTGTGTGTGTGTGCGTGTGTGCGTGGTGTGTGTGTATAATGTGCTTGTATGTTTTTAGCTAAACCTCTTGAAACATGATGTGGCTGCTGGAGCTGTTTGCCATCAGGGACACTGGACACTTATTGTAAGCAATATTAAATGTTTACATGCACAGATAAAAACTATAACGGCATGCTGTACATGGGGTTGCGATAATTTGTAACTGGATTTCCATAGATCAATCTCAAGGAGAAGAGGTCCTTGTTTGTGGACCCATTTGGGGCAACGCAAAAACAGATTGAGCAGTGCAGGGATGTGACAAGGTGGGTAAAGTACCAGTTTTAATAATCAGGTCCTCACTTTGGATATTGAATGAATGAATATTGAGGGAGCAACAAACCCAATGTAGTCCTTTTAACATTCAACTCCCCTTGGATTGAATAGATCTTATACGACTTAGGTTAAAACTGGAAAACTAAGCATTTGATATTCTATCTAGAGCCCTGGTCCGGAAACATTATCCAGCTATAGGGAAGTAGACATGCTCCACGGTTGGCCATCCCAAACAGCAGGACACAACATCGTGTGGAGTGTTTGTGTGCAAGGTAACAATGTTAATATCTATGTGGCCATGAATCATCAATGTCATCATTATTATACTTAACAGAGTATTTAGCTTGCAGAATTGATATTAAACGAGGACCCCGTGCAGTACCCTGTGGACCAGGAGGGTGTTGCCACTTTAAGACTGGGCATGGAAATGTCCTTGTTGAATGACACAGGTATGGATTACACTTCCAGGTACACTTAAATGTTGTAACTATTTAATTTACACTACATTATTGCCTGTATCATGTTTTACAGATGACTTGTCCCAGCTGTGTCGGGCTTGTGGTGAGGAAAGCTCAGGTGCTGACACTGATTACTGGGTAGGAAGCATACATCAGCAGCAGACCAACGCTTTACTGGAAGGCTGGGATCCACCATGTATCGGTCACATTAAAAGCACCGGGTGAACTCTCAAAATAACTAAGTCATTGAGCATTTGTAGTGTTTTTCTTTCAGATTGAGTGCACCACCTGTACTAAGTGGTACCACAGTGTCTGTGTTGGGCATCCCTCCACAGAGGGAGATGTATATTTTAAAAATAATAAACAAAATCCCCACAAAAGTCAGTGTCAGTGTATTTCCTATTATAACACGAACTAGTGCTTGGCATTGCGTATTGAACTTGAACTCATGCATTATGTTGACGTGTGGAAACGTTGGTGTTGTTCTTTACACCACAGCTGGTGTGTTACCATGTACAATATTATATTTTAGTAGGTCTGAATGATACGATATGAGCCTATGCACTTGTGCATATGTTGTATCAACCTGGGCGCACTACACTCTGTTATGATAGTAGCGGTCTATATGTATCACAAGTTAATCTGGGCGCACTACACTGTATACTAGTGGTCTATATGTATCACAAATTAACCTGGGCGCACAACACTGTATACTAGTGGTCTATATGTATCACAAGTTAACCTGGGCGCACTACACTGTATACTAGCGGTCTATATGTATCACAAGTTAACCTGGGCGCACTACACTGTATACTAGTGGTCTATATGTATCACAAGTTAACCTGGGCGCACTACACTGTATACTAGCGGTCTATATGTATCACAAGTTAATCTGGGCGCACTACACTGTATACTAGTGGTCTATATGTATCACAAATTAACCTGGGCGCACAACACTGTATACTAGTGGTCTATATGTATCACAAGTTAACCTGGGCGCACTACACTGTATACTAGCGGTCTATATGTATCACAAGTTAACCTGGGCGCACTACACTGTATACTAGTGGTCTATATGTATCACAAGTTAACCTGGGCGCACTACACTGTATACTAGCGGTCTATATGTATCACAAGTTAACCTGGGCGCACTACACTGTATACTAGCGGTCTATATGTATCACAAGTTAACCTGGGCGCACTACACTGTATACTAGCGGTCTATATGTATCACAAGTTAACCTGGGCGCACTACACTCTGTTATAGTAGCGGTCTATATGTATCACAAGTTAACCTGGGCGCACTACACTGTATACTAGCGGTCTATATGTATCACAAGTTAACCTGGGCGCACAACACTGTATACTAGCGGTCTATATGTATCACAAGTTAACCTGGGCGCACAACACTGTATACTAGCGGTCTATATGTATCACAAGTTAACCTGGGCGCACAACACTGTATACTAGCGGTCTATATGTATCACAAGTTAACCTGGGCGCACTACACTGTATACTAGCGGTCTATATGTATCACAAGTTAACCTGGGCGCACTACACTCTGTTATACTAGCGGTCTATATGTATCACAAGTTAACCTGGGCGCACTACACTGTATACTAGCGGTCTATATGTGCACAGCCTAACTATGTACCTGTACAGATGTTGTATCACAAGTTAACCTGGGCGCACTACACTGTATACTAGCGGTCTATATGTGCACAGCCTAACTATGTACCTGTACAGATTTTGTATCACAAGTTAACCTGGGCGCACTACACTGTATACTAGCGGTCTATATGTGCACAGCCTAACTATGTACCTGTACAGATGTTGTATCACAAGTTAACATGGGCGCACTACACTCTGTTATGATAGTAGCAGTCTGTATACGTTCGTGCTGCGGCGTAAACAAACACCTCAGACTGTTAGGCAGAATGTACATAATTACAAACACATTAAACAAGATTATGACACAAAAAAAACATTTAAATTAGGAACATTTGAACGATTTATTGGCGTTTGCATTATTTTAAACAGGCATCGATACGGTCAACTTCCCAGCCAGTGTTTCTAATGACACGTCCACGTCGCATCTGGAATATCACCAGTTAACATGATCACCAGTTAAAACGTAACACCGGTACTCCAGGACGGCCGGCCCACCACCCACCACAAACGCAGTCACCACCTGTTTTTTTTCTTATTGCAATATCCCTGTTTGGAGTAGTGGGTTACAGCTCTTGGCTGTGGAGCCATAGGACCCAGCTTCAATTCCCCATACCAGCTGTCTCAACCTTTTGAAATATTTTTTAAACTTTTATTTTCAGCTAAACTTCAACATTTTAATTGTAAAATTCCACATGCAGTAGCTAATATTAAGAAATATGTTGTGTGAACTCTCACAATAAGCTGGTGCTCTGAAAGGATTTTAAAAAAATCTGGATTTTGGAGTAAGTTGAATTAATGTTAAAATGATTGTTATTTTTCAATAGACATTTTTGTTTTTGTGTGAAAAGTTGGTGGGTGGGTGGTGGCAGTGGGGCTCATTGGGTGCTCAGCACCCCTAAAGCTCTGACCCTAGAATCGCCCCTGTTTGCAGCTGTGTAATTTTACCTATTGCAGGTAAGGTAGAATATATTAATACAGAGTCTATTATCTATATAATTTACTTTCCCTTTAGGAACCCAAAACAATAGCTCTTAAATCTGGGGTGCTTATATTTATGCACTTGCCATCTAAAGGTTCAAGCAAAAAAAAAGGATCCCAAATGTATTTTTTGAAATTAATAGATGTTTAAATATCAAATGCATTTTATTTGAATACTTGTCATTTATTTATTACGTGTGCGGGACATTTTATTGTTGGAACTATACAATTAGTAGTATTGGGATTCTGAGTCAATAGGAAGTACCGTAGAGTATCATGAACCCAGAAGTGGATGGTCCAAAGCGGTTGTGTGTGATCAAATAAGGTAATCGAATAACTCAATAAGCCTAGACCAATGCCTTGTGTGAACTTCGCTTCACCTCCTTCCTATCAACAAAAAATATTTAGCGTTTACTGTTTAGATCACTAACTATCACAACAGGACATATGTGCAGTGGTCTGGTTGTTTTTTGCTGCGGTCACATACAGGTCGAGTCAAGAGCCTGTTGACCTCAAGCTCCCGCCGTGCATAACTGACTGGTGTCATAATGACCCGGTTGAGTAACGTCAATTACTCCAGATCCAATGTTCTTTATTTACTTCCCCTTCACTTCTTGTCATTACTCCCAGCAATTATCCACCTCTCTCCTCTCCAGAAATGTGATTTGTGTATGTATATGTGTATATCACGCTATGTGGAGGTGAAAATCAGAGCATGTACTGTACTTGTTATGGCCGTTACTTATGGAGGGCACTGAATGTTTATGTCATCGTCATGACAACTATTCCCGTATGCTAGCTATGCTATAGTATCAGCATTTCCATCTGCACTATGTACACGCTCTGCACAATTTTGTTTGCAGTGAATAAATCCTTTTGTACCGTTTCACGTTGACATTAGGTGAGCCGTATGAACGTCAGACATGAAAATTAGAATAGTTAGTTTAACATTGCTAATAACAGCTAAACTTGCAAATGTAGCGCTGCCAGCCAGTTAAACTTCAAATGAAACGAAAGGGAATAGGGATCCAGCTAAACAGCGCAGTGCACATAAAGTGAAATGTTCCACCGAAAAACTAGCTAGTAAGCTACTGTTGCTGAGGTAGCAAATGTGCTAGCTGACGTGAGCTTTCACAAACCAGCTGCTTGCTGGAACCCATCAGTTTTAATGAATAGTTCGTCATGCCTTATGTCCTCTTGGCGTCAATACGCGGATGCAAATATCCACAACATTAACAGCATAGTGTTTTTATGTCCGGGGAGGGGGGGGTCGTATCAGCGCCCTACAGCTCCAGAGTCGAGCGCACTACCCGCTGCTCCAAACAGGGATATCCCAAATGGAGGGGCGAGTAGCGGCACAACCAGGGTCACTACATTATCAGAAGCCTGGTCACATTATGACTGTCTACTCAGACTAACACCCTCGCTAGTTATTCTTGTCAATCATTCACACATATCTCTGTTAGGCAAAGTCCCGCTGTACCCAAGCTCTCTAGTCACCACAGCTCTACCCACACACAGTAAGCCATCAAGCAGGTGCAATGCCTTAGTCACCCAGAAAGCCTGCACAACTTTTGGCTGCCATTCCTACCAGTTTTCAGCCGCCAAATAACACGGTCATATAATTTGTGCCCATTAATGACCTTCCTGCTAGATACACTTATTACTTTCTGTACATATACTCACTTTTGTGTTTTATATAGTTGTTATTGCCATATCATTGCTGCTCAACTGACCTACTTGTGCCTCATCCTGTATTATCTGTATATTGACTCTCCACTTGGTCCTGTATGGCCATGTAGAATCCCACTGCTATTTGCGTTTTTGTATTCTGTGTAGTTATTGTGTAACTGCATGTTGTCTTGCAAATGTTTTGCTTTATCTTGGCCAGTTTGCCGTTGCAAATGAGAATTTGTCCTCAATCGGCCAACCTGGTTAAATGAAGGTTAAATAATAATATTTTTTTAAAACACAATGTTAACCAATGAACCAAAGAATGCGTGAGTGAGGGCCAAGCCAACTCCCTCACAGCCTCGCACTTAACAGCCGCTACAGCTAGCTTCCGCTACAGCTAGCTTTGCCGTTGGGTACGCGGTTTTCACATGTCAGTGTACGTTGTAAAAGTAGCAACACTTGGCCATTGATCCACTCAGTCAAGTAGGTCTACTCTCCGAACCACATAAACACAGTCTATGAAAACACAGTGGATGCCAAAGTCTATGTCTGTAGCAAAACAAGGACAAATTGATATTGCTTTGGCTAAAATCATTGCCACCAATTTCCAGCCATTTCCAAACGAGCAGCTCACCGAAAAGAGCCAGAATGCCCACTAATGATAACTATATGTGCCTGTCATTTTCACTTCAGGTTAACATACCAAGTTCAAGTGTGTGACCAGGAATTGAACTCTGGGGTTGCACTAATGTAAACCTTTGGCCGCTCATCATTTACTTCACGGTCAAATCCCCAAATAGTTGGGAGCTGCTGTGGAGGCTGTTGTGGAGGCTGTTGTGGAGATTGTTGTGGAGGCGGTTGTGGAGGCTGTTGTGGAGGTTTGGTCACAGTCTCACAGTTAGCTGTGTCAGTGAATGTTCATTGTTTGAATCCATCTTGTGAATCAGATCAGAGAGTAAATGGTTTGCTGAGTCCTTATATTAAATGCAAACAAATATTTTAAACCAAAATTCCTAAACTATGTTACTGAGAAGCCTAAAACAGGACAGAAGACTAAAACAGGACTGGATACTTGATAGATTGATACTTTGGGATCTCTCCCAGTTTATTTTTTTATTAGGCTATCTCAGTTTTAATAACTGATAAACAAAAAACATTTGAATTGTTTACAAGACGAGGTGATCTGTTTTGCGCGGATATTCGCTGTACATGATTCGAACTGTCCAACACAGATTCCTCCTCAACAGACTGAACACAACCCGGATGGAGTGCCAAAAACCAATCTTATCATGCGGTCTTAAGCCAAAGAAAACAAGTCTCAGTCCATCTTTCTTCCCGGTTTTAGAGAAAAAAGTAGTGCGAAGCACAAGGACGTGTTTTCCATCTGGTGCCTCCCCCCGCAGGTTCAAGGAGGGCAGTTCAACTAGAGTTTGTGTTTTGTTCACTGTTGTTGAAATTTGGGGCCCGAAAGTTCACTCCCGGGGAAGCCAGGCCTTATATATGTCTCGATGCCAGAATTATTCTATGTTGGGCCCCATACCAAAATAGGGTAATAAAGAGGCAAGCTAATGTGAGATTTATCACCAATGCTAACGGCTAGGTCTACAAATGTTACTATCAATGACTAGTGTAATTTACCACTGATATAAACCCAACTAGCCTTGTTGTCTATTGGAAAAGTTGGTGTAGTTTCTCTGCATGAATGTACAATATCAACAAGATATTTAGAAAATGAAGTAAATGGTTTCTGTTTAGAATAAAGGCTTGGAGTTCGTAGATTTGGGGTTGGAGTAAATGTTTTTGTTAGTCTGTAGATTGGCCTGTAAAGCATGTATATATATTTGTGTTCATGGTGATACCTCTGTGTCCACTATCAATACAGTAGTCCTAACTGTAGTTTATGTACGTTGTTATCTAAGAATTTAAGATCTACATGCAGACCTGTGATATCACTCGAGTTGATATACATACCGAAGGAATAGCAAGTGCTACGAATCATTTTTGGCAAGCTGCTGACTGAGATATAACTTGAGTGCTTTTTCTAATGAGAAATGCTGTGTTTTACAGATGGACGTTAAGTGAAGTAGAAAATCCCAGCATGGCATACCAACCCACAGACTAGGCTGAACATATACAGTGGCCATATTATGAACCCCTAAGGGTTGTTTTAAGATTAAATTAGATTCGATTCAACTTTATTGTAATTGGACAGAACAAGTACAGTACAACGAACATCCAACCAGAAGTGCAAAAAGAACAGTGGAAAAAGATATGGAGTACAGTGTGAGGATGTGCAATTGATATGGATGAGTAAATGTGCAGGTATTCAGTTCAACAATGTAGCAAATTGAAAATGCGCAGAGGGCTTTTAATGGAATGGTTATCCAGTCTAGGTTAATCCCTCAAAGAAACATAATTTTTAGTCTGTGTTCTAGTGACAACATATTGCTCCTAGTGTATACAGTTGATCGTCCTCTTTTAAGTTAAATATGAAGAAAATAGACTAAAAGAAACATTGTCTCTTGGGACAGGTAGTAAACGCATGCAACCTCACAAAACAGTCACATGGATTTGCGAAAAATACGAAATGAGTAAAATATTTTTTCATCCATTCAGATGGTGCTGCTCAGAGAAAAGTATTCATACTCTCCAGTCAACGGTCCCAAGTTTTTGAACTTCTCAACCCTCCAAGACCTTGAAATCCCTCAGGAAAAAGGATTAGGGCGGTATCAGGCATTTTGCTTGAGTTTGGCCTCCCGTCTTAACCTGCAGGTCCAGGGATAAAGCTAATGCCTGACAGCTCATGCCCAAGTTATTATGACACTGTGCTTCTATTCAAGCCATTGTTTCCTCCTCTTTCACTTATGGTCAAACGCAATTCTGTGAGAACTTTGAAGAACTGGCTGAAAACTCTTGGCTGGTGTTAATCTCGACAAGATGGAAGAGCCCTGCTGTTCTGTCTCTACAGGAGACAGTTATCCACAACAACCATTATCGCGAGTATTTGGATTACGTTATATTGTCGGCTTGATTATTTTTAAAACACGACCTCACGGTTCATGCAATTGCAACAGCCTAAATGTATTTAGAGTTGATGTACAGTAGCAGAACTCAACGAAAGAAAAAAATCCAGGAAAAAAATATTTGGCCATTTGAGGATGCTGGTAATTGTTTACAGTCTCTGGTTCTGTCTTTGAAACGTTCTTTAGAAACACATTCATGATACCACAGCCAATTAGGAAGAATGTTGGCATTTCGAGGCCTTGTTTTTGTTTATAGGCTTTGTGGACTAATACTGTGTAGTTCTAAGGCTCCACAGAACAAATAATTAGTTAGCCTTGGGGCTAACAACGTACCTAGGAGAATCACAATTGATCTTTACACGACACAATATTTGAATTGATGCTTCGCAATGGTGGTTCATGTAATTCGTTATTGACAGCATATTGATTTTGGACAATGGAAGGTGTCACATCCCAGGCTTGTTGTGTCAGGGAGCGCGATGGTGTCAGAAATGTTTCCTCCGAGGTCAGGCAGTGGAATCGGCATTATCTCGGAAAAGAGGTTTCCCGTACATTTTGGATCAGAAATACTGAATGCATTATTTTGAAACCAACAGAAGTAGTAAAAAGTTGTTCTCCATTAACAACGAATGTTTTTCAATTTGCTAAAGGGAACAACAATTTGATCAATCAGTGGGCCTACATGGAAACAGCTCATCAAAAACATTTAATGTGAAGCACTGGTCAACCACTTATCTTTTGGCTTTGCTACCGAATGCCAAGTGAGCAACAATTACCTGACGTCATAAAAGAACTCTCGAACAGCAGCGCTGAACGTACTGCTTTGTCTGTGCGAGTTTCGAGTGAGAACATTTGCGTGCAATGTACGTCAGCAGGTCCATCGTTTTTGTGAGGTGCACCAATGAAAGTTAAGTCTGTTCTAATTGTTCCACCCACTATTCAGTCTTCAACCTCTCTGCTGGGGGCCCGTTTACGTCACGCAATCTTGATATGTTAATCCAAGTAGTTTTCTGGTATAAAAACAGCTTTTGTGTGCTGCTGAGACAAAATAAGACAGTTAAAGACAACCCGTGGTGCTGCATGTCATTACAATATTCCACGTCAATATCTTGCTGTTAAAAAAAAGCAGTGCAGTGGCTCAGTGGGTTGAGTTGGTTGTCTATCAATCGGAAGGTTGGTGGTTCGATCCCCGGTTGTCCCTGGGAAATTGTCGAGGTGTCCATTATTTGGTACCCTTCTCCTGACTGATATCTTTCAACCATGAGATCCCTCTGATGCTTTGGAAGCTCTCTACAGAACATGGCTTTTGCTCTGAGATGCAACTAAGAAAATGTCAGGAGAATCGTACTGGAACAGCGAACCTGTATTTGTGATTAATCAGAGTCACATTGAACGATGGCAGGTGTGTAATGACTTCTATTTAACATGAGTTTGAATGTGATTGGTTAACTCTGAACACAGCCACATCTCCAGTTATTAGAGGGTGTGTACACTTATGCCACCAGGTTATTGTAAGGTTTATATTTTGGATGTATTTATTATTTTCCCCTTTAAAGATATCAGTTTGTTTTTCAATTGAATTATTCACATTATAGGTCACATTAAAGGTGGAAAAAGTTCTGACATGATTTGTCTGTCATTTTTTCACATCACAAAACCTGACATTTTAGGGGTGTATATAGTTTTCTGTGCTTATTTGATTATCTGCTGCTTTTAAACAACTGGTTCTTCCCCGATATTAATAAGGATCTAAGGACTAATGAAAGCCAAATAGCCCCAAAACATCAATGATCCCCATATTTTAATCCAGGTAAGGCAATTTATGGCGGCCAGTGGTTTGTAGTTGCTTTGGGGATTCAAGCTTGCAGCAAATTACAGTATTGGATTTTGATAAAATTATATTGGATTGCGGTATTGGATTTTAGATATAATAATAATTTCAGATGAATAACGCATTCAGCGTCTAAAGCTTTTTTAATTGCACATTGAAAATGTTGCAGTTTTAACCTGACTGCAGATTGACCATTAGACATGCTATATGAGACCAGGTAATTGGCTACTGACCTTTTAATGGCTTCAGACAAAGGTTCTATATCCGTCTTTGACAACATTGATCCCTTCTTTCTCTTGGAGAGATTGGAAACCCATGTTGTTGTCTGGTTCTGAGTTATTTATCAGAAAGATATCAGTTCAGTGTCCTCTGAAGAATCAAAGGTATGTTTTGGCATTCCTCAAGGCTCGGTTTGGGGACCACTATTGTTTTCACTATATATGCTGCCTCTGGGTGATTTCATCCGGAAACTGTCAAAATGTCAACTTTCACTGTTGTGCTGATGACACACAGTATACATTGATGAAACATGGAGGAGCCCTAAAATAAGTAACTCTGGAAGCATGTGATTCAGATTTAAGGAAGTTGATGACATAGAACTTTTTACTTCTAAAATAAAAAATATATAAAATGCGTGTTTTAGAATCCAAGAAACATAGACAGTTGTATGGTCGTATCCCATAATTGAGTGAGAAACCTCATCATAACACATTATCTAACCTTACTTGTGAAGAACATATAACATATAATCGAATGTAAGAATGTGCTGCGTCATTACAACTTAAGAAGACATGAACACATGTACCACACGTCAGGACTGCCAGACGTAAATGACCGATGCCGTCTATGTCCAAATTCCTCCTGCTTGTCGCAAATGTAGCAGCTGATGATACCTAATGAGTTTGGCTGCAACTTCGTTGACAAATCCCCCCCACCCCCAGACATAGACAGTGGGCACAGTGGGTACTTTTATATTATAATCAACCGGCACCGCCAGAAGAGGACTGGCCACCCTTCATAACCTGGTTCCTGCCTAGGTTTCTTCCTTCCAAGTTGTGACCCTTTTAGGGAGTTTTTCTTAGCCCGTTATTCTTTACATGCACTTTGGGGTTTTGTAAAAGCACTTTGTGACATGTTCTTTCTACAAATTGGATTTTTATTAAAAAAAATCTGGTTGATGGATTGGGTGTTTTCATTTTGGTGGCAGTATAATAACAAAAAGGTATGTTAAGGGGTTAGCTTTTTCTGGAACTCTGTGTGGTTTTAGTGTTGTGTCGCAGCTGTGCTAGGAGGTTTCGGTAAAGATGGATCGATCAATCAGCTTCACCTGCCTAAATCCTAAAACAATTTGTCAAGAAAGGGTTCAGCTTGCTCAACATAAAGGAGCTAATCTGCCTACATCTGAATTGTATGGCTTTTTTTCCTAAGTGTTGTTTCAAATTGTGGATGCATAACTCCCACTAGTGCTTGTCCTGAGAAATGCATCCTACGTTGCCCTCTAAACCTCCACAAGTCAGGTCATTATTCCATATTGATCATGTTTGTTTACTAAACATTAACTAATGGTTAAGATTAGTGTTGGAGTGGTTTGGTATGCCTGAACATTCAAACCTAATCTTTACTTGAAATTGTACAAAAGAAAAAATTATTAGCAAGATTATTAGCAAGACGGTAACGGCCAGCATTAACAATCTGTTATTTATGTTAGTAATATAATGCAAGAACGGAACAGCGTCAGTCAGTGTATCACAAATAAACATAGCCAACACAAAAATGTAAACTCTATCCCTGGAGTTTAAGTCAGACATAACTAATCTATCTTTAACCCTCTTTAAAAAGATGCATTTCTGTATGAATCTGAAGGCAGGAACAGTCAGAAACTACTTCCAAACGTTGGTGTTAATCATTAGCTTGCTGTTCCATGTTAGCATTGATACCAGGAGGGCATGGATCAAGTTGCCTCTAACCGCTGATCCAGAGTCAGGTCTTCTTCACTTTTTTAATAGTTATTTTCATAGACTTTAGAGTTTGATCCTAGATAGATAAACAATCTGATGAGAAATACATAATTAACTGTGTATCATCATTAACAAGACGTTTGTACCACTTCAGGACAAAAGCTTAGAATTTGCAACTTGACAGATGATTTAGGGTACCAAAACAAGCCATAAAGAGGACACTAGATGTTTGACGGATGATTTAGGGTACCAAAACAAGCCTTAAAGGGGACACTAGATGATTAACGGATGATTTAGGGTACCAAAACAAGCCATAAAGGGGACACTAGATGATTAACGGATGATTTAGGGTACCAAAACAAACCTTAAAGGGGACACAAGATGATTAACGGATGATTTAGGGTACCAAAACAAGCCTTAAAGGGGACACTAGATGTTTGACAGATGATTTAGGGTACCAAAACAAGCCTTAAAGGGGACACAAGATGTTTGACGGATGATTTAGGGTACCAAAACAAGCCATAAAGGGGACACTAGATGATTAACGGATGATTTAGGGTACCAAAACAAGCCTTAAAGGGGACACTAGATGTTTGACGGATGATTTAGGGTACCAAAACAAACCTTAAAGGGGACACAAGATGATTAACGGATGATTTAGGGTACCAAAACAAGCCTTAAAGGGGACACTAGATGTTTGACGGATGATTTAGGGTACCAAAACAAGCCTTAAAGGGGACACTAGATGATTAACGGATGATTTAGGGTACCAAAACAAGCCATAAAGGGGACACTAGATGATTAACGGATGATTTAGGGTACCAAAACAAACCTTAAAGGGGACACAAGATGATTAACGGATGATTTAGGGTACCAAAACAAGCCTTAAAGGGGACACTAGATGTTTGACAGATGATTTAGGGTACCAAAACAAGCCTTAAAGGGGACACAAGATGTTTGACGGATGATTTAGGGTACCAAAACAAGCCATAAAGGGGACACTAGATGATTAACGGATGATTTAGGGTACCAAAACAAACCTTAAAGGGGACACAAGATGATTAACGGATGATTTAGGGTACCAAAACAAGCCTTAAAGGGGACACTAGATGTTTGACAGATGATTTAGGGTACCAAAACAAGCCTTAAAGGGGACACAAGATGTTTGACGGATGATTTAGGGTACCAAAACAAGCCTTAAATGGGACACAAGATGATTAACGGATGATTTAGGGTACCAAAACAAGCCTTAAAGGGGACATAAGATGTTTGACGGATGATTTAGGGTACCAAAACAAGCCTTAAAGGGGACACAAGATGTTTGACGGATGATTTAGGGTACCAAAACAAGCCTTAAAGGGGACACAAGATGTTTGACGGATGATTTAGGGTACCAAAACAAGCCTTAAAGGGGACACTAGATGTTTGACAGATGATTTAGGGTACCAAAACAAGCCTTAAAGGGGACACTAGATGTTTGACGGATGATTTAGGGTACCAAAACAAGCCTTAAAGGGGACACTAGATGTTTGACAGATGATTTAGGGTACCAAAACAAGCCTTAAAGGGGACACTAGATGTTTGACGGATGATTTAGGGTACCAAAACAAGCCTTAAAGGGGACACTAGATGTTTGACGGATGATTTAGGGTACCAAAACAAGCCTTAAAGGGGACACTAGATGTTTGACGGATGATTTAGGGTACCAAAACAAGCCTTAAAGGGGACACTAGATGTTTGACAGATGATTTAGGGTACCAAAACAAGCCTTAAAGGGGACACAAGATGTTTGACGGATGATTTAGGGTACCAAAACAAGCCTTAAAGGGGACACTAGATGTTTGACGGATGATTTAGGGTACCAAAACAAACCTTAAAGGGGACACAAGATGTTTGACAGATGATTTAGGGTACCAAAACAAACCTTAAAGGGGACACAAGATGTTTGACAGATGATTTAGGGTACCAAAACAAGCCATAAAGGGGACACCAGATGTTTGACAGATGATTTAGGGTACCAAAACAAACCTTAAAGGGGACACAAGATGTTTGACAGATGATTTAGGGTACCAAAACAAGCCTTAAAGGGGACACTAGATGTTTGACAGATGATTTAGGGTACCAAAACAAGCCATAAAGGGGACACTAGATGTTTGACAGATGATTTAGGGTACCAAAACAAGCCATAAAGGGGACACTTGTCATTAGAGCTGCCAGAGTGATGATTTTGAGAAAACATGTATATTAGTTATCCTGCTATTGCCTTGTTTTTATACTGCAATGGGTTTGGTTCAAGTGGGAATTTGCTAGGTAATGATCTGGCATGCTGTGTTGGTTTGACCCCCCCTACAAACCTGTCTGCTGTCTGGAATTGACGTGTGGAACCAGATCGATGTGTAGAACCAGATCCGTCTATAGAGCTGGGAATGATCATGTCAGTCAGGTGACTCACAGAGTGTTCCCAACATTGAGTGTTCTAGACAAGGACATGAGTGGGATGAGTTCTGTTGACACACGGGAACCCTTATCTGTGACCAGCAAGAGGACCTTGATCAGATAAATATATATCGCCAGTGGCCAGAGGGTCTTCATACCTTTACTGGACAACACCACGACCGGTGTCCCGAAGGCTTAGCGACATGGCTCTTTCTCTTCTGCCCACGGTCGCTGGGTTCGTGTTTCTAGCCTGCGTGACCTTGGCGGTAAGTGAAAAAGTCTCAATTAATCTGTGTGGCGTTTGTTAGTAGTGGTTTTGTAGTTCAACTTAATTACATTTAGATGGCGTTTTAGAGTTAATTGCATTTTTTGTCATGTTCAATAGGTAACAAATGTAGCTGCCCATTACTTTTCTTGCAAAAATACATGAAACTATATCACATTATTTTATTCCCAAAAGAGTTTATCCTTTACCCCAAAGAGTAGTTTGGATTAGTAATTTTTCTAATGATACTTTTAGCTGTTTGGTTGCCATCGTTGCAATTTTCATGTGAAGATATTTTCAAAGGACCAATTCAATAGTTTCAACCCAGCTAACGAAGTACGCTGTTTTGTTTCCACAGCAACAGCGGGGAGACAACACTGAGACATGCACACAAGACAATGCGTTTGTAAGTACGACTGTACATCGTATGATGGTGTCTGCGAAAATGAATTCTCCCTATTACTAGTTCACCCGTGTCCTCCTGTTGACCTCTTATCATCGTTTTTTTGGGGGGTGTTGTAGCTACATTTTAATCCTCACACACATATTATATATGATATACATATTTAGACAATCATATAGACCTGAGATGTGGTATATGAGCAACAACACAAGACTAAGGGTTGCTCATCGCTGAGGGCCCGGGTACAGCCTTTAGGTGTTGTGTAACTGACATTTACCATAAACCCGGGTGTTTCTTATAAACCCGGGTGCTTTCAATCCTGAATGCTGATTGGCGGGTATGACATTCCTTGTTGCGTTGGTAACCAGTTTATAAGAGCAATATGGATCTCTGGAAGTTGAGATATATGGCCAACACCTAAATTCCCTGCTTTAGGGCAAGTATTGCCCAACAACCTGTGGCGTAGCCGACTACCTGAACAGGTACCAGCCGGCGTTGAACAAGGACCTGAACGATATGGAGCAGATATTGAACAGGATAGCCAACGATACCGCTGGGGCTGCAGAGAAAGTCACCTACATGAAGGACTCAGCAACACAACAAAAGAAGTCTGGTTCAGGTGATTGATTTCTATAAGTCCCTTTAGTCCCCCTCTTCTGGCAGTCTGGTTCGGGAACCAAACCATTCAACTATGTTATTGGTTACTTCAGTGCTTCCAAATGTAGAAGCATTACTCTTTGAGATTTGTAACTAAACGTGGAAATTAAATTGTTAACCGGCAGGGACGTCGAAATGAGTACTGGCCATTTCACTTCCAGAAGCACAGAAGGGGCTGTGTGTTTTAGCCATATAGCGGCCATTTTGTGACAGGTTAATCAGTTGCATTTTGTGTTAGACTAATCTTTCCAAGGTTTTTCTAAATTAACCCAATTGTGTCTTCACCCATTCAATGGGCAAATTGTACATTAGGTTGCTTTGTCTAAATCAGATTTTGATTGTGCCACAGACGTCTACTACAAAAAGTCATCGGACATGCTGAATGAAGTTACGCGCTTCGAGAAGAGCATTGTTGAACAGGAGTCCCAGATAAAGTAAGGCCTTTTTTCCCCAGTATCTAATTTGCTGTAAGTCCTTGTAGAAAAAATAGATATAATTTCTGGAAACGCGATGTATTTTTAATTGACAGCCTTGTTTGCTGTTAAAACCAAATAATTACATTGTTTTATGGCAAGTTTGATGAGTAATTTCTGTGTCAAATGCAATGTTCTTCAAACGTTTTGATAAGCATTCACACAATTATCTAAAATAATATATATTAATTTGCCTCTGATGTTCCTCAGTAACCTCCAAGCAGTGCTGGAGTCCAACGAAAAAAGAATGTTGGACCTAAAACAGATGTCCATTCAGCTGGAGCAGAAATGCAAGGAGCCGTGCAAGGACACTGTGGATATCAAAACCGTTACAGGAAAAGGTAAAACCAACAAGGACATGCATGTGATGTCCCCGATTACATAAGAGAGGTTGGCTGACCCGCCTCAGGTCAATTTACCTCACTTATGCGTCAATTGTCCTTGTTTCTTGTGTGTTTAGTAGGAACTGAATCAATGGCACTGGTCGATATTAGCTAAACAGATTTGTCTCTTCAGTTATTTCACGCTACTTCGTTCAACATTGGTATTTTAGTTTAGTATGACTTTTCCATCAATGAGTTTTCATCCATTGATTTGCATATAAATGGGCTCATTTGTTTAAGGTTTGTATATGTTGGTTGCATCAAAAGGTGCATCTTAAATATGAATATCACAGTTTGGGTGTTTAGCAGTAACTTTATTTAACAATGACATTTACAACATTAGCAGTTGTGAGACAATGTTCGTGAAAACATTTTTTATCTGTATACATGGCTCCTGAAACAAAGTCTGATACCAATAGATAAACACAGTGCTGTCAGAAACAGAATCAGTATCAGGTTTATTCGCCAAGTCTGTTCACACACACACAAGGAATTTATTCTGACCCCCAGCTGCAGCATTTAAAACACACATTTAAAAACGTACACGAACAGTGCAAACGGAGCAAAACACACAACACGAACAGTCTGACAAATGACCTAGTTGGCTTATGTACTGGGTAAAAATAGAATGTGTTATCTGAATAGTGCAAAGGAGCAATGTCCAGATGTGTGCGCATCTAGACAAGTAAAAAGAGCAATGTCCAGAATCTAGTCTTAAATGTCAAAAGAACAATATATAGTTATATATACAGTTGTGCATAAGAATAGCAATGACCTGTTATAGTACAGGATGTCCACCGTGGTCATTCGTATCCGAGCCGATAGTGCCCCATGGTGGATAATGTATTGGGGGGGGCTAGGGGCAGTCTAGTGCTATAGGCATATTCATTGGACTCCCCGCTGTGAGGAGATGTTTTTGTGGCGGGATGTTTTGGTCTATTACGCCGTCTGCCAGAGGAGAGTTCTGAATAGTCCGTTACCCGGATAGGAGAGTTCTGCCTCAATCTTTGCTGGCCGCCTCAATGACCTGCCTTTGAACAGTTCATTTAGGGACGGCAGCTTACATCCAATGGTCCGCTCCACAGAGTGTATGATGTGTTGCAGTCTGTCTTTATCCATGACAGTGGCTTCAGTGTACCAGACATCGATGGAGGAGGTCAGGATGGACTCAATGATGGCTTTATAGGCATTTATAATCAAGGACGTTGGTAGTTTGTACTTTTTGAGCTGACTGCAGGCAGTACAGTCTTTGTTGTGCTTTCTTAGTGAGAGGGGTGATGTTCAGCTCCCCTTGGCGATGGTGTTGCCCCGTCCACTGTGTTGACAGGGGAGCCCTCCAGGACAATGGGACAAAGGTCCGCTGGGCTTCTCCTAAAGTCCACTCTCATTTCCACTGTCTTGAGAGCATTGAGCTCCAGGTTGTTGAGGCTGTACCTAGACACCAGCCGGTCAATTTCCCCCTGTAGACGGTCTCGTCCCCATCAGAGTATAGTCCAGTAAGGGTGGTGTCATCTGCAAACTTCAGAGGTTTTACAGAGTGGTGACTGGAGGTGCAATTGTTGGTGTACAGAGAGAGAGAGAAGTGGGGACAGGACCCAACCTTGAGGGGAGCCAGTGTTGATTGTCAGAAGGTCCGACAGGTGCTTCCCCAACCTCACGTACTGCCTCCTGTTGGAAAGAAAACCACAATGTTTGAGTTACCAACAAAGGTCAATTTTTTACCCCCGCTTGAATATCGAATCATAGTGCCGGAGTTCCTGAAACAACTGATTTCCATGAGTAGCTCTAGGTTATCCTTCATATAAATAAAACATGTTTATTCATTGATGACTTTTTTGGTTAAGCAGTTTCTACAATATATTGTTTGTAATTCTTATTAATTTTGTTCTAAAATGTTTTGGCTCATTGTTTTTTACACCTAAGAACTCAATTCTGTCATGTTGTCTATAGATTGTCAGGACGTTGCAAACAAGGGCGCCAAGACAAGTGGCCTGTACTATGTGAAGCCATTGAAGGCTACCCAGCAGTTCCTAGTGTACTGCGAGATTGACAGCTTCGGACGCGGCTTCACCGTCCTTCAGAGGGTACGTGTTTTCTCCCACACAGGGACACCGTTGGGTTAATCACTGTATGAGGACCATGCATGATTCAGACCCATGACGCTCTAAGCCACTGGACGTTGAAACCAGGGCTGGGGGAACTCTTTTTCAACTATTTCACAAAGTAAACACTGGCAATGAACAACAAAACAAATGTATTTTTCTGTGGACTGACTCCGTTGGCTATTGACCAGAATCCTCTAGCCAGGTGAATACCATAACCACCTTTTACTTGCACCTGTATAGAGACGCGACGGCAGCGTGGACTTCAACAAGAACTGGGTGCAGTACAAGGAGGGCTTTGGCTATCTGTCCCCGGGCGACACCACTGAGTTCTGGCTGGGTAACGAGAAAATACACCTGCTCTCCACACAGGGGACTATCCCCTATGTACTAAGGATTCAGCTCACAGACTGGGATGGTAACAAGAAGTGAGTAACGATTTCCAGACCGGGAAGGAATCACTGCTCTCAAAGCCATGTGGATGTCATGTGGATATCATGTGGAGGTCATGTGGAGGACATGTGGAGGTCATGTGGAGGTCATGTGGGTGTCATGTGGGTGTCATATGGATATCATGTGGATGTCATGTGGAGGTCATGTGGAGGTCATGTGGCGGTCATGTGGGTGTGTCATGTGGATGTCATGTGGAGGTCATGTGGAGGTCATGTGGGGGTCATGTGGGTGTCATGTGGGTGTGTCATGTGGAGGTCATGTGGGTGTCATGTGGGTGTCATGTGGGTATTCACAGCTTTACCTGTTTGCTTGGATGTGTACCTATCTAATTATGAGGTGTTTAGGTTTTAAGCATTAGAAATGCGTCATATGGCCATATTCCACTATCATCTGTCCTCGCTCAAAGTTATCGTGGGTCTTGACATGTAGTAATTGACACATCGACGTTAAGAAGTTAAACTCCAGTTTGATAGAGTCAAATCCAACTCATTGCCATCTCACCAACAGCTTTATATACTTTCCTTCTCCATACAATCGATGAGATTAAAAATATCACGTCTACCTAAACGTTTGCCCCCGAATTTATCAGGTTCGCCGACTACACCATGTTCAAAGTGGGGCCTGAGGCGGACATGTACCGCCTGACCTACGGCTACTACCTGGACGGTGATGCCGGCGATGCGTTCGATGGCGTTGCGTTCAAAGAACACGTCGACAAGTACCACACCGCCCACAACGGCATGCAATTCAGCACGCCCGACAAGGACAACGACAAATACTCCGGGAGCTGTGCCCTGCAAGAAGGCACCGGTTGGTGGATGAACCGATGCCACGCTGCCCAGCTCAACGGAAAGTACTACCAGGGTAAGACCACAGACGGACGCACGCACGCGCCGCAGTTACGGCACAAACACACTTATTAATCACCATACGGTTGCACCACCAACACACGCGACAACATTTGGCGCACAGGTCGTTGCAAAAGTCGACCAACGTCGAGACGATTAAGGCGCCGCGTTTTCAAAACCTTTCTGAATCTCTCCGTCTGTCTTTCCCTCGACAGGTGGAAAGTACTCGGTGAAGGACAGCGGCGAGTCCGGTTACGATAACGGCATCATCTGGACCACCTGGCAAACCCGCTGGTACTCTCTGAAGGAGACCACGATGAAGATCATTCCCCTCAACAGGCTCACAATCGTGGAAGGTCAGCAGACCGGCGGGGTCAAGCAGTTGCAGGGCCTGGGCGACATCTGAAGCGAGTCTTTGACAGAACCTGTACTTCGAGTACGTCGGAATCCCGGGCTTTGTTTGCCCCGGGCACATATTACACCAAGTTCTAGACTTAAAAAGCACATTGGGATGTTTTTATTTTAAGCACGACTGACCTTAACCCTAATCTCTGTCTGGGGAACTGACCTTGCGTCTTGTGAGACCTTTGTTGTGTTTGTTCGAAACTTTTTTTTTTTCTTTCGTCCGCTTCCCTGAAATGTTGTCTACGATCGAATTGTGTTGTTGAATCTTGGAACATGGAACCCTTTAGCACCTTCTGTTAGAAAAATCCTGATCTCCTGTCCCTGGGGATTTGTCGTATGGGGGGGTTAGTTTAACCGATTAATAAATGTGATATTTCCTAATTGTAATATATGTGTATGTTCTTTTGTGCTGATTATTCATTCATCTGACCATGCCAGGATCTAACGTGCAAGTGTAGATCCAACTGACTGGGTTTATACTCGGGTCACACGACTGATATCTGTAATCACTCCAGGGCTATGCAAGAGACAGACGCATAGGTAGATCTAAAGCAATGTCTAATCATTTAAAACAAAAGCAACATTGCATACAAAACACTAGCCTACATGTAACAATGACGACTAAGGGCTGAGACATAAGAACCAAACTAAATACACAAGTAAAAGATGGAACAAGGTACAGGTAAAGAGAAACAGGTAAGCATGTTAGAACTGATTGACTGAGGGAAAGCAGGAAGAAAAGACCAAATAAAGGAGAGGGCATGACAAGACAAGACATAATACCATAACAGACACCTGTAACTAGTACTGGCTAGCAGGGTATGTTAAAAAAAAAAAATGTTTAAACTAAAACCTATTTACGACCTCAGTAAGCTACGTCATTAGGTATCAAGCCATGGTATCAGTTAAAAACGTGTTTAGGATTTAAAAGACCATGGCAATTTCTTTAGTTTAATGCTAATTCCAGTTTCACTTGTATGCATTAAATATGATGAATGATACAGCAATTTACACTATCATTCAAAAGTTTGCTGTCACTCAGAAATGTCCTTGTTTTCTATGAAAACATATTTGAAATGATTTTGATGAATAGGAAATATCACAAACATTTTAATTGAAATAATAATTGTCCTTCAAATTCGGGTTTCGTCAAAGTATCCTCCATTTGCAGCAATAACAGCCATGCAGATATTTGGCATTGTAGTTGTTGATTTGTTGAGGTCATTTAATGACATTTCAACACAGAGCTGGAGGACCGGTAAAACAATCCTCAAATGTTTTAAAAATCAAAGAAAGCCACGGCAGCAATCCATGACTCACGTAGTACTACGGACTACATACGACATACTTCATACGACATACTACATAATACATACTACTAGTACTACTATCTACTACATACTACATACGACATACGACCTACTACATACGACATACTACATACGACATACTACATAATACATACTACTAGTACTACTACCTACTACATACGACATACGACATACTACATACGACATACTACATAATACATACTACTAGTACTACATACGACATACGACCTACTACATACGACATACTACATAATACATACTACTAGTACTACTACCTACTACATACGACATACGACATACTACATACGACATACTACATAATACATACTACTAGTACTACTACCTATTACATACGACATACCACATACGACATACTACATAATACATACTACTAGTACTACTACATACTACTAGAACAAACAATAATCCATTCCGAGTTTTGAACAGGGCGAACTGAACATTTTTCCCAAATTAGAGGCAATGCAAAACAGCTGCCTCTAATTGGGTGTGAGTGTTTGGCTGTGTGTGTGGGTTTTAGGTTAGATGTATGTGTGAGTGTTTGGCTGTGTGTGTGGGTGTTAGGTTAGATGTATGTGTGAGTGTTTGGCTGTGTATGTGTGAGTGTTTGGCTGAGTGTGTGGGTGTTAGGTAAGATGTATGTGTGAGTGTTTGGCTGTGTGTGTGGGTGTTAGGTTAGATGTATGTGTGAGTGTTTGGCTGAGTGTGTGGGTGTTAGGTTAGATGTATGTGTGAGTGTTTGGCTGAGTGTGTGGGTGTTAGGTTAGATGTGTGAGTGAGTGTTTGGCTGAGTGTGTGTGGGTGTTAGGTTAGATGTATGTGTGAGTGTTTGGCTGAGTGTGTGGGTGTTAGGTTAGATGTATGTGTGAGTGTTTGGCTGAGTGTGTGGGTGTTAGGTTAGATGTGTGAGTGTTTGAGTGAGTGTGTGAGTGTTTGGGTGAGTGTGTGAGTGTTAGGTTAGATGTGTGTGAGAGTGTTTGGCTGTGTGCGTGAGTGTTAGGTTAGATGTGTGTGAGAGTGTTTGGCTGAGTGCGTGAGTGTTAGGTTAGATGTATGTGTGAGTGTTAGGTGTGTGGTGGGTTTACCTATGAAGGGTGTGTATGGATGATTGTTTGTCTTGGTGTAAACACATTTTATGTCAACATTACCGAAACATTACAAGCCATTTGCATGACGCCAACTGAAAGTTTGCCAATTAAAACATTTCGTAAAATACTCCACTGCACTACAGACAATCAAGAGAGTAACAATATTATTATTATATTATTACATTTACTCCTATGTACATGATGGGTACTATGAAGGTGACCTGGATTTGGAATTTTAATTATTTCTTAACAGGTCGATTAACTGGTAGAAATATCTTATTGGTATTATTGAAGATGTGGTGGATCTGAAAACGCATCATCATGGCATTTTTATCTGTACTGATAGTGCTTTCTCTTAAAAAACAACTGTTGACATGCATCTGTTTTGTGGACTGCATTGTCAATTGACTCATTAAGAAAATAATATTTACAGTGTAAATTTCAGTTAATTTAAAATATCATATACAGTTGGTAAAATTGACATGTTTTTGTCCGAACATAAAACATTGCAACATCTAGATTTGTGTTTTGAATGAGGGCAAATTCAAAGGTAAAGGATTAGACAAATATTAATCAATGTTCTGTGTGCTCTTGTTTCCAGAGGTATCACAATGCACTGTTGCCTCATATTTGAACATAAAATCAGGGAGAAAATCCAAACAGACACTTTGAACTGTTTGAGTGTCATTTGCACACAGAATAAACAATGACACTCTGAATAGGCATCTTGAGTAGCTCAGTGGGGGAGTGGAGTGTGAAGTACAGATATCCAGGATAGGTCATTATAGGTTTCTAATTTGTATATTATTTATTATAGGGTTACACCCAATGGGGGTGTACAGCAATGCAGAATTAAACTGTCAATTATTATGCAACCGTAGTAGGAACGTGTGTCCACTGGGCGGCGCTAGTCGTTTGATTCAGGGGGGAAATGAACCCGGAAACAAACACATGACCTCAGTTGTTTATATCCGGTGCATTTGGACGTCGACCATCAATTGCGTTTGTTTAGCGAGAGCTGAAGTTCCGGGCAGATCTGTTTCACGACTAGTTTTACAGATTGTCGCGCTTTCTGGATAAATAACATTAGACATGACTGAGGTTTGGCTCATTTGGTACATTTATATGTCAATGTAACTGAAGCACAAATAGTAAAGTTCCCAGCCCAGACACGCCGCTAGTTGGCAACGTTGTGGTAACAAAAACATAGCATATGACTGTGAATTATACTAATATACTTAATTAATGTGTGCTTGAATGTTTTTAGTCTATTCCGATGATTGCAGTTAGCCAAGTTGAGCCTGCATAAAATAATATAATAATAATGTATTTATTGGAGCTCAGTTAGATTTAAGGTTTACCTACAACGGTAATGTGTATAGCTACTGGTTAGCCATGTGTATAATTTGTGTGGTAAGTAATTTTTTCTTGTCTCTTGCAGGATGTACAGAAGCACTCCGTGCACACGCTCGTGTTCAGGTCACTCAAGAGGACTCATGATATGTTTGTTGCTGATCACGCCAAGCCAGTCGCGTTAGATGACACAAGGTACTCTCGATTTGAACACCAACATGCCTTCCTTGGTTTTACATTCATCCGTTTCTCTGTTATTTGTGCGCGTGTGTGTGCCTTTAGTCTATATATGCTTTCTGACTGAATGTGTGTCTTTTTTTAAGATGCAATCTTGCTGTTAACCAAACGTGCGTCAATCTGGGTGTCTGTATGTGCCATTTTCACGTCTTTAACATGTGTCCATTTATCCATTCGTAGTCACAAAGTAAAGATGTCCGCGAAGCTGAAGGCTGACTACGGTGCCATTCTACACATGCCTGTATTGAAAGAGGGCAAAGACAGGCCCCTCGGGTCTGACCTGCACAGCACTAAGAACTACGGCCAACCAGGTATGGGTTGACATCACAAATAATTCCATTAAACTTATGCATCAACCTCCAGCAATTGCTTCTTATGTAAACTCACTTCGTCTTCCCTGCAGATGATCCAGAATACCTGATTACTGGAACCCACGCATACCCCTCCGGACCTGGTAATTGCAACCGCTTTACGACAGTCTTGTTGTCTAGGCCACTGTCTCCAGTGCAGTACTGTTGTCTAGGCCACTGTCTCCAGTGCAGTACTGTTGTCTAGGCCACTGTCTCCAGTGCAGTACTGTTGTCTAGGCCACTGTCTCCAGTGCAGTACTGTTGTCTAGGCCACTGTCTCCAGTGCAGTACTGTTGTCTAGGCCACTGTCTCCAGTGCAGTACTGTTGTCTAGGCCACTGTCTCCAGTGCAGTACTGTTGTCTAGGCCACTGTCTCCAGTGCAGTACTGTTGTCTAGGCCACTGTCTCCAGTGCAGTACTGTTGTCTAGGCCACTGTCTCCAGTGCAGTACTGTTGTCTAGGCCACTGTTTCCAGTGCAGTACTGTTGTTTACGCCACTGACTCCAGTGCAGTCTTGTAGCTTAGGCCACTGACTCCAGTGCAATCGGTAGCATAGGCCAGTGTTTCCAGCGCAATCAGTAGCATAACCCAGTGTATCCAGTGCAATCGGTAGCATAGGCCAGTGTATCCAGTGCCATCGGTAGCATAGGCCAGTGTATCCAGTGCAATCGGTAGCATAGGCCAGTGTATCCAGTGCAATCGGTAGCATATGCCAGTGTTTCCAGTGCAATCGGTAGCATATGCCAGTGTTTCCAGTGCAATCAGTAGCATAGGCCAGTGTTTCCAGCGCAATCAGTAGCATATGCCAGTGTTTCCAGTGCAATCAGTAGCATAGGCCAGTGTATCCAGTGCAATCAGTAGCATAGGCTAGTGTCTGCACATATACTGCTGCAACATGTGTTCAGCTCAGAAGTTTATAGTAAAAATGTATTATGTTGATGTGTTTATCTCAATCTTGCCTTTTGATTTCATACCTCGCTGATGTAATAATTCCCTGTGTGTCCTCAGGTGTGGCACTCACAGCCGACACTCAAATGCACAGGAACCCCAGTGAGGGGGGTGTACATTCCTTGGCTTTGGCCCTGCCTCCATCACAAGCCAGGTACTTCCCAATTTTTCATGACATCCAAGTATCCAATTCTCCTGCAACACTGCGTCTTGTTCTATGCCTCCAGATGAAACGTAGTTGGAGGTCACAGGGTTTAAAGCAGCGCGACATCCCAGTTCGCATCATGGTATCGGATTAGCACACAACCGGCGTTAATTTCGTTTTTCTCGGCGTTCCAGGCTGGACGCCAGTCGCACGGCAGCCGGGATCACGGACATCCACAGGGTCGCAGGAGGAGCAGAGAGGTCACATGCGTCTCACTCGCACGCCATGGTAGGAAACCCGCCGGTACGACCCTTCCAAACGTCAACAAGTCGCCGCCGCTATTAACGCTACTTTTGTTTGGCTTGTTCTAGTCGCTTCTGGAAGGAGGCGGCACCAAAAACTCCACCCTCATGGTCAGGAAAGCCCCGACTATGCCTAAGCCCCAGTGGCACGCACCATGGAAGCTGTTTCGGGTGAGAACGTTGTTTCGTCACGTCAAACGCTGCACAGGACTAAATCAAATCACTTGGCACTGCTGGGCCCAGCGCAATGTTGATTTTGGAGAACTCTATAGACTGTTAAAAATGATATTCAAAAGACTGGGTTTCCGGGACCTGTGAGTTGTTATGCTTTTAGGGGCATTGAACTGTTCTGAACTATGAGCATTACAGGAGTAGCCGCTATTCCTTCCAAGGGCACGATCTACCCCTCAGAAAAACACCCTAATAGAGATGGAAGAGCCCAGCAGCTTTTCTCGTAACTTCACCATAAGACCATAGGTTTTGTTTCTTCCTTACAGGTCATCAGTGGTCATCTGGGCTGGGTGAGGTCCATTGCGGTAGAGCCCGGCAATCAATGGTTTGTGACTGGTGCCGGCGACAGAACCATTAAGGTAAGTGCGGCGACTGGTCTTACAGTGTGTAAACTCATCACACAGTTTAAAGGGGACAGATGTTACAGGGACTATGCCAACTCTGGGTTATTGTCGAGATAATAAAATATCTCGACAATCTGTTGTCGAGTAGATATTATAGTTTGGCGTGGAATTGTTTTGTGTCATACTAGGGTTTGATCGGGTCGGTCCTTACACGGATTCCACATTAGCTAAAAAAAGAAAGTTAAATCCTACATTTGTCTAGGAAAAATTGAATAAATGTTTGTGACGTTAGTTCAGATATCCAGACAACCAAGTATTAGGACTCCTATATTATTATCAGTTCGAAGAAAGTCGGACATCCTTCTCAGATCTAGGATCAGCCAGTAGTCCAATCGTGATGCCCGAGCCCCATTGTTTTTTTCGATCCACTCCACAGATCTGGGACCTGGCCAGCGGGAAGCTGAAGCTCTCGCTGACCGGACACATCAGCACAGTCCGCGGTGTGGCCGTGAGCACGCGCAGCCCCTACCTGTTCTCATGTGGTGAGGACAAGCAAGTCAAGTGCTGGGATCTGGAGTACAACAAGGTAACTGCTCCAATAACGTTAAATCACACACGCACCCGTTTCACCGGGCCAGTTGGAGCAGTTTGTTTAAAGAAAAGGACGATTTGGTTAAACGCTTTTCTCTAAATGTTTAAAGTACGGGGGGAAATGTGAGCGAAAGTAACTGAAGACATGAGTCCTGTGCTTGGAGTACTGTGGAGTCAAAGACAATGAAATATAAAACATGCAGATGTTTTCCCAAACTTCTGTGATCCCACGCTAAAATAAGCTTTACATTTTACAAATTACTAAGTTTGTAAGATCATATAAATCATATTAAACGAGAGGGTAACTACGGCGACAAGAGATGCCAAATATCGATATATGTGCACTACAGTGTGTGTTCTCGTGCGTTTGCGCTTCTGTAGTTTGATCTGCCTCGCATGCGTTTCAGCTCTGTACCGTTTGTCCGTATTAACTCTGTGTTCCCCAGGTGATCAGGCACTACCACGGCCACCTCAGCGCCGTGTACGACCTGGACCTCCACCCCACCATCGACGTGCTGGTCACGTGCAGCCGGGATGCCACGGCCCGGGTAGGCATCGCCAACGGCACCACCACGAGTTCCAGTACTTCGTCCTTGTTTGAAGTGCCCTGAGTTTCATGTTTAACCCTCGTCTCTAGGTGTGGGATATCCGGAGCAAAGCTAACGTGCACACCTTGTCCGGACACACCAACACCGTGGCCACAGTCCGTTGCCAAGCTGCCGAGCCTCAGATCATCACAGGTACACTTCCGTTTAAACTCCTCTACGTGTTCTTATTTTGACATCGTTATCATCGGCAGCATATCATATGCTGGCGTGTCGTCGTCGATACGTTGTTTTGTGAGCTGGCCCTGAGAGAAGCCAGAGCGAAGGTCTCAAGCATTTTATGAAACCTTCTCACAAGACGAACATGTCGGATGAAAGCGGATTGTGCTGTGACACTATGGACGTGACCCTGGCTTTTTCATCACAGGGAGCCACGACTCGACCATCCGGCTCTGGGATCTGATAGCTGGGAAAACCAGAGCCACACTCACTAACCACAAGAAGTCGGTCAGAGCGCTGGCCCTACATCCCAGACAGTAGGTCAAATCCTTATAGGAGGCTAACCATGACTTCACCAAATCCCAGAGTTGGACAGCTTTTATTGCCGCCTTCATGCCGTGACGGCCTTTACCGTTGGTCGGCTGTATGTTTCAGGTATACCTTCGCTTCCGGTTCGGCCGACAACATCAAGCAGTGGACGTTCCCCGACGGCAACTTCATTCAGAACCTCTCCGGGCACAACGCCATCATCAACGCCATGGCGGTCAACTCTGATGGCGTGCTGGTGTCTGGAGGTTTGAGAATCGTCCTTCGCTTTTACCCAACTGAAAGTTCTTTCCGTATTTAGATTTGCGTTGTTCATAGTTTATTACATTTAATAATTTAGAAGGTGCTTTACCTAGTAATGGGTAACAAACAACGTTGCAATGTTTGAGTTGGGCGAAGATATTGACTGCTGAAGCTGATAGCAGGACGACTTATTCTTCCACGCTGCCATCCAGCACCAACATGTAGACGTTCGTTGTAGCAACAGCTTCTCCCCTGGGCTTACTGTTTGTCTCTGTTAGCTGACAACGGTACCATTCACCTGTGGGACTGGCGGACGGGCTACAACTTCCAGCGGATCCATGCCGCAGTGCAGCCCGGCTCGCTGGACAGTGAATCCGGCATCTTCGCCTGCGTGTTCGACAACTCTGAGAGCAGGCTGATCACGGCGGAGGCCGACAAGACCATCAAGGTGTACAAAGAGGACGACACGGCGGTAAGAGAGGCGTTACTTCTGGACCCTTTGTTTCCACAGGTTTCGGTTTTTCAGATGAGACATGATTCGGGCGTTTTTATTCCGACTGGCTTGATAGGGGGCGGGGCGTTTATTAAATCGGTTAATACGAGATAATTACTGAGAAGTCGCTCATGGAAACTGAGGTTGAATTTCTCTCTTTCAGACCGAGGAAAGTCACCCAATCAACTGGAAACCCGAGATCCTCAAAAGGAAAAGATTCTAGTTTTTCTGGGCAAAAAATGTTGCCAGATTGTTGTCAATACTATTTTCCCGTTTTTTTAATAAGAATATTCACATAAGAAAGAACATTTTAAATGACCATGCATTGTACGCGTCTGCATTTATATTCGCTAAACAAAGATGCTGTCGATTTTATTTTCATTCTACTTTACATTAAGTACTATCTTCAATGTACAATGTCAGTCCCGCAAAGCAGCCGTTTTACACTGACCAAAAGCTTGTTGTTAATGATGACCGCTCTCTCGTAGCTGTGGTCACACCTGAGCATCGTGTGAACATGCCATGGTGTTGTCTCCACAAGTCCTGGCAACCGAAATGGACGTGGTCCTCATAAGATGCATCTGTATTTGTATTGCTCCAACAGAATAGCAACTGTACATACAGTGGAAATGAAACCCTTCATAATAAACAAAACGGTCATAAAATAATATCTACTGTGTTTAATAAGAGGTTGTGTCAGAAACTCACTCACTCACCCGAGTAAGCGTTGGTGACAACATTCCGATGTATGTTTGCAATCATTTCCTTTTATTTCCTACCGATGTACCTTGTTAATTTTATTTGGGCTAACCGTGACTCTCAGTGATAAGGACCAGAAAGTAGGATAGCGGAACCCCCCGTCCAGGCTTCCTCAGGTTAGGTGTCCTGTGTCGTGGCCCCTCTTCCAGGTCATCCTCTTCATTGCACTAAGGCCCCTTCAGTATTATCAGATGACCAGCATTGAAGTAGATCTTTGCCTCCAGAGAATACACCTCTCAAAGTGGTCCTCACACTCATCTGCACTGTTGAAGGAAATTAGGTACATTTGTCTCAAACCCTAGTATGAGACAGTACTGGTTGCGCACATTTTAAGTGCAGTTCTGTTTACTTGTAGGCATACACATTTTCTGGGGATATTGAACATTAAAAGCTGTATCGCGATATCACTATGACGTGTGAGGGTGAAATTCCATGAAGTCTGGTAATGATATAACTTCACATCCCACAAATTGTATCACAAGCTATTTTACTTTGTATTCTGTGTGGTAAATCTGAAATAGCATGGCGCAGATTAGCATCGCGGCTAGCATTATGTACTTTTAATTAGTTTTCGCGTGCCGATTTGCTTTGGTCCGTTTTTTAGTCCCACTCCGTCCCTGGGTAGTAGGTATCAGCTGGCTTGTTTAAAGTCCCATTCATTAAAGCTGTATAGTATTGCAATCGAAGTTCGCACTAATTCTACAATTGGAAATTCTAGTCAAATGCACCTAGTTCTTATCCAAGGGATTATGTTATACTGAATATTTACCATCCTTGTGCCAAATGTCTGTCTCAATCCGCGCTCACTAGAGTACAAAGGTATAGGGAAAACGTGACATGGATTTCAGGAGAAATGACTTTCGTAAATGTATAGTGGTAAAATAATAACACATGGGCCATCGAACTGAGGTGCTGGAATGTTCCTCTTTCTGCAGGTGCCACTGCTTGCGAGAAGCAATTAGTAATAAAACAGTTGTGATTTTACAAAACACCCAGCCTGAACCCGGCAGAGCACACAGCACCAAGGAAAGACTCCCTGATGGGTCGAATTTAGGAAGAAATCTAGAGAGGAACCAGGCTCTGAGCGGTAGCCAATGCTCTTCTGGCTGAAGTTATGATAGTTTAGTGTCATGATTATTTTAATGCAATTTTTAAACGCAGAGTCTTAACAGAATAGTCCAGGTCAAATACTGCTAAAGTGCAGCTAAGCTGAAGAGGGAGACTAACCCGGTCAAGAGGCCCCAATGGGCATTGCGGCCAGGCTGTGCATCCCTTAAGCCAGGACATAATGATGAGGTCACTGGCTTAATGCTAGAGTAGTCTCAACATCCTCTCTGAGGTTGTATTGGGCTTGATAAAGCACAGCTGAATTTTGTTGGGGGGGTTCACTACACCAGGCAAGCACGAGTGCTGGGAAGCAAAATAAAACACACCTTGGTCTGACATGGGCTACATCCTAGCTAACACATCACAATAACAAGTGTTGATTTTCACTTACTTTGTAGTTTTATTCTTGAATATTTATATTGTGTTTTATTATTGGGTATTCGTGTAGATTGTCCCACGTAGAACTTCCACACAGCTCCCACAGACAAAAAGTAGAACTTGCACTTGTTTTTTTAATTAGTTGTTATCCACAAGTTTCCATCAAATACAACAGTCAACATCATTCTCTGTTTCTATTGACGCAGTATTACAAACTTATGAAAGTTATGAATCAATGTTGCCACAATTTATGGATTGTCAGTTATGATAATGCATGTGCTTGTAAATGTTATGGGCTTAATGGACCTGGATTTTATAAATTACGCTAATATAAAAATAGCTGTATCAGAGTTAAAGGCTCTCATTTGATCCACAGAAGTAACATAATCCTGTTAACTGATTTAACGCCTTGCACGAATGAAGAACAAAAACACAGCTACATTTAAAAATAGCAATGTAACAAATGCATGTCACGCGAATCAGTGTTTGTAGACACAAATAAACGTTTAAATAATCCCTCACAAAAGTTAACTCGTAGAGGCTTTATATATATATATATATAAAATAGCACCAAACTACCCCAGCAATATTATGACACACGTTATTTTGTTACATCGAGAATTCTTACAAAAGACATTGTGCTTAAAATAGACAAAACATTCACATCAAGTTTGCATTAAAAAATAAAACACACGTTATGAAAATATTGTAGTTCCTGGCACTGGAGTGTTGGTAAACTGTTCACACAGGAACTCAATTGAAACATCAGATATCCCTTTTGGCGTCCATCCATCTTCAGACTACGTTTGGTCAAGCCACGGTCCCTCCTCCGCCAGTCTACAACAGATGTGGTGTTGAATCTTAAAACTGCCAATATTGGTGTCATGAATTAAAGCATAAGGCTATGGTCCAAATGATGGAGGGAAATTAATGTAACATGTGTTTGAAAGGCGCCAATTACTCACCATGGGGGTCATTTCCCGATTGTCTCCAACTCCTCCGGGCCGTTTCAGTCCCGCCATTTTCCTACTGTCCTCTACAAACTCCTAAAGAGAGAAGGAGGAGGAAGTGACATCTGCATTGAGATGGTAGGGCAGGCATCGTTTATCTGTTTAGCTAGAATATATAGCCAGCATACAGGCAGATCCTCACACACAAACACTTGCATATGGATTTTCCCCACAGTCTCTCTATTCCTCTCACCATGAGGGCCTTGTCCATGTAGTACTCTCTGCCGAGGCTGCCGTCGTTGTGCTTGGTGTCCACGGCGAAGCAGAGGAAGAGCACGTCCACCACCACCTCGAAGACGGACAGGAAGCAGTGAGCCACCAGCCAGGCGAACAGGCAGACGATCAGAAGAGGGAACACCCACACCGTGTAGTCACGCTGGTAGTTCAGAGACAGCACCCCGACGAACGCTGTGAAGGAGACGACAAGCACCTGGAGGGGGTGGGGGGGTTGTAAGATACTACATTCCTGAAAACCAGATGTTTCCAGTTTCTCGCGACGGCTGAGAGTGTGACAACCGTGAGACAGGAAATGTCACCGACGCCTACCTTTCCCAGGAAGAGGACAAAGTCCCCCACGGTGTTGATGGCAGCCACTCGAAGGGCGTTCTCTACCAGGATGACGAAGGCGTCGCGGGCCGACGTACAGAAACTAGTGTTGTTGATTGCCGTTGCCGTGTACGCGTTCTGTGGTAAATACAAACAGACAAGCAATGTGACTGATTCATGCTCAAATGTGTATGAATGCAATTTGAAAACACGGTAAACAGTAGAATAGGACCTCCTTTATTCATAAAGCACTTTCAAAAATCAGGTTACAATGTGCTACACAATAGCATAACAAGAAAAAGATATTCAGAAAATAAAAACGTTAAAAAAAGTAAAACCAGGAAAGACTTTCCGAAAACATCTTCTTGTACTCAAGATCAAGTCGTCAATGTTCATTAATGATTATTAGTGACATAAAAATGTTAGCTAGCATGTAATTAAATAGCATGTCATTAAATAGCATGTCTTACCATTTTGTCCAAATACATTACATTTCCTTCTTAATTTGTTTTACATGTTCTTTTATGAAGTGTCCTAAAAAATTGTCGCTACCTTTCCTGTCTTCTGGTAAAAAAAAAAGATTACATTTTTTTAATCGAAAAATATATTGTTTAACCTCAACAACGTTGGTTGGCTAGCTGAAAGGATATATTTATTAGCAAAACAAGCTGTTGTTTTCTAGTGCATTTAAATCTTAATAGGATATAGTTCTTAAGACTGCTAGAAATGGTCAATCGTAGGGAGTGGCGCAGTAAGTGTGTCGTTAACCTGATATAATCAACATCTTACATGAAAGGTACATCAGAACACTTACCTGATTCAGGTATGTCAGACACTTCTGCAGGCACCACAAGCAGCAGATGCAGGCTTTTAGCATACAGCGAGCGCATGCATTCTCCTACAAATGGAAAATAGTACAAAACATTCTCAGTTAGTCTGCAACCTTTTTCTGGCTTTTCTTGATAAATTGATTGAAGCTAAATTAAGTACTGTAATAAGGCTCAATCTGGGTAGTTCTGGGTAATTAATGGCTAAATCTGCAAATATTGCAAGGTGTATTTCAAATTCTGTTACGTTGTCTGATAACATGTCACTAGCTTGCAATCTGTCAAATTTAACTTTTTGTGTTTGCCATTAATTGATTTGACAAGATAAAAAGAAATTATAAAAATAACACTAATTCACAATTGAAACTGGTCCTCCTTAAGAATGTATAATTACACTTCAGGTGATTCTGACTCGATAGCACTTTTATGTCCGATACGATAACGATACTGCAACCTTGATCATCTGCAGATACCATCTTTACCCTCCTAAACAGCAAAGCTGTTAATAACACATTTGTTTAGATGCTTAACCAAACCATCTAATCTCACGTAATAGCTAGCTGTGTCCACCTGACAGTGGTTGCTTGTCTCACGACACACCTCTCTTTACAGCATGTCGCTCAGTGCATTTACATCATAGGATAATGGATCGTATCGGTATGTTATATTTGGGGGGGGGGCGATATATCTGATCCAGTGCTTTTGGCCATTATCGGAACGATAGTATCGAATCGGCCCGATAAGGGCCAAAAGCGTTGTATTAGACGTCGCCCGAACAATAACAACGTACCGATACGCGTCCCTAACTCTAACGACACAACGAGCCCCTTATTCTCGGTTGTGAGGACGGGTGAGCGAGCTAATACAAGTGATAAAGGACGTACCTTTCCTTGGAGCTGGTTGTGGATGTAGGTGAGAATGAGACGAGGGATCTCCACCAGGGTGATAATGAACGAGCCTTTGGCCACCGTGCCCAGGTGGTAGCGGGCCAGTCGCATCATGGATGAAATGATCGGAGTCAGGGGCATCTGAGATTTATTCCTGTCAGTCACCAGAAGATACAGGAAACCAAGAGTTAGAAGTAGTCCCATCAAACAGTGAAACAGACCTGGGTTGACTTATGTGAGGTGGCGTTGGTTGTGTGTGAAAATCAGGGAATAGGTACAGAGGAGTTGTTTCCCTAATGTTAAGCATCGCCTCTCTTGAAAAATAAACTATCCGAGGATTATGGCAGTGCACTGATTTAACACGCACACAATAAAACACAAAAAAGCACAGCTCAAAGCTGTGGCAGCCATCTTACAGTTCTGTGCCAGGCATTAACAACCAAGTGTATCGTCCATACTGGAAAGGAAAACCGATATTTTACATCATGTACATTTCACCTGTCGTTACACAACATCTGCACTGACCTGGTGAAATAGTAGGTGACCACAGCTCCGGATATAGTCATCTGCTGGCATGCCAGGATGAACTGGCTTATCCAGATGAGGCCCACGGCATGGTACCAGACCATGTACCGCAGAGGACCAGATATTTGGTACTCCACCATACCGGTCGCCTCATCCACCAATGGGCTGCCTGTGTGGTCATAAGTGGTTAATGGTCAGTCTCCATATTCTGCACTGGGCTGCCTGTGTGGTCACATGTGGTTATGGTTAATGGTCAGTTTCCACATTCTGCACTGGGCTGCCTGTGTGGTCAGAAGTGGTTATGGTTAATGGTCAGTCTCCATATTCTGCACTGGGCTGCCTGTGTGGTCACATGTGGTTAATGGTCTGTCTCATGCTGCACTGGGCTGCCTGTGTGGTCACATGTGGTTATGGTTAATGGTCAGTTTCCACATTCTGCACTGGGCTGCCTGTGTGGTCAGAAGTGGTTATGGTTAATGATCAGTCTCCATATTCTGCACTGGGCTGCCTGTGTGGTCAGAAGTGGTTATGGTTAATGGTCTGTCTCCATATTCTGCACTGGGCTGCCTGTGTGGTCAGAAGTGGTTAATGGTCTGTCTCATGCTGCACTGGGCTGCCTGTGTGGTCACATGTGGTTATGGTTAATGGTCAGTCTCCTCATTCACCACTGGGCTGCCTGTGTGGTCATATGTGGTTAATGGTCAGTCTCCATATTCTGCACTGGGCTGCCTGTGTGGTCACATGTGGTTAATGGTCTGTCTCATGCTGCACTGGGCTGCCTGTGTGGTCACATGTGGTTATGGTTAATGGTCAGTCTCCATATTCTGCACTGGGCTGCCTGTGTGGTCACATGTGGTTATGGTTAATGGTCAGTCTCCATATTCTGCACTGGGCTGCCTGTGTGGTTACATGTGGTTATGGTTAATGGTCAGTCTCCATATTCTGCACTGGGCTGCCTGTGTGGTCAGAAGTGGTTAATGGTCAGTCTCCATATTCTGCACTGGGCTGCCTGTGTGGTCACATGTGGTTAATGGTCTGTCTCCATATTCACCACTGGGCTGCCTGTGGGGTCACATGTGGTTATGGTTAATGGTCAGTCTCCATATTCACCACTGGGCTGCCTGTGTGGTCATATGTGGTTAATGGTCAGTCTCCATATTCTGCACTGGGCTGCCTGTGTGGTCACAAGTGGTTAATGGTCAGTCTCCATATTCTGCACTGGGCTGCCTGTGTGGTCACATGTGGTTAATGGTCAGTCTCCATATTCTGCACTGGGCTGCCTGTGTGGTCACAAGTGGTTAATGGTCAGTCTCCATATTCTGCACTGGGCTGCCTGTGTGGTCACATGTGGTTATGGTTAATGGTCAGTCTCCATATTCTGCACTGGGCTGCCTGTGTGGTCAGAAGTGGTTAATGGTCTGTCTCCACATTCTGCACTGGGCTGCCTGTGTGGTCACATGTGGTTAATGGTCTGTCTCCATATTCACCACTGGGCTGCCTGTGGGGTTACATGTGGTTATGGTTAATGGTCAGTCGCCTCATTCACCACTGGGCTGCCTGTGTGGTCACAAGTGGTTAATGGTCTGTCTCCACATTCTGCACTGGGCTGCCTGTGTGGTCACATGTGGTTAATTGTCTGTCTCCACATTCTGCACTGGGCTGCCTGTGTGGTCACATGTGGTTATGGTTAATGGTCAGTCTCCTCATTCACCACTGGGCTGACTGTGTGGTCACATGTGGTTATGGTTAATGGTCAGTCTCCATATTCTGCACTGGGCTCACTGTGTGGTCACATGTGGTTATGGTTAATGGTCAGTCTCCACATTCACCACTGGGCTGACTGTGTGGTCACATGTGGTTATGGTTAATGGTCAGTCTCCATATTCTGATCACAGGGCTGCTTCCATGAGTACACATCTTAGGTTAGGGTGTCAATGTCATTAATTCAGCCAGAAGAGGACTGGCCACCCCTCAGAGCCTGGTTTCTCTCTAGGTTTCTTTAAAAAATCTGTCCATGTAGGGAGTTTTTCCTAGCCGCTGTGTATCAACTTGATGGTGCATGCTCTGTCAGGTTTCAGGCTTGGTGTTCGTAACAACTGTCGTTGTTTAAAGAGCTTTATAAAATCTATTTGATTTGATTATTTGAAGTGCCCTGTTCAAATGTCTTTGTGTGATTTGCTCATTTTGGGTGTACATCTAAATATTGATACAGCTGCAGTATCACTATATTTTAGAGAGAGAAACGCTACATTTCTGCCCAAATCTTTTATATTTCCTATAACCCCTTTCGAAATCTGAATGTAGACCAGAACACAATAGCATTCAGGCACAGATCGTACGCAGGCTGGCAGGGAAATTTAGTGGGCAGACAAATTCTACAGACACATGCCGTCGTGGGTTATCCTTTGATCTCGTGCTCAAAGCATCACCCACGGCGCCAGACTGACCCACGCCCGGTTTGGAATGAAACATCACCCGATAAAAAAAACAAGGAGTACATAGGAACAAACATTTTCATAGTTCCACTTTACATTTTGCCATCAGAACAATGACTTTCCCCCAGTGGTCCAATTGATATTGAAAATCATAAACCAGAACCTAAACATCAGCTAATGAATAAATCAACATCAAAACAGAGTCCTGACCTGCAGTACCGAGGAAGAGGAAGACTCCGAGCCAGGACACCCAGAAGAGCATGAGGGAGAGGAAGGTCCAGAAAGGCTGCACGGCTAGCAGGGGCAGGTGGACGAAGACTTTCCCCGCCACGTGGAACAGTGCGATGGTCAGTGCCACGCGCTTCCGCATGAAGAACATCAGCAGCAGCAGGACGACCTGAACGCAGAGACAACAGGTGACGCCAGGTGGCGAAAGGGGGTTCACCGGAAATAGATGTCATGACCAATCTGGTCACTTGTCAGACGCCGTTGACGGCGAGCGTCCGGCGCTGATTATCACAATACGCTATCAGCACGGGGGCACAAACCGCACGCCCGCACACATACCGTGAAGATGGTCGCCCCAATGGCGTACACCAACAACGCCTGGATGTTCCCCGTGGCCACCTGCTGTTGGGGTGTTAAGTTAGTGGCCTGGTCACTCAGGTTGATCTTGTGGTCCGCGTAGAGCCACCAAAGAACCCCAGTCCCCCCTGGAACACAGGAACCAAACCGTTTGGGTTGACACCGGGTTCTGGCATAGTTAGAGTAATATCAAACGCAGGAACATCTAACAGGGTTTGGGGATCGGGTGCAGACTGCGGTCAGTACCGAGGCAACAGTGGGCTTACCTATTGAGACCAGGATCACGAGGATAGTGATGATCCAAACCAGAACGACGGAGATGTAGCGAATCACCACCATCAGAATCATGGAGAGGACTACAGACAGAGGAGACAGGCGATGGGTGACGTAGTTACAAACAAGGATTGGAACAGACCTAGAACTGCCCGGATGTGATTAATCAAAGTGCAGAAAAAGCCAGGCAATATCATGTAGAGGTAATATAAGCGTGCCGAGTACCTAATGCCAGAACACAGAGGCCCATAATGATCTCCTTGCTGGCCATCACTCCCGCGACGACCCTGTTTAGCGTGCTGTTGTCGGCGACGAAGGCGGCGGTGGAGAACTGGGTGAAGCACGAGATGTCCGTCGGCGTACAGCGGTTAAAGATGGGAAGGGACTTGCTGCAAAACCGGAGAGGGACGAGGGAAAAGCGTTACCAGCGGTCTCGTTAGCAGACAAGGAGATCTAGTGGATATTTACATCGGCAGAGTCTGTCAGGACAACTGTCTGATATGACAGAACGTGCGTTTGTTCATCGACAAACGTCACTGGAGTGAGATGTTTGTATTTGGTACCTCGGCAGAACAGGAAGTTTGGGGCACTTTGCGGACCGCTCGGAATGACCAGTATACCTAGACACGGGAATGTCGTAGGTGCAGAGTTCCGACCCTACAAAATGAAATAAAATTTAAAATATATAGATATATATGGGGAAATGTACTGGAGTCCATTATTGCCCTTAAAATCGAATGTAAACAAGACATGCGTACGGTGGAGTGTTGCTCACCGTTTTGCAGAGCGAACATTTTGACATCGGCGTACGTCTTGAGCTCAATGTCGGGACATTTGGACACACAGAGAGCCGTGGACCTGATCTTCCTGTTCAAAATGTCAATGTTGCAGGGATCCAGGAAGAATACATACCTGGAAGAGACCCACTGTTAGGAAGCCTTCAAGTGTTTACCGTCCTGAGCAGTAACGTCTATTGTGCAGACAGACACTTTAAGATGTCCTCTTGTAAGGTGTTTGGTGTGAATACCACTGAGTGGGTCATTTAAGCAGTTTGTCTCATGGTGCCTATTGATTTTATCAGCCTGACACACACAAATCATGATAAAACCGTGACCATTTTGTTTAGCCCATCTGTTAGGAAATGAATGCCAGTGTGGACTGGAACTTCAGTCATTAGCAAGCTATTTGAGAGCGCCACTAAACATCAAGCTCAATGTCTTATTCTTTGTCTGTTGTTGCATTCTTCCAGTTCGCAGTACAAAGACGCGACACATCTCCCTACATTTGTTTTCATAGTAGACGTGTTGACATAGTTTGAGTAAAATGTGATGTGGGATACAGCTGAGGGAACAGTCACATCTCTGTCGCCACAACGCCTCCGCTGCCCTTCAGACAAATTGTAAACGGGCAACCAGCCCGGTTTAATAAGCCAAGCCCATTGTCTTGCTGAGACCGTGTCTCAATACTGTGAGAAGTGAAAGTCACTGACCGAGCACAACAAACGGTCAATGTCTGTATCATTAGTTGAGTTTAACCTACAAATTTTAGGGTTGGTCTTTAGTTTAACCATTTTCCACATCGTGGAATAACAGTGAAGGTATGAAAACTATGTAATAGCACGTATGGTATCAAACTAACCAAAACAGTGTTCAACAGATCAACAAACAGCTCACATTTTCGATGCTTCAATGTAGCCACCCATTGCATTCTCCTAACCAGCTTCATGAGGTTTGTCCCCTGGATGTGCCTTTTTGGATTAATTCCCTGGAATATCTTGCATTTGAGCCCATTATTGACGTTGTGACAATAAAGTCGGTAGACAAAAGACTATCATTATGTCTGCGTTGTAGATTACCATATTATGACAAGAACAGACTCACAGGCTGAAAGAAAGGACAGGCTAAGGCAGGTAAAACCATCTAGTGCTGCAAACAAGAACATTTTTAACATGACTTACTTTTTGTCAGTCTGGTCCCGTCCACTGAGTTCGACTCCATCGATTTTGCTGTTATTCTTCCCGCAGGTGTTTCCGTAGCTGTCATAGCCCGAGATCAACCTGGAGCCAGCTCCCGTGGCGACAGAGAAACAGGCGATAAAGGCCTACAAGAAAACAGATTCCATTAATAACATCAACATCATGCAAAGAAAAAACTCAACCAGAAGGACCTAGTTTAAAAACAAAAAAAAGTTGAATCCACATCAGAACTATCCAGATCCTGGATGTCTCTGTGCAATTCGCCAGGAAAAGATGAATATCTCTGTTTATTGTAGGTTGTTTAGATGGGATGATTCCAATCTGAGGATGACATGAAATCAGGATGACAGATTCCAGTGGTTTGAACAGGCCAACACCTTGCCACCTACTGGGTTGTATTCCTTGAGCCAAACAAAATGTTTAAGTAGCCAAACGTTTTAACACAAACACAAAATGAAGGAAAGGACCAGTTCTTCCAACAGAATTTCCAACACGGTCAGCTGTCAAACAGACTGCGCTGCTGCTGTCTGACAGACCCTGCTACAGCACAGTTTCAAATTAGTTTTTTTTCTCCAAGCTGGCAACAAGGCAAATGGAGACAGCTCTCTCCATAACTGAGAACAATGCTGCTTTGCTGTAAAGAACGAGAAGTAGATAAACGACCAGGCCCAGTTTACAACCAAAGCATAACAAAACCATAGGGGTTTTAAGTGTAAGAACAATTACACCAGACAAAATTAATTGAACAAACTCCAAGCTTTGACAGGCAACTTTTAAATGATTCTTATTTCTAGCTGCATGTGTAGATAGCTGAGCTCATTGGGACAAATTACTGAACTAGCCTAATCAAATCCGCTTGTCCTCAATAGACACTCCTCAGATTGACACACGTTATCAATGTGTTGACCAAGCATGTTACTACCGTGTCACCCATTTGCTTTGCTGCATGCTCACTAGCGACTCCTTGTGGTGGATGTTGTACCGGCAAACTCAATTGTGGTCATTGCATCAGGAGCAGTTTCCACTGAGCAAATAAATTAATTATAACAATGTCCTAGCTGACCAAGCCATGTGATAAGAAGAATGGCGTGGTGTGATTCACTTGGTAGAACAAATGTCACAATATTGAACTCTTTCAAGCATGCTGCACCAAATCACAAATTGGATTTAAAAGAATTGGGTAAATTCTGGATTATTCCATCAACTAAATTGCTAAAACAAAACTGTAAGAGAAGTAGTTACATGCTGGTTAATGCAATAATCATAACCAATCGAAATACTTATACGAAACACTTCACCTGCATGAAACCTCAATAGTGCAATTCAAACCCATACATAACAATAGAATGTATTTAGATTTACAATTGGACCCATATGTCGCACACAAATGTGATTGTGTTGTGTTTTATCATTACGTCATTGCAATATTTTGGTTCATGTAACTATTAATAACAGACCGTGACATCATAATTTTATAATAAACTCACCATTCCGAGACAGAACAGGGAGAATATTATGAGCCATGGAATATCCGTGCAGCTTCGATCCTCCAGTGGTTTCCACTCACGCTGTTTTTGCTAAAACAAATAAAATATATACTGTTTTAAACCCGTCATCAGTGAACACCATGGTGCATGCACAACCTGGCGCACAACTGGTGCATGCACATACTGGTGTACACCTGGTGCATGCACATACTGGTGTACACCTGGTGCATGCACATACTGGTATGTAAATGTAAATGTGGTATACACCTGGTACATGCACATATTGGTGCACACCTGGTGGGATCTGCTTACCCATAAGTGATAAGCTAGACCGTTTTGGCCTTTTCAAAGTCGCTGTTATCGCCAAAACACGCACCAAAATACTTTAGTATACAAAGTAGAGTAATTTTCACTAACATCATTTTTAATTCAATGGCAATTTCCCTTTGAAACATGATGGAAGTGGTTCGCTGTTTAAAAGTCAAACAGTAACACCGCCGTGACAGTAGCCTACGAGCCAACGCCTCGAATAATCGGTCTCAGCCGACAATAACTAATAGTTTGTGTTGTTTAGTCGGAAAATCTACCGGTTTATTAAAAACATTTAGTTTGACAAATCAAATGTGTCTCGTTAAATTACGTTTTTCCCATAATAAAAAACGCTGTGACGAATTCGCTTACCTCTGTACTGCCACCACATCCCATCGTTGGAAAAGTAGTGCTTAAAACTTCTAAAACACCAAATCCTTTAAGTTGCAAGTGCCAGACTTACTGTCGGTGTAATTAAAGTAGGCGTGCTAAAAAAAGATTAGTTAACAAGTTGTTTGGCAAACCTAACAGCGTCCATAAGGAATACTATAAGTATCTGTAGGAATATTCTACTTCTGTGTAAAGCAGGAAGAGATCAAGCATTCAATCGGTTTGAGGCGGAAGTGTGAATGCAAAGACTTGTTGATATTCCTTTTGTCCCTCTGACACGGGTTATACTATCATCATTTGGTCAATAGTCACCAAATATTATATTTACAGACCATTTCACTAACAGGAAATATCAGTGAAGCAAATGCATGTTTAAATGAAAACGAATGTTATTTTGAGATGAATGCAATTTAAACATGTTGGGCGTTGATAGACACAGTAGACTATTGTCCTCCAAGAAACAAATGTGCTTTTGTGTTAAAGGCACATCTTTGCTAATCTTGGCACATGAAAACAGTTTAGGCTGTGTACATTTTCCACATTCAGCACTGGGAGCCATTTGGATTAACTGCCTTGGTTGGGAATAGTGAGACAGATATTCCACCTAGGGCTCAGTTGGGAATAGTGAGACAGATATTCAACCTAGGGTTCAGTTGGGAATAGTAAGACAGATATTCAACCTAGGGTTCAATTGGGAATAGTGAGACATATATTCCACCTAGGGCTCAGTTGGGAATAGTAACACAGATATTCCACCTAGGGTTCAGTTGGGAATAGTGAGACAGATATTCAACCTAGGGTTCAATTGGGAATAGTGAGACACATATTCCACCTAGGGCTCAGTTGGGAATAGTGAGACAGATATTCAACCTAGGGTTCAGTTGGGAATAGTAAGACAGATATTCAACCTAGGGTTCAATTGGGAATAGTGAGACATATATTCCACCTAGGGCTCAGTTGGGAATAGTAACACAGATATTCCACCTAGGGTTCAGTTGGGGATAGTGAGACAGATATTCCACTTAGGGCTCAGTTAGGAATAGTGAGACAGATATTACACCTAGGGCTCAGTTGGGAATAGTAAGACAGATATTACACCTAGGGCTCATTTGGGAATAGTGAGACAGATATACCACCTAGGGCTCAGTTAGGAATAGTGAGACAGATATCACACCTAGGGCTCAGTTGGGAATGGTGAGACAGATATTACACCTAGGGTTCAGTTGGGAATAGTGAGACAGATATTCCACCTAGGGCTCAGTTAGGAATAGTGAGACAGATATTCCACCTAGGGCTCAGTTGGGAATAGTAAGACAGATATTCCACCTAGGGCTCAGTTGGGAATAGTGAGACAGATATTACACATAGGGCTCAGTTGGGAATAGTGAGACAGATATTCCACCTAGGGCTCAGTTGGGAATAGTAAGACAGATATTCTATTCTTAAAATCTGTAATGACCCTCATTAAATATCTACAAACTAACAACAACCTACTAATGTATTTCCATTGCTTGTTCATAATTTGTGTAAAGCTCTACAAATCTTGGTTGGTGTAATTGCGCCCCCTGGTGTTAAATTAGCACAGACCCTTAATCAGAATGAAATAACCTATATTTGAGATTACCAGTACACTAATTAAACCCGCTCCTATAATACAGAAACCCCCAGTATAATCTATGAAAGTATAAAGGTAAGAGAAGCCTTTTTTTATAAGATTTTTTACGTTTTTGGTTGTTTAACTGCTCGTATTTGATGTATTTTAAGAAGGAAAATACCTAACATTCTACCGATCTATCTCACAATACCTGTCCACCAATTGGTATAAACATTTCTTGAAATCCAACTCAACCCAGTCAAAATGGGCTCGGGAGGTGAGTCATCTGCAGTGTAGCTTTGGACAATGATAGAAGTTTAGAACAGAAACCAACTGGCAACATGTTCCTTATGTTTAGCAACTCATTCCAGGGTAAAAGTGCCTTTTTGTAATTTTGAGGTGTGAATGTTAAGCCAGTCCAATGTTTCTGCCTTTCATCTATTCAAATGTATATGTGTGTATTATGGATCATAGTCTAGCTCTAGCAGGGTGACCAGGCCTGGCGCCAGAATTAAGTGATTGATGAGGCATATTTAAACATGACGACAGGGCTAATCTTTTTATTTGTTAAGTCTAAGGAACATGCATACAACACTAGACTGTCCATAGACTGCCCAGATTACATGTAGACTATCTGAGATACAAAACACAAATGAACATCTTGAACTAATACTGGATTTTGCTTTTTTGCACAATTGTACATACAAACTAGACATTGCTCTATACACTAACCGATGTAACACTCAAAGGGAAATCTGAACTTTATAATACATTGCTCTTTTGCACTATTCATATACATATATTATATTAACACATTACATATTCTTGCTACCCGTGTTCTCTCACGTCGAACTGTTTGTATTGTGTATTCTGTTGTATTCGTTCTTTAATTAGGGGTCAGAACTAATTATTTGTGTGTAAACAGACTGGGCGAATAAGCATGATTCTATTCTGGGGTTGAATGCAATATGCGCTGCTGCTGTAATTCTGATAACATCCAGTAGGTGGTAGAAGACTCGAAATATTGCCTGTAATTGAATGATTATACTAAATAAATAATATGTATGTGTAAATATACTATGAGTGCTGCAAATCTCAATATTCGTTGTATTCATTAGGTCGTTTATTATAATTGCTGTTCTTTCATGAAAATAAATCATACTTAAATTATGGTGGTATTGAATGTTTTTTTTCTGTATGACATGATTGCATTTATTATAAACCATGGTTGCTTCTTGTTTTTTCACATTGCTTGTTTTCTGCTTTGTATTTTTGGCCAATCTCTATAAATTAGATGGTGCAACTTAAGTAATCCAGGGATATGCTAGCCCTGGGGACTCCGGAGGCAGTTGCAGGGTACCGACAGGCCCGAAGGGCTGCAGCCGCTGCCGTGTCAGAGGCAAAGCAGCGGGTGTGGGAGAAGTTTGGAGAAGCTATGGAGAAGGACTTTCGGTCGGCACCAAAATGCTTCTGGAAAACCGTTCGGCACCTCAGAAGGGGAAAACGGGGAACCATCCAAGCTGTGTACAGTAAGGATGGGACACTGTTGACCTCAACTGATGATGTGATCGGGCGCTGGAAAGAGCATTTTGAGGAGCTCCTGAATCCGACCTACACGCCCTCTAGTACAGAGGCAGAGCTGGAGGCTGATGGAGGGTCATCGTCAGTTTCCCTGGGGGAAGTCGCTGAGGTAGTCAAACAACTCCACAGTGGCAAAGCCCCAGGGACTGATGAGATTCGTCCAGAAATGCTAAAAGCTTTGGGTGGGGAAGGGCTGTCTTGGTTGACACGCCTCTTCAACATTGCATGGAAGTCTGGGACAGTGCCAGAGGAGTGGCAGACCGGGGTGGTGGTTCCCCTCTTTAAAAGGGGGACCAGAGAGTGTGTGCCAATTACAGAGGTATCACACTCCTCAGCCTCCCTGGTAAAGTGTACTCCAAAGTGCTGGAAAGGAGGGTTCGGCCAATAGTCGAACCTCAGATTGAAGAGGAACAATGCGGTTTTCGTCCTGGCCGGGGAACCACGGACCAGCTCTTTACTCTCGCAAGGATCCTGGGGGCCTGGGAGTATGCCCATCCAGTCTACATGTGTTTTGTGGATCTGGAGAAGGCGTATGACCGGGTACCCGGGATCTTTGTGGGAGGTGCTGCGGGAGTATGGGGTGAGGGGGTCTCTTCTCAGGGCCATCCAATCTCTGTACGCTCAAAGCATGAGCTGTGTCCGTGTCCTCGGCAGTAAGTCGGATTCGTTCCCGGTGGGGGTTGGCCTCCGCCAGGGCTGCGCTTTGTCACCAATCCTGTTTGTAATATTCATGGACAGGATATCAAGGCGTTGTCATGGGGGAGGGGTTCCCGTTCGGTGGGCTGATGGTCACATCACTGCTTTTTGCGGATGATGTGGTCCTGATGGCCTCATCGGTCGGTGACCTTCAGCACTCACTGGATCGGTTCGCAGCCGAGTGTGAAGCGGCTGGGATGAGGGTTAGCACCTCTAAATCTGAGGCCATGACTCTCAGCAGGAAACCGGTGGAGTGCCTACTCCGGGTAGGGAATGAGTCCTTACTCCAAGTGAAGGAGTTCAAGTACCTCGGGGTCCTGTTCGCGAGTGAGGGAACAATGGAGCGGGAGTTTGGTCGGAGGATCGGAGCAGCGGGGGCGGTGTTGCATTCGCTTCACCGCACCGTTGTGACGAAAAGAGAGCTGAGCCGAAAGGCAAAGCTCTCGATCTACCGGTCAATCTTTGTTCCTACCCTCACCTATGGTCATGAAAGCTGGGTCATGACCGAAAGAACGAGATCGCGGGTACAAGCGGCCGAAATGGGTTTTCTCAGAAAGGTGGCTGGCCTCTCCCTTAGGGATAGGGTGAGAAGCTCAGTCATCCGAGAGGAACTCGGAGTAGAGCCGCTGCTCCTTTGCATAGAAAGGAGCCAGTTGAGGTGGTTCGGGCATCTTGTAAGAATGCCACCTGGGCGCCTCCCTAGAGAGGTGTTCCAGGCACGTCCAGCTGGGAGGAGACCTCGGGGAAGACCCAGGACTAGGTGGAGAGATTATATCTCCACACTGGCCTGGGAACGCCTCGGGATTCCCCAGTCAGAGCTGGCTAATGTTGCCCGGGAAAGGGAAGTTTGGGGTCCCCTGCTAGAGCTGCTACCCCCGCGACCCGACCCCGGATAAGCGGTTGAAGATGAGAGATGAGATGAGAACTTAAGTAATCACATGATTGCATTTATTATAAACAATGGTTGCTTCTTGTTTTTTCATACTGTTTGTTTTCGGCTTTCTATTTTTGGCCAATCTCTATAAATGAGAGGGTGCAACTTAAGTAATCACTTTTTCACGGGGTTGCATTTTATGCATTGCTTTTGGTGCAACAGCAGGTGGGTCGGCATCATAGGGATATGCTTGTGAAAAACAGGGGTAAGAGTGGCCTTATCCGCATCTCCTGCTGTCGGTTTAATCCACTCGTGGGGTGCGTTTCTGCGTGGTGTCATATGCCCAGATAAACACACACTGTTAGTATGTCACTGTGTCAGATGATTAAACTGTACTTTTCATTGAAGGTATACTTGTCAATCATACAGTAGGCAGGGGCATACAGCCACCACTTACCCAACAAATACTTGTTGTTTGTGAGAAGGGGTTTGAAAATGCATACATGTAGCATAGACAGTGATTGACTATCATCTACGAAGTAGTGTTGATTGATCTCTACTGATTAATGAGTTGCCTGTTACAGTCATCGATCGCCAATAAAAAAGTCCCGATTACGTCAAGATTGGCAGACGAACCATCCAACCGTGAGACAGGAGGCGGGACCTCGATGTATGCTTTCGGATATGCTCGTACCAGACGGTGGGGTGGACCTCTGAGCTCCGACTGTAGGTGCTGAAAAAAATATGTATAGACTACGAGCACCTACTACTACAGTACCTTCCGCTATTTCTGAAGATATCGTTCGTTTCTTGGATTAAAAAGAGAGATACACTCGTCTGTTCTACACGTGCGCCACAAAGTCATTGACCCGCAATAAAGAGCAAACGGCTGGTTTTAGGACATTTGTTGTCTTTAAAAGGCGTATACCAAAATGGAGAAGAGAAAAGTATATAGATAACTGTCTACACAGTCAGTGTAACGTTTGCTAACGTGGCTACGTTACCTCCTAGACGTAGTGCTAAAGCTATGTGAAGCACCAACACACCGCATCTTTATATGGAGATTAAAACGTTTTTTTTTTTCTGAGGTCGACATCAACGTTTTTGTCGTAACCGAATAAAGACGGAGCCGGTGGTGTGGATCTGTAACTACAGTCAGACAGCAGGTACAGTAACGTCTGCTAGCAACACGGCTAAGTAGCCAGATAATATGTCAAAATGAATCAAAAGTTACTGTGCAGTAACACTACGTGAGCAGATTACGGTAACTTTATAAGGACGGAATAGGATCTGAATGGGCATAAAAACACAATGTGTGTGTCAAGGTAGTTAGCTGAAACGTCAAGACATGTTGCCACGGCAAAGCTTGGTAGCGAGTACCACCATTAGCAGCTTTAAACGGTGAAGCTTCGTAGCTAGTAGTAGTAACTACCTATGAGAACCACCATTAGCAGTTTTATATAGACGCTAAAGCTTGGTAGCTAGTATTACCTACCTATGAGTACCACCGTTAGCAGCTTTATAAACGCTTGGTAGTTAGTACCTGTTTAACACCACATTAGCAGCTTTTAAACGGTATAGCTTGGTGACTAGTACCTACATATGAGTACCACCATTAGTAGTTTTATAAACGGCAAAGCTTGGTAGCTAGTACCTGTCTATGAGAACCACCATTAGCAGCTTTTAAAGGGTAAAGCTTGGTAGCTAGTACCTACCTATGGGTATCACCATTAGCAGCTTTTAAACGGTAAAGCTTGGTAGCTAGTACCTACCTATGGGTATCACCATTAGCAGCTTTTAAACGGTAAAACTTGGTAGCTAGTACCTACCTATGAGTACCACCATTAGCAGCTTTTAAACGGTAAAGCTTGGTAGCTAGTACCTGTCTGAGTACCACCATTAGCAGCTTTTTAAAACTTGCTAGCTCCATTTTAGGGGGCGGTAGTCAATTTATAGCTAGGTTAGCAGACTCACCTAGCCACAATATATGCAATATTGTCGGGGTGAAGTTGTTGACTTATCTGTCAACAACATGCATACATCTTAACCTCGATAGGCAGTTGCTAATTTATATTTGTATATTGGTTATCTTGATGATGATCTTAAGGGCCGTGTGGACACATCGAGCTATGCGGGTATGTGGATCCCAGATTTGAGTGTTTCCTTTCTCGGCCAGCCCACAGGGGGAGTTCGGGGATTTGTTTTGAGGCCTGTAGAGGAGAGCGTGAGAGGAACCGCAGCGATACACACCCAAAAATATCAAAAGGAGAATGGGCACGGGAGAAATGCATTGGATGGGTTCAAATCTCACTATTTTAACTGAACGTGTTTACAAATTAAGCAATTTGAGCTTCTTTTTCACGTTTTGCTGAGACGTACTATTTTCACCATAAGATATCCTTTACTATTTTTCGTATATTACACCACAATGTGTCCGCCTTGTAGGTTTTTCAGACCGCAAAGGATATAATATTTAGCTACCCCATTATATTGTAAGCTGGGGATTACGTTAGGTTCACTGACTGTAAACCATACACAGTTCAAGCTATTTTCCATTTCCCACATAGGGTAAGTGTGTGATTTAGCTTGAACAGATTTTGCCTCTACACACACTTCATATGCTGCATGGTGCCCACCCAATAATGTGACATGATTGCATTTTGCACTTGTCGTTTGTCTTGGCAGACCATATAGCCGATTCGTGTGAGGGCTGTGCCTTGTAACATGCCTGCATAACTTGTCATAGTATTCACGGGTTTCTTTAATAAGTGCTTCGGTATATATTTTTTCGTTAGCCAATTGTAAGACCATAAGTTTGCACGCAATTTGCGGGGGGGGCGTCAGGCAGGTTTACCATGGATATAATTCAAATGAGGTTTAAGGTTGGCGAGGTCATGGCAAGACACTTCCTAGCGTTGTCTTATTTGTTCATTGTACATTTTTAAGTCCTTTTTTCCCTTTATGTGACACATAAGCCAGTAAGTGGTTGATAAGTCCCTTTTTCAGTGGACTGGAAGATGCGTGTTTTTGTCCTAACCCAGAAGTTTCAACAATTTCAACAATCACTTTAAGTAATATTTCATTTTGTTTCAGTAGAGAAAATAATTTAGGTCACATTATAAAACCAATATGCTACTGATCTTCTTATCTGCAATGTTTGTTTCACTAAATTAATGTATATAATTGGTATCCATGGCTGTAAATTAATTTTGGTTGACCCACAAGTGGAGAAAGGCCATGTGCCTCTTTTGTGCACATGCTCTTTGAGGTCCTTAAAACTTTTTGCAACAGGATCCAGAGAAGACTGTAGGGATGAGTCGACAAAACACTGATGAAAAGCCTGAAGAATATTTCAGAAAGAATGTCAAATGTATCAAAATGACTAGGCCATGGAGAGAAGAGGACACTTCAAGAATATTGGGACCTTCTTGAACCCTCTCCATCCCTGTGAAGGATTCACTTTCCAGAAGTCAACATGCCTGCATGTCTGTTCCCAGTTCCAGATGGATGCTGGGCTCTGGTCTGCAGACCTATCTGTCGTGCCTCATCGATCGTGACTCACGCCTTAAGTTCACACTGACTGAATGCCGAGTCCATTTGAATGCTAATGCACTCCTCCCACCTGAGCCGTTCCCCCTCTGGTCCGGGAGGAGTTTGTTTGCTCAATGTATTAACGTGAGGCATTTGCTGTGCGCTACTGAAGCCGCTGAGGTGACGGTCATTGTGTTTATACAAGCACTCCACTACCTTACTACACCAGGGTAAGCTAAATTAGAAGGCACGCTCCACGCCGCAGTGCCTTTGTTGAGGGGTTTCCTTCTCATATGTTTGCTTTTCTCTAGTCTGCACGTCAAGGCCTCCCTTGTGGTTGGAACTGAGGACATTCGTCTCAGTGGAAGTTTTCAAACCCTGAGACGGAGCATTGCGAGCAAGTCTCTTGACACACTCGACAGAGGAGACGAGCGTTTGTGGTTTGGTGTTATTGGGAGTAGAACCAGTTATTTATTTTCGTAATGGGAAACTTTAATTTACACCAGGTGTTTTAGGGAGCGGAACCTGTCATTACTAGAACCATGTGAATCAACACAAAATGACAGAGAAAGAAAAGATTATGTCATTCTAGAAGTTAATATTGGACATTTCAGTTTACCACAAGCTCTCATCCACAGCAACTGTGTGTTAGCTGTTTTATTTTACGATAGCGAGATGGGACGAGCACAGTAGTAGTAGTAAGTACACCTTATTTAATGAAATAGCCATCAGCAATGCTGCATTGTTTGTGTTAGATGTAAGCTTAAAGTAGATGGCCTTACCTAGCAGGATACAGCAACAGATCTACAAATAAAAAGCAGAATACACATCTCTCCTTAGTAGAGGCCATCTAAGGTTCTAATAATGCTTGGGACCATAATTACGGGTGAATAGGTGTTTTGTGTATCTTGCTATGAAACTTTCTTGGGCCAGGTTGTTGGGCAAGCTTGTGTTCACCAGCTAGGTGGTGGTGCCAGTTGTGGTTATCACAGTCACAATAAAGATGCGAGAAGCCTCAGAGTGTACTGATGTGCTGTGGCGGCGAGGGGCTGTGGGGCTTTTTGATTTGTTAGCGGTTTTGAGTGTGTTTCTTCTACCAATATGTATTTGTCCAGATCCGTTTTCTGAAAGGACCGACGAAGAATGATCCTTGTGGCTCAGATCATTGCGGTTCTCAATGAGGAATGACAGCTTAAAAAGGCTGGAGTGCTGATATTCACCGGTGCGATGAAGAGGCGTAAGACTGGCAGATGTTGTGTTCTCTCCCACAAGCATGCACACACACACACACAAACGTTGTCTTTGTTTATTGAGTGTCATACATTTCACACCCGTGTGGATCCTGGTCCACTCTGTTGCGCTGCAACATCTCGGTAAGCAATGTTCTTCAACGGCGTAATCGGCTCGTTTTTCGTCATATTAGTTCGACCTTGCGACAAACGTCATGAAACGTGGAAAACCTACATCGCCGAAAGCGGTGAAATTAACAATCATAAATCCACAGTAAACATGTGCTCACTCCCGACCCTTTAGCATTCATCTTTAATCGGTCAGTCTTGAAGGCATACAATTGACCCGTTATTTATTAGATCCAGTCCAGTGATTAGAAAGTATATTTAAAAGAACACCAGAGCAACCTCTCCGTCCATGTGTGCTCAAAGTGGTGTCCAGTCATCTCTCAGTGCCCAGTAACCATGGTAATCATCAGATGTGTTGAACCTCACCAGAAGACGCGCCCCATGTAGGGTAGGAGACGTCAGAACGGTACTAGCAGGGCCTCGCCAAAATGTATCGCTGTTGACAAACAATGGAACAGTAGACGACCCATACTTTTTTTTCCTCAAGTTAGTTTTCATTCTGACATGATTAACATGCCTAGCTGGGGCCGTGGGTTTGTCTTTGGTCTAGTCTGTGAATAACTTGGTGATTGGAACGTAGCTCCTCTCTAAGGAGAGGGAGGGGTCTGGGCTGTATTCCAGACATGCCCGCAATTTCATATTGCAGTTGGCTGCTGTCTTTCCTCACTCACACTCCAATCTTCTTGTCGGAGATAGGCTATATGTAGACGCCAGAAAGGGGAGAGAGGAGTGAAAGTTCAGTTATAGAATATGGTTCCATGCACAAACCAACCGAGCCGTTTCATTCAATGGCTTTTGCCTGAAGGGCCGTTCTGCCAGAGGTCACCTGCACTTCATCCCAAAGCCCTTTTTATAGTACGCTGCTTTTTTGACCGTGAATCAATCGTGTCATTATTCAGTCACCTGCAGTTTCTCGTGGTGCACAGTCGTAGAGTCCTTTGGCACATCGGAGGCAGACGTTTTCAGAACGCCTCGCGTCTCTCATCGGACCAGTTTGGTTAGTTAGTTAGTCGGTGGTCGGTTGGTGGTTCTTCGTTTGGCGCCCAGTTAATATGACAACTGGAAGAATGTCATGTGCTGAGGCCTGCAGCCTGCTCTGTCAAGTTGTCGCTCCACTCTGACTGCGGTTTTCCTTTTGCAGGCTCTAACATGTCAGGTACCAACACATTATCTCTTATGCGTTCACGTCTTGTTTAACATCGGCACATCAAGTGAGGTGTAAACTGTACGTGGTGGTGGTAGTGGCGTGAGGGTGTGGGGAATGGGTCTCTGGCCCACATTAGATCCCTTGAAACCAATCGAGGAACGTTTGCAGCCTTTGAACGTTGTTGCCAGGCATCTAGATCATATGGGTTTGGGACACGGGTCATCAGTTGGGCAGCCAGACATCTAGATCATATGGGTTTGGGTCATCAGTTGGGCAGCCAGACATCTAGATCATATGGGTTTTGGACACGGGGCATCAGGTGGGCAGCCAGACATCTAGATCATATGGGTTTGTGACACGGGGCATCAGGTGGGCAGCCAGACATCTAGATCATATGGGTTTGGGACACGGGGCATCAGGTGGGCAGCCAGACATCTAGATCATATGGGTTTGGGACACGGGGCATCAGGTGGGCAGCCAGACATCTAGATCATATGGGTTTGGGTCATCAGGTGGGCAGCCAGACATCTAGATCGTATGGGTTTGGGACACGGGGCATCAGGTGGGCAGCCAGACATCTAGATCATATGGGTTTGGGACACGGTGCATCAGGTGGGCAGTCAGGCATCTAGATCATATGGGTTTGGGTCATCAGGTGGGCAGCCAGACATCTAGATCATATGGGTTTGGGTCATCAGGTGGGCAGCCAGACATCTAGATCATATGGGTTTGGGACACGGTGCATCAGGTGGGCAGTCAGGCATCTAGATCATATGGGTTTGGGTCATCAGGTGGGCAGTCAGGCATCTAGATCATATGGGTTTGGGTCATCAGGTGGGCAGCCCGACATCTAGATCATATGGGTTTGGGACACGGGGCATCAGGTGGGCAACCAGACATCTAGGGTCTGTAAATGCTTAGCCATCTGTTACCATCAATGTCACGGAGGGGTATGGTGCGATTTGGGACACTTCTATGCAGTCGGTAGGAATGCAGTGTCCGCAAGCCATCCCATACGCCACTGGAACCCGCTGACAGGCAGCAAGATCGTTCTTGTTCTCCGGGCTCTTTCCGAGGAATCGCCTGAGGCCCAACGGCATCTCTGCCTGATATACTCGCACACCCACCGGATATTGTTTTTAAAGATTTGTTTTTGAGTATGATCTCTGGCGGAGCTAAAAATATATTGGCTACGAAGACATGTTCGACACGCACATAATCACGTGCCGTCTGGTATCTCGGGAACTTAGTACTTTACGATCTCACCTTGTTGTCAGTGGCAACTGCATACAACAGGTTCAGTCAACAACAGAAGAATCCCTCCTGGACTAGTAATTATTTGGCGTTGAATGTGCTTCGTTTTAAGAGATCACTTAAAGAAGCATTTGGGAACTTATGGCGACTGGTTGTAAAGTGCCGTTGTCGAGGAGAAAGAAAACACCTCAAAATCATGCATGTGCCAATTTGTGCCCCGTAAAAAAACACTTACCAGCAAACTAATAGTGTCGTGGCGTAACATGAGTGTTTAAGTGATTCTGTACCTATACTCAATATTTTACACATTCGGGAGAAATTGTTTTACATCGTTATTTTGTTATTTTCTGCCTACCTGCCTTTCTACAGACATTCTAGACTGCACCTTTAAACATTGGCTCTATGATGGAGCTTAACAATTGTATCAATTTCCCTCTCCCCCGTTTCCTCTCCTCTATCACCCCTCCTCCCACATCTCTTCTCCCTGTCTCTAGTGATCCACAGGCCGTGCCAGACAGTCCTGAATCCAGACAAGGATCTGCAGCCACATCGCAGGGTGGTGAAGACTGGGAACCCTCCTCGTGGAAAACCTGTTGGATATAAACGATACAAATTAGCATTCGGCTTTGCTAACTGCCACCCCAGGCACACGCATGCAAACAATGAGAGACTTCGTCAGACCCTGACTTAAGCCACTAGACCAAGAAACGGAACACAGTTAGACACTCTCCCACAGACACACACCTCCAGACATAGCTACAGAACAACACAGAAACATCATCTCGCGCTCACTCGGACACGCACTCCAGGAGCCGATCCTCAGGGGTCTCAGTGGGAAGGTCTGACCCCCTCCTACCCCCTCGGTGCACTCCACTGGGGAAAGGAAGTAAAGGAATGGCCCTGGGAGTCCCGGGGGAACGGGAATGTTTGGACGACTGCCTTCGTCAGTGAGACTGAGGCTTACGTAACTAGCAGCCCTCCTGGTCTTCCTCAGATAGCTACCACAGCGGTGCCTTGGGTCTTTGCAGACGCTAAGGGCGGAGCTCCCAATCAACTCCCCACTCGGGAAACAAGGTCTTTCACTTTCCAACCTCTCAGGCCTCCAGCCTTCGTCTCCAAGTTTCATCTCATGTTGTCTTTTCAGAACTTTTTTTTTTTTTTAAGATATTTCGGGTTGTTTCTTTTTTGCGGAGTTTCATCCCAGAGGGTGTAGTGTTGGATATGTCCACCTCAAAGGACACTTCCATGTTGCAGAGACGCACACAATCCGACCGGCGCCGTGCCAGTTCTCTCTCTCACGCACCTGTTGTAGGTGGGGTCGACCGTTGACACGCCTGGCTCCTCACCGATTGGCTTAGGGATGTCCAGACCAGGAAGAACAAAGTCTGAGCGTCCACCTGCGAACACGTTGCCGTTTTTAAGACGTTTTCTGGCTTGAAGGAAAGCCCCTCACTCACCAAGGAAACTAGCCGACTAGATCAGTTATTGGACTGGAATTTTCTACCTTCAGTTTTGTATTGTTTTGAGTTTCAAGAGTCAATCTCACTTGGCCACAGAGCCAATTTTGTTACCACTCTCCAGCTACCTGTTCACGCACTAGACCAAGTAAAAGTGATTTACCACCGTCCTGTCAAAGCACACAAGAACCACTTCAGCTATACTCATCAAATACCTTAACCTCCATCGCCTATAACCTCTCCATCCAGTGCTACCTTTCAGTTTCTCCTCTTATTAAACCTTTGTATATCCGAGTTGGGAAAGTCTAGAGACTGGACCTGACGTGGAAGCCGGCTTAGGTGACCATCTGCCATCATCTTAGAGGGGAATTTGTTATTGGACTTGAGTGTCATTGTATTGAATTAGAGAATTTTTGGACGTATTAAGGTATACATTCTGGTTTGGACACGATGTACAGCAGGTTAACCAAAGCCTTCTGTTCCATCGCCTGAATCTAACTAACATTTGGAGATCCCAATTTTATTTTTATCTATTTTAATTTTTTAAATCAATTTTTTGGAATGCAAAAAAATTTCTGTCAGGCAAGCCTACAGTACAGCTTCTCCAAATCCTATATTATTTTCTGGAATATTTGTATTTTATATTTTTTACGGGATGGTTCATTTTTTATCAACTGTGTTGACACAGTCAAGCCATAGCATTGTATAGTAAAACTTCAGCATAATTAATTTATTACCCTCTCACATATGCACATTTTGTGGTATTGCTTTAAAAATAATATATCAAAATATTTTTGGTTTGTTTACATTTACTGCAACCTTTTAAACACTTAAGGGACGCAGGTCGCAAGTATTAGCCTTGAGATTGGAACCCAGAATTGAGCTGAGCTTGTTGTTATTGCTGTATATAAGACAGACATCCGAGCATAAAGGGGCAACGTCTCCATGTCTTTCGAAAAACTCTGTAAATACTGGGTCTCATAATATTCCAGCGCGTTCCCTGTTTACCTGTCTGTTCACAGAGACAAAGGCATTACATCAGAGGAGTTAAAAACCTCTTGGAGCTGTCTGAGGACATCTCAATCAAACACCCTTCTGTCCCATTCTCCAGTCGCACAGAGCCCAGCGGTTATACCAGGTCGATTTCACAAGTTGTCAAGCAGAGGGACATGTGTTTATTTTAGGGTTTAGGTAGAACCGATCTCTCTTATTTCATCCCCCTCTCTCCGGTAGACATGCAGAGACGTCGGTCTTCTCTGGTCCTGGTCCGCTTGAGAAGTGGACTTCCCTGCCCCCTACTCTAACCCCCCCATCCCCCCAAATCTCTCTGCCTTTCCCTTAATCTCTTGCTCTCTCTGTAATCCCTCTGAACACCGAGCACCCTAAACAAATCCCTCCCTCATTATCCCTGCCGCCCCCTCCATCCCCTGCACCCCTCATTATGCCGGGCGGCAGTACGAGCGGGGGTGTGGGCGCCCCCCCCTCACCCCCCCACGGCGCCGCCTCTGCCCCATCCCGGCCGCTGCGTCCGTCCCGCTACGTCCCCGTCTCCGCGGCGACAGCTTTCCTGGTGGGGTCCACCACGCTGTTCTTCTGCTTCACGTGAGTACGGCCAGCCAAAGCCATTACACACACACACACACATAACGTGCCTGTAGTATGTCATGGATGTTGAGTGGCGCAGATTCAAACCTCTTCAATTGGGGCAGAACGTCTGGCGTTTAGACTGACACTCGTAGACCGCACACAAACAATTGTGCTGATGTGGTGACTGGAGTGCTGCGGAGTGTGTGTGTGTTAGTGTTGTCACACAGGGCCATTCGTCACGTCTCCTGTCTGTGTGTGTGTTAGTGTTGTCACACAGGGCCATTCGTCACGTCTCCTGTGTGTGTGTGTGTGTGTGTGTGTGTGTGTGTGTGTGTGTGTGTGTGTGTGTGTGTGTGTGTGTGTGTGTGTGTGTGTGTGTGTGTGTGTGTGTGTGTGTGTGTGTGTGTGTGTGTGTGTGTGTGTGTGTGTGTGTGTGTGTGTGTGTGTGTGTGTGTGTGTGTGTGTGTGTGTGTGTGTGTGTGTGTGTGTGTGTGTGTGTGTGTGTGTGTGTGTGTGTGTGTGTGTGTGTGTGTGTGTGTGTGTGTGTGTGTGTGTGTGTGTGTGTGTGTGTGTGTGTGTGTGTGTGGCGAGCCGTCAGGCCACAGCTCCACTCCAGATTACAATCACCACCGCCCTGGAAAATAGACCAACATCTGTCTGCCTTAATAAAGCCCTGTCATCCTGTCCCTTTCTTTCTCTGTTTCTCGCTCTTTCTGCCGCTCTTTGTTTCATGCTTTCCGATTTGACTCTGTACAGTCAGAAGAGAACCTCCAGACAAGCAAGCGCCTTTTGCTAAATGTACAAACCACCCATTTCGCTCTCTGAGATGTCGGCCTGTTCTCCAGGCAACACGTGGTCCTCGTGTCTGAGTCACGCCCTTCCTATGGCAACGAGACCAGATCTTCCCAAACAGACGCAGCTTTTTTCGCGTTTGCTGTTTTAATACTCCCTTTATTACTCCCTTTATTGAAATGAACAACAGAACGGCAGACCCCTTCACTCTATTGCCTATAAAATCGCATCGCATCAGTCGGTTCAACTGTGAATAATACTGAGGCGGTGTTCTTTTATTGACTCGCTCAGTGAAGCGACAGGGCTTTGATGTGCTTTTTGTAACGGACGACCTCTCAGCTCTGCCTTTCCACATTGTCTCTCTTCTCCCTTCTGTCTTGGTTCCAGGTGCCCGTGGCTGTCGGAGCAGTTCTCTGTGGCTGTGCCGATCTACAACGGCGTCATCTTCATGTTTGTCCTGGCCAACTTCTGCATGGCTACATTCATGGACCCGGGCATATTCCCCAGAGGTGGGTGTGTTTCTCTCTCTCTCCCTCTCTCTGTGTGTGTGTGTGTGTGTGTGTGTGTGTCGTTAATACCGTGTTAACGCAGTGTACCATTACAGCGGATGAGGACGAGGACAAGGAGGATGATTTCCGCGCCCCGCTATACAAGACGGTCGAGATCCGAGGCATCCAGGTCCGGATGAAGTGGTGCTCCACCTGCCGCTTCTACCGACCACCTCGCTGCTCACACTGTTCTGTGTGTGACAACTGTGTGGAGGTACACACACACACACACACACACACCCCGCCTCGGTGCTCACACTGTTCTGTGTGTGACAACTGTGTGGAGGTACACACACACACACTGTCTCGCTGCTCACACTGTTCTGTGTGTGACAACTGTGTGGAGGCACACACACACACATACACACACACACACACACACACAGACAGACAGGCCGTCTCGCGTTTAAACAATTAAGCTTGACTTCCAGCCATGCACTCTTATCATCAGAGCGGTTAAATTAAAAAGCCTTAAATAAGCAGCGTCTAAAGTTCCTCTGCCTGCTAACCGTCTCCCTCCAGGACTTCGACCACCACTGCCCGTGGGTGAACAACTGTATCGGTCGGAGGAACTACCGATACTTCTTCCTGTTTCTACTGTCCCTGACGGCCCACATCATGGGGGTGTTTGGGTTCGGCCTGGTCTTCATCCTCTACCACATCCAGCAGCTGGACATGATTCACTCAGCCGTCACGTATCCTTACCCCTCTCATCCCTGGATGATGACCGGTTTGTACCGACCCATAGATTATCAGGGTTTACCTTACCCCTCTCATCCCTGGATGATGACCGGTTTGTACCGACCCATAGATTATCAGGGTTTACCTTACCCCTCTCATCCCCGGATGAGGACCGGTTTGTACCGACCCATAGATTATCAGGGTTTAACTTACCCCTCTCATCCCTGGATGATGACCGGTTTGTACCGACCCATAGATTATCAGGGTTTACCTTACCCCTCTCAGCCCTGGATGATGACCGGTTTGTACCGACCCATAGATTATCAGAGTTTACCTTACCCCTCTCATCCCCGGATGAGGACCGGTTTGTACCGACCCATAGATTATCAGGGTTTACCTTACCCCTCTCAGCCCTGGATGATGACCGGTTTGTACCGACCCATAGATTATCAGAGTTTACCTTACCCCTCTCATCCCTGGATGATGACCGGTTTGTACTGACCCATAGATTATCAGGGTTTACCTTACCCCTCTCATCCCCGGATGAGGACCGATTTGTACCGACCCATAGATTATCAGGGTTTACGCCAGTGAGACGTCGGTCACCGTTTAATTGTTGTCACGTTTGCGGTTGTGGCCCAAATGGGTCCCTGTCCACTAAGAAACAGGGTGTGTGGGCCCCTTGTGTGTGTTGTCTCTTTAACCCCTTGTGTCCCAGCATGGCCGTTATGTGCGTGGCCGGTCTCTTTTTTATCCCAGTGGCCGGACTGACTGGCTTCCATATCGTACTGGTGGCTCGTGGAAGAACCACCAATGAACAGGTACCACACACACACACACACACACACACACACACACCAACAACAAACAACTGTGCCAGTACCACAGACTTCCTCCAAGCTGTGTTCCTATACCTCCTTATAGCCAGTCTCCTCTTCGAATAGTCACACAGAGTCGCTGTTTGTTTTCCAATCTACGTCGATGCTATCCGATGTGTTTTTGGTCTCTCTCTCTCTCGCTGGCGTGTTTCTTAGACGGACTAAATGTTTTAATCTCACGGACGGCCTGTGATAATCCTCTGTGTTTTTTCTCCATTTATCCCTCCATCTCCTGCCCCAATGAAAATGTACCGCTGGTAATCTTATCTAGGAGAGGACGTAATCCTCAGGCTCGTTTCATGCCCCCTTTGATTTGGCTAAGCTCCACGTTGCATGTTTACGCTTCAAATGTGTTGTGGTGGAGGCGTGATTGGGTAGATTGTCTGAGGAAAAACCAAACGTTACGCTTCCTCACATTCCAGGTGACGGGGAAGTTCAGGGGAGGAGTGAACCCGTTCACTAACGGCTGTTGGAAGAACGTTTCTCACGTGCTGTGCAGCTCCCAAGCACCCAGGCATGTCTCTATTTCTCTCTCCTTTTCCCCTCCACCTCCTCTCCAAACCAGTGCTCATTCACGTCGACCGCTTTTACAGCGCTCTTACGGAAGGCCAGAGATGAAAATGATTGACTTGTGAATATGATCCCATATGATTTGAAGCATTTAAGAATTTTTTTCAGATAGATGAAATCCTCACCGTTTAACTGAGTTTCCTTAGTCTGTATCAAAGTGACATTGATGCATCATTTTCTCATTTTTATTTTCTCTAGTAGAGTAGTTGCACACTGCTTAAATTCAACAGGACCGAACATTGGGGGTGCCCTAAGCCCCATATCCATTTATAGTCTTAGGTTTACCCCCGTGTCACCCCTAAATGTACCAATAGATAGCTACGATGATAATCGGTTGCAATAAAACAGGTCACGTGTTTAGATGATTAATGATCAATAGCGTGTATTGGGAGGGTCCAGCCTTTCTTAAAGAGTAGACCGGTGATGCGGTTTGATCTGGTAGCCCAGGCCAGTACAGAGTAGACCGGTTTGATCTGGTAGCCCAGGCCAGTACAGAGTAGACCGGTTTGATCTGGTAGCCCAGGCCAGTACAGAGTAGACCGGTTTGATCTGGTAGCCCAGGCCAGTACAGAGTAGACCGGTTTGATCTGGTAGCCCAGGCCAGTACAGAGTAGACCGGTTTGATCTGGTAGCCCAGGCCAGTACAGAGTAGACCGGTTTGATCTGGTAGCCCAGGCCAGTACAGAGTAGACCGGTTTGATCTGGTAGCCCAGGCCAGTACAGAGTAGACCGGTTTGATCTGGTAGCCCAGGCCAGTACAGAGTAGACCGGTTTGATCTGGTAGCCCAGGCCAGTACAGAGTAGACCGGTTTGATCTGGTAGCCCAGGCCAGTACAGAGTAGACCGGTTTGATCTGGTAGCCCAGGCCAGTACAGAGTAGACCGGTTTGATCTGGTAGCCCAGGCCAGTACAGAGTAGACCGGTTTGATCTGGTAGCCCAGGCCAGTACAGAGTAGACCGGTTTGATCTGGTAGCCCAGGCCAGTACAGAGTAGACCGGTTTGATCTGGTAGCCCAGGCCAGTACAGAGTAGACCGGTTTGATCTGGTAGCCCAGGCCAGTACAGAGTAGACCGGTTTGATCTGGTAACTCTGAGGCCCTGAGATGAAATGTTGTGGATACTTGTGAGCCTCGGAGGTGTTACAAACACAGTTCCAAGCTGTTCAAAGTCTGATGGATCGATTTAAAAATGGAGGAAATTCGGCTTATTTGCTGCGCACCTGGTGAAATAAGAGGGAAACGCTCCCGGATTTCGACCAAACAAGTCTGGTGTGAACGACGAGTTTGGATTAAGATTTTTTTTTTATTATTACGGTGATTTAGTTCAATACCAACATAGTGCCATTTGGTACGCGGGCACAGCATCCCCCCCCCTCTGTTTTGTAATGACTGTGTGCGCTGTATACTGTTAGGTACCTGGGCAGGAAGAAGAATCTACACAGTGTGGTGGTCCAGCCGCCATTCCTCCGGCCACAGCTCACCGACGCCCAACTCGCTCCCAAGGTCCTCGATAACGGCATCCAGGGAGACCTACACCGGGTATGACCGCCCGTGAGGAACACGGCTGTACACAAATGCACGCTAACACGCTAATGCTAATGCACACGGTATAGAGGTAGCATGGCCGTTCCATATTTCTCTGACTGTTTGTCTCTGTCTTTCTGTCTCTCTCTTTCTCTCCCTCTCTCTCTCCCTCCCTCTCTCTTTCTTTCTCTCTCTTTTTCTCTCTCTTTCTCTCTCTTTTTCTCTCTATCAGTCTAAGAGTAGTCTGGAGATGATGGAGAGTCAGTCGTGTGACGCTGAGCCTCCTCCTCCCCCGAAACCAGAGCTGCGGTACCCCGGGATCTCCAGAGGCCCCCAGGGGTCTCTCACAGAGGGTACGAGCGTGCACACGCACACACACGCACATGCACACCACACACGCGCACACGCACACACTAGCACACACTAGCACACACACCACACACCACACACACCACACACACCACGCACACGCACACACACCACACACGCGCACACACACACACACTAGCACCCTTCCATTGAAACACACGGTTGACTTCCATTGTTATATACCAAAGTGTTTCGCAACTGGAGTCGTAAGCGAGTGTTTGCTATCAGGCGAATTCAGGTGGCGATTGGTGCCTTAATGATGTGGTGTTTTTAGCTGGCATAATGCTATCCTGTGTTTATGTATGATGGCACTTCTTTACTCGGGTTAATGTCTTTCACTCTTTCCCTCTAGAGAGTAGTCTTCTGAACAAAGCTCCACCCACTCCCACCATGTACAAGTACAGGCCGACCTATAGCAGCCCAGGAAAGAACCACACTGCCCTGACCCACGCCTATGCCAACCAGGTAATGCGTTTACACACAACCGGCAACCGCGGCCTGATAAGAGGCAAACAATAGAGATATTCAAAAGTGCTGGTAATAGATTAAGTAACACCAACACAGTTTGTTCATTGTTAGGCCAATTGATCTAACGTGGAGTTTCACTGTCGAGAAAAGTATGTGAACGTCTATCGATCAAGAGTTTTAACACGGACAAACGTTCTACATGGATTCGGTTCTACATGGTTGTTCTACAAACATTTCTGCTTATTTTGTGTCTGTTTTGTTATGTGTTTCTACTAACCAAACTAAGTTGCTATTGTGTGTTTTGTAAAAAAAAAAATAACTTTGGGTCAGTACAATGTTTCTGCGAAGTTAATGCATTTGATAAATCAAGAGGTTCAAGTACATCCCAAAAAACAATGGTGAAATTGTTTGTTGTTACAGTATATGAAAATCTAATCACATTAGGTCAACTGTAACACAGAAAACAGGGAGGGGTTCACAATCTTTCTGATTGGTTCATGTCAAACGGGTCACGTCTCACACACACACACACACACACACACACAGTTCTTTCTGGCCTAATACTATTCCGTCAGAGTAGCTCATTTGCTGCGCCTCTTTAATCTTTTGATTTGTTATCATCTGTTAATGCATGTCTGTTTTTCCTGTTTCTTTTCCTTTTGATTTGGTTACTCAGTGGCTTTCAGTTGATCACTATCAGTAAGTGAGTGTCGGACTACTTTGTTTCCATTTATTTCCTTTTAGCGTGCCTTTATGCATCTGAAACCCCATTGTTGTGTCATTTAGTCGGTAGCTCCCCCACCCTGCTGTAGAATATCCTCTCCTATAGATATCTGTGGTTTTGTCATACTGACAGTGCTACTAATGGGTAGTGTGCTCTGGAGCCAAGTAGTGTGCAATGGAGGCATTAGGATGCCATTTGGGCTGCAGCCACGGTGTGGGAGGAGGGAGGCAACAGAGCCCTTTCTATGCTCTATTAACTCGAGCGGCGTTATCGGTTAAACCAGGCCACAAATGCATCAATTTCATTAACTCACATTGTTTCACAGCACCCAACACATTATGTCTGCGTGTTTCGGCTGCCCACTAGTGGATCAGTCGAGTATTCGGCCATCTAGAATTTCAATGTAGCAACCAGATCAACTAGAAAAATGAAGGGTTACGACTTTAAAAGTTTAGCTGTTGATCTCTCTAAAGCACGTCAGTCAGTACGACCATGTACAGTGACTGCCTTAAAGTCTTGTAGCCTTTTCTCCTCTTGGCACTCCTCTTCATCTGTAATATCGTATCCCCTGAACTCTTCCCGGTGTGGGATAAACGGCGACACCTCTTAACAAGGCTCTTTTCTTTTTTCCTCTCCCTGCCAGATAAGTCGAGGAGACAGCCTAAAGGAGTCCTCCTCCCTGCTCCAGTCCAGCCAGCAGCCTGGTTTCTGCTCTGAGCCGATTCTCGACGGGAGGGAGGCCCCGGTGGAGAGGGGCGGGGCAGGACTGGCAGGAGGTGGAGACAGACCCGGAGGAGCGGGCTCACTCAGTGGGGCACCCGGTTTGGGGGGAGGCGGCATTCCCGGCTACTCTCTAGGGGGGCGCTCTTACCCTTCGTTCTCTGACCCCACGGTTCTGTCCCCTGGACCGGGAGGGGCTTCCCGGTTGTCCAGCGGGCGCTCCGGCTCCGCCCACAACGCGCAGGCCATTCCCGATGCGACGACGACCTCCACGAGTTACAAGAGCCTGGCCAACCAGACGCCGCCGCGCAACGGGAGCCTGTCGTACGAAAGCCTGCTCACCCCCTCCGAGAGCCCCGTCTTCGAGTCGGCCGCCCCAGATTTGTCCGCCCCACGCGCTCCCGTCCTGGGTTACTCCTCGCCCTACCTGTCGGCCCAACTCAGCCAGCAGAGGGACGCCGAGCTGCACCAACCCTCCGCCTCCTCCGTGTCGCTGCTGTCGTCCCCGCACCGCGCCCACTACCTCCGCGCCTCCTCCACCTCCCCGCCGCCTCTCCCTGAGAGGGAGCGCCTGATCCAGGACCCCCACCACTCTCAGCCCCCGCCCTCCTCCGCCGCGCCCCAGCCGCCCCACCCTCACCACCACCATCATCATCACCACCACCATCATCATCACGGCGGCCATTCAGGCTCCAGACCCCCGCGGTTCTCCCGGCCCCCGCTGCTGTCTGACTCGTCGGCCCCCCACCACTACCCGTACCGCACCCGCTCCACGGATGCCCCCCTGGCACCGTCCACGCACCCGCCTCGCTCCCCCCAACCCCCGCCGCTGGGCAAGTCACTGTCGTACTCGTCGGCGGCGGCGGCGGAGATGCAGTACCGGATGGTGCGGAAGGCGTCGGCCTCGGTCGGAGCGGGGGGAGGCGGGGGAGGGGTGGGGGGGATCCAGGCGCCAAAGTGAGTAACGGCTCCGCTCCGCTCTTTACTGACTGGCTGCAGCCTGCTGCCTCCTTCTCTCCTCTTCCTCTTCCCAGGCTCCTGTGAGTTCCGTTTCTTTTATTCCCCTCTTCCTCTCCGCCCAGCTGTAGAGTCAGTTCTCTCATCCCCGCTTCTGTTGTTTGGCTTCATATTGCACTTTCTTTTCTTTTTACAGCGTCTGTTGTCTCATCTTGTCTGTCACTGTGTCCTCACTGGCACCTGGGCTGCTGTTGTCTCATCTTGTCTGTCACTGTGTCCTCACTGGCACCTGGGCTGCTGTTGTCTCATCTTGTCTGTCACTGTGTCCTCACTGGCACCTGGGCTGCTGTTGTCTCATCTTGTCTGTCAGGGTGTCCTCACTGGCACCTGGGCTGCTGTTGTCTCATCTTGTCTGTCACTGTGTCCCCACTGGCACCTGGGCTGCTGTTGTCTCATCTTGTCTGTCAGGGTGTCCTCACTGGCACCTGGGCTGGTGTTGTCTCATCTTGTCTGTCACTGTGTCCTCACTGACACTTGGGCTGTGTTCATTCCACCAAAACTAAACGGTTAAAACCTAGCTGAAATTTGACCAATAGGTTTCCTTGGGCCAAATGAATACAGCCAAGCATTGTTGCTATGAGATGCTGGTGCCATTGAATTGTGCCACATAATGCCTCTTGACCAGTGCCCAGAACAGCTTCATAATGGCTCTGGTGGAAATTTGCATACTATAAAAAATAATTAGGGTAACGGTTTGGGGCGTTTCATACGTTGTTGTTTTTATATAAAAAAATCATTCGAAAATGATATCGACAAAGCAGTCTTCCTGTACAGTTTTGATAATTCTGTCATTATTTAAGAGTAATTCTGTCCTCTATCTCACGCTTGCACTGTTGGTGAAGCTGTACATTTGTTTTAGCTTGGTCCTGTGTGTGTTCTCACTCCCTGCATGAACATCCCTCTGACTGTAGGATCTGCCCTCGGTCCCAACCTGAATGATCTGGATTCATCTATTGAAATACACCTGTGTCTCTCAAGCCCTATGCCTCGAATGTTGATCACTATCTAGAACATGTATGATTGCTCCTCTCCAACCCGGCGACTGATCTTTCTCTTTCCGTCCTCTCGCTCGTTCTCATCCAGGGACGAGATCCAGATGAAGTCGTTCAGCCGGACGAACGGGCAGCCCAAGTCCTCCACCTCCTCCTCAGGTTCCACCCCCTCTTCTCCCTGTCACCCAATCAACTTGTCTGCTCGTCCCGGACAGGCCTATCCCAGCCCTGGCAACGCCCAGAGCCCAATCCACAAGCCGGGGGGCGGGGTGAAGAAGGTGACTGGCGTTGGCGGGACCACTTACGAGATTTCAGTCTGAGTTTGGCGGACGTCCGGTTCGACCGTTGGCGGCAGCGGTTGGTGCCGAGGTAGGGGGTCAGAGGGAACAGTCGTTTTCGCCCCTCGAACCCTTTTAAGAAAGAAAAGCTGATGCTTTAATAAAGATGTTTTTAAAGGTGGATTACCAAGACTGCCAGTGGACTTCCTGTTGCTGGTCTTCCTCCGCTATTGCAGCGGCTTCCTGTCTTGTTCAGACTTCCAGTGAACAGAACTCTTGTGCAGGAAGTGGATTTAACAAATCACATTTAAGAACACATTGCATCATTATACAATGTTGGTCTCTGGCCCAGGGAGCCAGACGTATATCTGGAGGGGTGACAATCGACCGATGGCTGAGCAAAATGTACTCTGAAAAATAAACGGACAAATTAGACTGGATTTGCCTTTATCAGACAAAACGAGAATATCGACACACGTAAAGAAAAAAGTAAATGTAGATTTCATTCATAAATGTGTAAATGATTCATTGTTTGTACAGAATTATATGGTTTGGCATTTTGGTGATTTTCTGCAATTAGTGGCATTTTAAGGGGACTCTTTCGCATGCTCCAGCCAATGTTGACCACTGTTATTGGCTATGGATTTGGCTGCCAATGTGTCTTGACCAATCAGAAATGGAGATGCTGAAACTGTAGTAAACGGACAAGTCAGTAACAGGGGTTGGCTGGCATGTTGAGTCTAAGATGGAGCTGTTTTTTCTAGACCAAACTTCAAGCAATGGCCTTGAAAAATAAGACATGTTTTTTTTTATCTGATGTATTTAATTTCTAGATGTTATTTTATATTAATGTGTCTATATAAATACAACTGTTGATAAGAACAAGCATTTTTTTTGTATGTACTTATATGGGTTTTTCTGATTTTGGGTTTCAGAACAGTAATGGGAAAAACAAATCAAACCCCTCACTAATTTTAATGAATGGCTGCACCAGCCATTCAGATGCTAAGTTTGAGTTTTCAGCCAAAGGAAAGGGCTAGACAATGATATGGAGCTAATGGGAACTAATTCATTTTGAAGTCCTTTAAGATATAGTAACCACTTCATTTCCTGTGAGGCATAGTTAAAAAATATCCTGTTGTACTTCCTGATTGTTTACTTCTGAGAGTCTACATTTTAAATGGCACCCTAGTCATGATATAGTGCACTACTTAGTGCACTACTTAGTGCACTAATTGGGAATGACAGACCTGTCTTGATTGTAGGGCTGCACATTTGTAATTTATTGCTTTATTGATTTTCCAACAGAAAATTTCACATAAAACGAATAGTAAACATCATGGAATCCGAATCAGCTTTTATTGCCAAGTACGTTTACACAAACGAGGAACTTGTTTACATAAAGTACAAATAAAGTGATTTTTTTTTTTAAAAACGTTTTTTTTAAACATTTAACACTTATTAGCGCTATCTAATTTAATTCAATGGTGTTTGCTATGTTTGTGCCATAGCTAGCTAGGCATATTCTCAACCCCTGAGACATGTTGTTTCCCCATATTAACTAGGTTTGTATTTGAACGCCACGTGCGAGCAGCGTCGGTGTGAATTTAAACACACATTGAAAAACAAAGCTTTTACAGTTGTCTACAAAACTACTTGGGGCACGTACAAGAACATGTTACGACGAATGCTGGTCGGCTTGCGTGACACTTTCCTCTATTCAGTATTTATGGGTGACATGAGCACGGTGTAGGCTTTGGAAATTTGAGTAGTCGCGCAGCCCTACTTGATAGTCATCAACTGGGTGGATTTTATTGTGGTTTAGGAAGGATTACATTATTCTATCCGGGTAATTAATGACTCTTAATAGACTCTAGGTGTCATTGAACCTATGAACTTGGTCAAACCCAGATTTGTGGATCTGTTAAGGATTTTACGCTAGGACTGACAGTATTACCTTCCCCGCAGAGACTGAAAAAAAAAATTAAGTCATGTTAAAAGGGACAAAAATTGCACTTATAAGCGTGTCATTTTACATTTGATAAAAATGTATCTTCGCCTGACAATTTCATGAACTTCTCAGTATTTTCTTAATGAATTTGCGTCTCTGGAATTCCTTAACTTTAAATTGTCTGTACTAGGTTTCAATATATTGAAATTATTAATCCCCAAAGTTTTGAATTTTTTTTTCATGTTTTTATTTACAACCTTGAAACAATTCATTATGTTAGGCTATTAGATATCATGAAAAAAATACTTCTAATGGTTTTGCCAATCAGCCAATAGAGGACAAGAGAAGGCACAAAACCTATTTTCAAATGCTGTTCTAGGAGGTAGCAGCATGTGTCAGTTTGCAAACTTGCTTCAATGGCAGTGCTCGCTGACCGCTGATTGGACTTCTGTCAAGATCACTCTTATCAGTCTCTGTTTTGAACAGTGGCCTAAAGGGAGTCGCGTGCCATGTTGGACAGAACCAGTGTTGAGTTTTCTTGTCAGTATATTGCCATCTTTGCTTTCCTTTACCAGCAGACCTACCAGAGAGGTCCTCTGCTTTGGGGCAATGGAGAGCAAAATACATTTCTATCAACGTACCACTATTTTGATGACTTAACCTGTAGAATCAACTGCTGGATAGAAAAATCCTGTTAGCCTTGTGTGTGTGATTTGTACTTTCCATGCTATTTTCTTGCAAGACTTAAGGACAGTTTACAGGGCACTACTACAGTTTACAGGAGCGTAGAATCAAGTGAAATGGGCTTGGGACTAACACAATAATGTCTCCCAATGAGAGGGCAAAGATGTTTAACTCCAATCAGGATCGACCAATGACAGATTTTGTTTCGATTACAAGGGACTTGGGTGTTTTCTATTGAAAGAAATGATATGTACTGTATAGCTCTGTGTGCGGGGGCGTGTGTATGTGTGTGCGTGCGTGTGTGTGTGTGTGTGTGTGTGTGTGTGTGTGTGTGTGGGGGGGGGGGGTGTTTGAGGATTGGTAATAAACTCTTTAAACCAAGGCACTTGGTCATCATTGTAGGTAATGTTGAATTTGGTGATGTCTGTCAATGCAAAACAAAATAAGTAAGCAGGGCCACTTGCCCTTTAAGGAGCAACTTAGGTGGTGTTTATAATGCCTGTGAGATTTGTTTAATACAATTGACCAGGAGCGACAATGTTTTTTTGCACGCTGAAAAAGATCACACAAGTCGGTCCATTTCTTTCTTTCTGTTTGTTTTTAGAAAGCAGATACATCGTTTAAGCTACAACTTGGCAAGTTACTTTTCATGCCATTTTATAAAAATGAAGGTAGGTTTAGTCCATAAGTCTCTGCTTTATTAAAAAAATGTAAAGAAAGAAATGAGAGTTGAGAAAAGCGCGACAGTATGTTACCCCATTTTTTTTAAAGCAAGGTAAGTCTAGTCGATAAGTGGTAGAAATGACCTGTTAGTTTACACCATAGTGAAATAGGCTACTTTTGCTGCACTTACGCTAGTTACTGAATATCTTCACACTAGTGAATTTGCCTTGTTTACATTTACTTCCTCTTTTAATAGATTTTTTTTTCTTCGTGCTTGCCTTTTTGGGCCCCTAGAACGTCCTAAATGCCTCTCCACATACGCCGAGACCCAAAGGGAACAGATGGGGCCATAATGAATGCGTCCTCCACTTTATCTAAGCAGCTTATTCAGGTAAAACGGCAATGATCTGTGCCCGTGCTGTCTAGTGGGTCCTTTAGTCTGTACACAGTTAACTATTGCCTTAGTCTGGTCAACTTGTGTTACCAAACCCAGACTGATAAGATTGACCGAGGTCAGCTTGACTTGCTCGGACTGTTTCCTGACTTGTTCTTCAGTCAAACTGAATCCAAGCCTCTTAAGCTCCATGTGACTCACCAGAAAGCTGTGGGAGCTGCCAATTTACTCAGAAGAAAGATATTTCCCCAACCAGGACACAATTTACTTAACGGACTCCATCTGTGGTAACCAATTTCGGGGAAGATTAAAGTTTATCTATTAAAAACCCACTGTTCATGTCCATTGGTCAGGCTGTGAATCTGAAGGGAAAGGAAGACTAAGTATCATTTGAATCAATTATTAGGAAGGGGAAGCTGCGTTTTCCTAAACAGATTAAAGCGTTAATATCAGCAAAAGGTGAATTTACCAAATGTGTAACATCGTTCTTCAATTCTGTTAAGAATGAAGCTTGAACGAAGCTTGTTTGATCTGAGTCGATGAATGTGTCCACCTGTTAGTATGTTTTGCTGGAATTTGTTTAGGGATCTGTGCTGAAGGAAATTAGTAAAAATAATTTGTTTTCTATATCCACTCCATTCATTATATAAAAATGTTATCACAGCCTAGAGTTGGGCAATTCTCTCTCATAACTGACCTGGGCCAACATTATGTTGTGAGGAAATATTAAGGGCTATTAAAGGCTTTGATTTTATGTTTCTGGTATTTCTCTAAGGGCATTTCTGGATTCAAGAAGTCATAAACCTCATTATTCAGGGAGGGATTACCCACCACAAAGTTATGCATGTTTAAAGGATGTACCATCTGCTCTTGATGTATGAAATGAATTCATGACACATACAGGATCCATAACTGGTTTAAGAGTCTAACCATGATCTATGTTAAAGCAACATCTGGGTTCCAACTCACACTGAGTTTAAATGGACAGTTAAATTACTTTTTTTTTTTAATTGAGCATGCATTGGTGAATGTTTTTGTTCTGGTACCAGTTAGTGCCCAAGCAAATCAGACACAGACATGAAAATTAATTTGTGTGCAAATGTTTATTGCATGAAAACCGACATGTCAGACACCCCACATAGTTTGATCTCAAGAAGCAGGTAGACTCACTCAAATGAGCAAACACACACACACACACACACACACACACACACACACAAACAAACAAACACACACACACACGGAATGAATCTACACATCCCGATGCCGAGATGGACAGCAGGATTATACAGAAACCAATGGAATGTCAAAACAGGTGGTAAAATGTATCTTACGTTACAGCCGGGTCAACTACCTACTTCGCGTCTGTGTAAAATAGCATGGCAAGTAGAAATGTGTTAATGTCCAAAAAAATTAAAATGACAAAAATGTTTTTAAATAATAAAAATTATTATGTTTAAGACGTCACAGTGTGAAAAAAACAGCCCTGCAATGGGAGTGTTGGAAAGTCAGTCATCCTGTCAGGGAATGGAGGAGTTAGAGACAGCCACACAGACGGAAACAAACCGTGGACCTGAAACTCAGCCGTCCAGAACTCCATCTCTGGTATGGTTTTTAATTAGCTGAATTAAATATAATTTCTCACTTGGATTAGAGTTAAGCGCAAAACATTGTTCACTCCAATCAGCATTCCCTACAGAATAATAAATTAAAAAAAGTTATTCCAGTAACTAACTGTTTAGCTGATAAACAATAATATAAAATCAAAGACAACCAGTGTTATGGTCATTGAAATGCTTATTCAAAGTAGGACCTACTATAATTAGTATTGATGTATATTAAAAAAATTAATGTTGGTTTGGACAGAGGCCACCATAGATATCTACATGCCACAAGCTTAAGAGAATAATATAAAAAGCATCTTTAAAGTTCCTTTTGGCATTTAGTGGCCTCTACCAATATCTATGGTTAGACCGTAGCATTTCTACATCTACATTAAGGACCCTCTAGGAAGTAGCCAACGTCAAATGCTTGACCGTGCCTCAACCAATGGACACGTGGGCAAAGAGCCTAAATAACAAATGGCTACTTTAAAAACATGCAGTGGTCTGAAATGAACCATAACCAGCTCAGCTGCCAGATATTAAATGCGGTCAGTCGGTCGTGTACGAGAGCATCTGAACTGTGTTTGTGACTTAATTAAAATAATTATTGGAAATAATAAAGTATGATGCGTCGTAGATCAGTCAGCTTATGCTTTGTCCTTTTGATCCTCTTTAATACTCGGCACGCTATCTGCATTGGACGTAGTGCACTACTTTTGACGGGAGCCCTTAAAAGTCAGAAGTAGTGCACTCCAGAGCCAAATGGGTGACATTTGGGACATACTAAACGGTAATCAGATCCACAGACTAACACGGTCGTTGACAAAGACACCAAAGTCTCTCTTGAGTTGAGTTAAGTTGATATTAAGACGTTAAAGGCAGTCATAGTCAAATCAAAAACGGTGTTGTATCTCAAAAAAGGAATCATAAAGGAAAAACGGAATCACAATCATGTAAGCTTATGTTTCTTTTGGTCCAATGACAGAACCCTCACTGAACATCATACGCCCCTTCGTGATCAGCATATCACGGTCCAGTCCCATTGTGATGTCACTGATTTCCTAAGCCCCACCCCCCGCGCTCCTATTTGTCCTTTTTGGTCTCTGTCTCCTCTTTGCTATCAACCTCAGTCTCTGGCTCCTCCTCCTCAGGCACGGTGGGAAACTGGGATTCGGTGATCTTGTCGCTCCTGTCTCCCTTGGTCTTGTTGAGTTTCTTGGACTTCTGGTAGAGCTCGTTCAGGTTGAACTCTCGGATGATGTTCTCCTGTTGAGTGAGTCAGAGATAGAAAGGTTCAATAAAACATGTAATTTAGGAAAAACCTTTCACCAATGCGACTTACAGTCATGTTGTGCGAGCACATTTTGCTCCGCCTCACCTCAGTGAAGCTCCAAGACACGGCACGGAACTTCTTATCCACCTGGGGGCGCCTCATCACCTCTTTGCCTCCCTGGAAAAGCACCAGAGAGGGCAGCTGCTTGGACAGGGGAGACGTGCTCACCTTGTACCTGGAGAAGAGCGCCCGATGGAGGGTCGGGGTTAAGAAATCGAGGGATGGAAGAAAGCGGTTTAATATTAACATTTCTAATCTGTGGAACGAGAAAGCAAGAGACGGTTAGAAAAACGGGCTTACTTCTTCGAAACATCTCCATAACGACCGACATCCACCTTCCCAAACTTAAGACCTGCGCAGTTGTACCTGGTACCATGAGAGAAACAACATTACAGGACCGATAGTCACCACAAATTAGCATACAAATCAATGAATCCGTTTTCATGCAATCCATAAAAAAGTTAATTGTGACTAAAGATTAATGGTGCGATCTATTCACAGAGGCTTTTGTCGTTTATAGTGAATTGGTAGATGACTATGATGTCCCCTTCGTAAGAAAGACGGATGATTCGGTCCACAAGTCTTGGCTTTTTGTAAAACGGGATCTCTGGAATTCAGTTTTTGGCCTACTTCCCTAGAGTGGACTGAACTCAGGGATACTTACTTGAGGGAGAGATCTGCATAGACTGCAGCGAAGGACTGACACTCCGGGGACCAGTTAGCGAAGAACTCCACGATCCACGTCACCCTGTTGTCCCTCTCCAATTCATCCTACAACCAGCTCACGAGTCAGCCATTGATTTCAAATGTTTCTGATCTTTTTTCACCACAAGAAAATCTGTTCTGGATAACGATCTAATGTGAACAGCTCTGAAGTGATTACAAACGGATTGATTGAAAGCGTAGCCAGTGAAGCATTCAAAGTGTAATCTGTGGTACTCACGTCTATGGTCTTGTCGTTAAAGTACTTTATGTACTCTGGGCCCATGTAGAGAGGAGGCTTACAGGTCATCAGGAAGACTGAAAAAAAGACAATTCAAACATTCAATAAAAAAAGACAATCCTTGGTTAATTAGCCAATCAGTGAGCAAAATAAGAAGTCATCTGGTTAGTTTAGTTTTATCACGAAACTAAAGACTGGTAGAATTGTATATGCATGTGTGTGTGTGTGTGTGTGTGTGTGTGTGTGTGTGTGTGTGTGTGTGTGTGCGCGCTAACCAATGCAGAGGGTGAGGTAGAGTAGGCCCATGCGGATGTCCAGTCTGAAGAAGAGGATTACGTTGGCCACCTTACTGAACAGAATGATGTTCCCCACATGCTGTTCCACCGTTACTGAGGGGGAAAGGGTTCAAATCAAAGCGTTAATGACAACAACAATTTTTAACCGAAACACACTGTCACGATGGAAAACAAAATTGAGCACTAGAAAATGAGTAATATAAACATACTGTATATAATATGATCGGAGACAACAGGAAGCAGCTAAAATTTTTTAGAAGTGATATGAAAAACAAAAGAGTACGGTGACCAAGGAACATCGTAGTTGAGGCTCAACAGATGTTATCCAGCTTGACAGTTTGAAATTCGATCTAGAGACCTTTTACTAACTGGTCAAACGGTTGTAACCACTATGCTACAGGCCTAAACACAAATTAAGTGACTACTGATAACATAGTTGTTATAAGGGTAAACAAAATAACAACAACACCCCATCATCTCAGCCTGTGAGGTAATAACGGTTGGTTAGCATTTATACTCTATACACTACCATTAGCATCTATACACTATACAACTACAGACTAATATTAGCATCTATACACTATACAACTACACACTAATATTAGCATCTATAAACTAATTAGCATATATACACTATACACTAATATTAGCATCTATACACTGTACAACTACACACTAATATTAGCATCTATACACTGTACAACTACACACTAATATTAGCATCTATAAACTAATTAGCATATATACACTATACACTAATATTAGCATCTATACACTGTACAACTACACACTAATATTAGCATCTATAAACTAATTAGCATATATACACTATACAACTATACACTAATATTAGCATCTATACACTAATTAGCATCAATCACTATACATCTATACACTAATATTAGCATCTATACAACTACACACTAATATTAGCATATATACACTAATTGGCATCTATACACTATACACTAATATTAGCATCTATACACTATACAACTATACACTAATATTAGCATCTATACACTATACATCTACACACTAATATTGGCATCTATACACTTTACACTAATATTAGCATCTATTCACTATACAACTATACACTAATATTAGCATCAATTCACTATACAACTATACACTAATATTAGCATATATACACTAATTGGCATCTATACACTAATATTAGCATCTATTCACTATACAAATATACACTACTATTAGCATATATACACTATACAACTATACACTAATATTAGCATCTATTCACTATAAAACTATACACTAATATTAGCATCTATTCACTATACAACTATACACTAATATTAGCATCTATTCACTATACATTAATATTAGCATCAATACACTAGTATTAGCGTCTATACACTTTACATCTATACACTACTATATTAGTATCCAATCAGTGGAAACCGAGCAGTAGTCTTAGTACAAACAAAAACCTATGATCTTTTTATCAAATGATATGCCTCAGAAAAGTAACCACCTGATGGGGATTAGGGCCAACTCTACCTGGGGGGCACATGGACGGGCGGCTGTCTAAATACAGGTGGTAACCACCTGAAGGGGATTAGGGCCAGCTCTACCTGGGGGGCACATGGATGGGTCGGCTGTCTAAATACAGGTGGTAACCACCTGAAGGGGATTAGGGCCAGCTCTACCTGGGGGGCACATGGAGGGGCGGCTGTCTAAATACAGGTGGTAACCACCTGAAGGGGATTAGGGCCAGCTCTACCTGGGGGGCACATGGATGGGGCGGCTGTCTAAATACAGGTGGTAACCACCTGAAGGGGATTAGGGCCAGCTCTACCTGGGGGGCATGGGGAGGGGTCGGCTGTCTACATGTCTAAATACAGGTGGTAACCACCTGAAGGGGATTAGGGCCAGCTCTACCTGGGGGGCACGGGGAGGGGTCGGCTGTCTACATGTCTAAATACAGGTGGTAACCACCTGAAGGGGATTAGGGCCAGCTCTACCTGGGGGGCACGGGGAGGGGTCGGCTGTCTAAATACAGGTGGTAACGACCTGAAGGGGATTAGGGCCAGCTCTACCTGGGGGGCACATGGATGGGGCGGCTGTCTAAATACAGGTGGTAACGACCTGAAGGGGATTAGGGCCAGCTCTACCTGGGGGGCACGGGGAGGGGTCGACTGTCTAGGGTCTAATTACAGGTGGTAACCACCTTGTCAATTATTAGCCTTTGACTTTAGCTCTGTAGGATTGAAGAAGGAAAAACACAGGAACTTAACTAGAGGTGTGGTGCCTAGAACTTAGGTTAATATATATATATATATATAGATATGTGTGTGACCGGGTGATATGGTAATGCTGAGTTACACAGTCACACGATGACAAAGAATGATTTAACTACTTGTATGTCTGCCTGTATTACACATAACATAGCAAACATAAAAGAAATGGCTGGCTATGGTTCCCACATTCAGTGCAGTACATGTCTTGGATTATAACATGGTTCTTGATTAGGATTGATACAACAGGGTTCTTGATCAGGGTTGATACTTACTAGCTCTGCGATTTTTCATCATGACGATGGCACTGAGGAACATGAGAATCTCCACTTCTCTCTGCGGTCCAGGGTGAATTGCACCAACAATAAACAGTTAAGTACCACGTTAGTATGCAAAAAAATGTATTACTTAAAGGGCTGCAAATTGGCTCTTTATTTTCTGTACTCCCCGTGTACTTCAAGAGTGGTTTTGGTGCTTGTGCTGACGATGACAGTGGCCTTTTCAGGCCAAAAACAAGGCCCTGGGATCACCCACAAACCAGACACTGAAGTGGGTTATTTAATTTGCAGGTGCACGCAGTAATTCAAAGACAAACCCCCAGTGAAACAGTCTCTGCTAATCTGTCGTCACCTGCCTATAACTTCCTTCCTTAATTGTAACTTGATATCTAGCTATGCATGCATGTACCTGGTCTAGTCGACCTTCGTTAATCATCATATGTTAAATACTAGCTAACATCGCAGAAACACTCGCTAACTTATACTAGCTCAGTGGCAAGCGAACCAAATCGACCAGTGCTGGCCTATAGTCGCTTACACATCCTTTCCAAATTGAACTCTCTCAATCCCCATCCTCCCCACATCCAATAATACTGACCCAGTCAAAGTCACACGGGTTTCCATCCTCCCGTTGTGTGGATAGATGTTCGCAGACGCCCGGGGTCTTTCGGATTAAGAGAAACGCTATGGACATAAACAGTGATGCGACATAGTACGGCTTCAGCAGCCACTTGTATACCTGCGGCAAGTGGTAGAGGAACGCTAATAGGGGTGTTAGCAGCGCCATTTATCTAATTTAGATACAAAAACAGCAGAAAAGACACGATGAGGCAGGCTGGCTAGCTGGCAGGTGCGCTACCTAGATCGGCGAGATCCGCTATACGACGAGTTAACCGTCGGCCAACATGTACATTAAAGGGGCGGAAGTAGCGGAGGTCACTGCGGACGAATAGTTAGAAATGGTTCCAACCCATATGGGGAATGGTGGTCATTGGCCAATTCTGCTACACAGAGGAATGTGATTGGTTCAATTATTCAGCAGAGGCAGGGAAACAGGAAGTAGACAAACGATTGGCCAGACACCTCCCTTTGCTTTGTTTGGGAGGCGGGTCGAAATATGTTTAAGTGTTGACATCATTTTGTCCAATGGATGTAAATATTTTGACACATTCGGTACTATTGTTATTTAATCCGTTGATCGTCTTACGTATTCAACGTTAAATAATCTAGTTAAACATTCACGTTAGAATAACCAATGATAAAAACCTGAAAAACTTTAAGAAAGCTTGTTCAAAATAATTTATTAAATATTAATTTTCTACACTATTGTTCTTGAGGGTTGCATTCTGTAACATTATGCGTTAAAAAAAACAGATACTTTTGGGGAGATTGCTAACAATATAGTTGAGTGTGCATTGTGCCCAGTGGTGCATTGTGGGTAATTATCTGACAATGCCTTCATCCCAGAAGGGACTTAATGGGTGTTATTTAGGTACCTAAAGATCTTGTTCTTTGTGAAATCATATACCCTTTTCAGTCCTGTAGATGTGTACAATTGTATGAAAATATTATGTACAAAATCATTCTATTGCATCTATGGGAGATCTGACGTATCCAGATTCTAATGATGAACAACTCATGGTTGCTTTATTAATGTACTATTGCAAAAGAGGAACTATAATGACCAGCTTTACAAGAATTAGAGTAGTACTTTTACCAAATGTTCATTCTAGGTGTTGAAGAAAATCTCACAAGAGTTGTAGAAATTTGTTCTGCTATTGCTAGCCAAAAAGAAATAATCTGAACAAATGTTTGTTCTTTTCCTTGAATATTACAGTTTTTATTAAAAGCCTATATACAATACAGTGTTTCAGATTATTTTACATTATCTTCACCGTGTCCATGTAATACCATGATCACAGTGGGAGGACAGTGATAAAAATGAATATTTCTTCACACAAAGGCAGGCAGTTTAGCATTTAGTTCTTCTAGCTGACAATGTAAAATATATTTGGCTCAAACCTGGAGAAAGGCACTTCGGTTAGTGTCCCTGGATAAAATGTGCATAGGCCATGTAGATGGAACGTGCCCCAGTTTCTGGGTCTGTAGTGCTGATCTAAGACCAGTGTAACTTTTATCCGTGTGGCTAATCTTATTTACCACAAAGTGAAATGCAAACCAGTTGCTGGATCAATACAACTACAAGGCATCAATTATTACATGTTTTCTACCGCTTACCTAAATTCAATAAATAGCCTACATTACAGTGTTATCTTAGCGCTTCTACGTCATATACACACTGAGTCTCCATCCCAAATGTCACCCTATGACCCTGGCCAAAAGTGGTGCACTATACATAGGGACCATGGTGTCATTTGGGACGGACACTGAATAAATAGTCTACAGACTATAATTTTAGCAGCCATGATGCAACTGCGATATGAAGCCCTGGCTCCAATCAGGTGTTTCTAGTGTTGTCGTAATGGATCCCGGGTCCAATCAGGTGCTTCTAGTGTTGTTGTCAAGGAACCCGGGTCCAATCTGGTGCTTCTAGTGTTGTCAAGGAACCCGGGTCCAATCTGGTGCTTCTAGTGTTGTCATGAATCCCGGGTCCAATCTGGTGCTTCTAGTGTTGTCATGAATCCCGGGTCCAATCTGGTGCTTCTAGTGTTGTCATGGAACACGGGTCCAATCTGTTGCTTCTAGTGTTGTCATGAAGCCCGGGTCCAATCTGGTGCTTCTAGTGTTGTCATGAATCCCGGGTCCAATCTGGTGCTTCTAGTGTTGTCATGAATCCCGGGTCCAATCTGGTGCTTCTAGTGTTGTCATGAAGCCCGGGTCCAATCTGGTGCTTCTAGTGTTGTCATGAATCCCGGGTCCAATCTGTTGCTTCTAGTGTTGTCATGAAGCCCGGGTCCAATCTGGTGCTTCTAGTGTTGTCATGGAACCCGGGTCCAATCTGGTGCTTCTAGTGTTGTCATGAAGCCCGGGTCCAATCTGGTGCTTCTAGTGTTGTCATGAAGCCCGGGTCCAATCTGTTGCTTCTAGTGTTGTCATGGAACACGGGTCCAATCTGTTGCTTCTAGTGTTGTCATGAATCCCGGGTCCAATCTGGTGCTTCTAGTGTTGTCATGGAACCCGGGTCCAATCTGGTGCTTCTAGTGTTGTCATGAAGCCCGGGTCCAATCTGGTGCTTCTAGTGTTGTCATGAAGCCCGGGTCCAATCTGTTGCTTCTAGTGTTGTCATGGAACACGGGTCCAATCTGGTGCTTCTAGTGTTGTCATGAAGCCCGGGTCCAATCTGGTGCTTCTAGTGTTGTCATGAAGCCCAGGTCCAATCTGGTGCTTCTAGTGTTGTCATGAAGCCCGGGTCCAATCTGGTGCTTCTAGTGTTGTCATGAAGCCCGGGTCCAATCTGGTGCTTCTAGTGTTGTCATGAAGCCCGGGTCCAATCTGGTGCTTTTAGTGTTGTTGTCATGAAGCCCGGGTCCAATCTGGTGCTTCTAGTGTTGTCATGAAGCCCAGGTGCAATCTGGTGCTTCTAGTGTTGGCATGAAGCCCGGGTCCAATCTGGTGCTTCTAGTGTTGTCATTTAGCCCGGGTCCAATCTGGTGCTTCTAATGTTGTCATGAAGCCTGGGTCCAATCTGGTGCTTCTAGTGTTGTCATGAATGCTGATGTTAACTCATCTTTTGCAGCATGTTAGAGCAACACATCTGTACATGATTTGTTTTATCTTAGACATTACTGAAATCTTTTGGGAACAGAACATGTGTCATATCCATATACAAAAAACCTAGTTGTAACTATTAGACCTTTGAAATTCCCATTTCATGAAGTGCACAAAGTTCAACGTGTTAGTCTTCAAGCAAAATTTGAATCAGTGTTGTCATAATAAAAAGCTAAAATAACAACGTAGTCTTGGTTGAAATGACAATGGCTGAAAACCTAGCATGCAACTGACATTTCCTAAGAAAAAAGTGTGTCGTTTGGAACACACAACCTAAATATCAAATTTTGCAAAGAAAAAAACAAATTAACATAGCGAGCCTTTTAGAACCTGGTCAAAGGTGGTGCACTTGAAATAAGGTCCCAACACAGCTGCACACTTGGCCAAGGTGATGCAGGATTTGCTGGATTGACAACGACATATCTAAAGTCATACAGAAGAGGACACAGTTAAAGATTCACATCCGAATTGAGCAAAAGAGACCCGGAGCCCAAGAAAACTGGACTCCTATCCACTTGGTCTCCTTAAAATCTGTGTCCACTCATGGATACAAACGCAATCCAGATTATATTGACGAAGGACAGACGTAGAGAGAGAACAAGGACCAGGCAAAAGTCAGACATTACCACTTCCCGTGTGCCTGCTAGACCAAGATGAACGAAGTTACTATTGGTTTGTGAAAGCTGGGTGGGAGAGGTAGTTGAATGTTACACCAGTCAGCTGGAAAAACCTCTTTCCATCCTCCACTGAATACTAAGAGCTGTGCTTGTTGTGCGTGGAAGGGTGAAAAGATATAGTACAATTTACCTTTTGTGGTTTTTAGTCAGAGAAAGCACTAAACATTATTAACTAGATTTTACATTCTTCAATCTCGACGTACTGTATGTCTATATCACGTGTTGCTGAAATTGTGTTTGTACATTTTTAGATTTCTTTGGCATGTTTAAACTTAAGCTATTAGTTTGATTTTCGAGTGTGTATTTTGTTGGGACATACTGAATGATTATAAAATAAACCGTTTTCAGGCTGACTTTATACACGAATATCAAACTACCGGGCTGGGTTGAGAAGGCTCGCGCGACTTGAGTTTGCACATTGTGACTTAAAATTATTTTCATGATTAATAAGAATTCTGATGTTTGACAGATCGTTTGGTCAAGGTTCTTAAGCTTCATTACTCAGATGTCCATTAGAACGGTTTTTGGCAGGACAATTTTCTGATGGGCGTAACGTTTCTGTTTCTGACTGGTTCACAGCATCTCTCTCACGCGTGGCCTTTTGTCTCATCAGGTTCCTTCGGTGATAAATCAGGTATCCGGGCAACAGGAATCCAGCCAATGAGGCAATGAGCAGGCTCAGGTTGATCTGTTGATTGGATAATACATTTTGTCAGGGAAAGACTGTTTCACTTATCTGTTTTAAAAAATCAATGTGTGTGAGTGTGTGTGTGAGAGTGTGTGAGTGAGAGTGTGTGTGTGAGTGTGTTTATTGCCTCACCCAGTATGGGTCTCCGTCTAAGTGTCCCACCATGATGACGAAGAGCGGCTGTTGAAGGAGTGCAAACAGCGCACTGATCATGGATTGCATCCCCGTCAACGTCCCAAAATGATTGGTTGGATATCTGGGGGGGGGGGCGGGATTTAATGTTTGACTGTCTTCATCAAACAGCCACTTTTGCGGTATTTTAAATTTTTTAAAGTTATATGTTAAGCTGCTTATACAATTTGTAAAATGAACTAATAATACAGACTTTGTAACTGATACAATGCCTGTTGATAATTCCTAATGTACTGTTTTTCAAATTATGTAATGAAAAATTTGGATTTTTTTCCCCAAATACACCTACAAGCCTTACAATGAACACATGTCCTGGGTATAAGATGCTAGAATCTAAAACCCCAGCAATACTATAGATGTTTTAAACACCATGTACTCACACTGCAGCATAGAGACCTCCAGCACAGGAGTGGACAAAACCTCTGACCATAGTGTGGAATATGAAGGCTACGGTCTGACAAAGAAGAAGATTGAAGAAAATGTATTATAGATTTCTCTTATTGGATTAGAACATTAACAAAGCTTTCCAACCACAAAATCTGAATCCAATGCGATTAAAACAAATCTGACATAACACAATATAGTGTATTGTGTTGTATACAGAAGTAGTGATAATTCTGTTATTAATATGAAAAAACATCCCACCAAAAACACACATCTGAAGATACATAAACATGTTCCTAAAACCACTGTTATAAAGTGCCGTTTTGAGCGCGGTACCTGCACTTAGCAATTGTTTTTGGAACAAACTATTGGTAACATTATTAGCGCTTGAATTGTCTGGATTGTTTCACAGGTAACATCTTTCCATTATAGGATTTGAATGTAGGCAGTCATTTTGTAAATTGTGTTTTTTCGCTACTAGTTTATAAATCCCATCGGAATAAATCACAAAGCATTTGTTCGCTCGCAAACTGTGGGAAATTAGAGCATCTCTCCTTGCGCCAGTTACCCCAGTTACCCTTCGAAAATCGATAATACATGTCAAGACGGCTGTGGGTGAATCCACCCGTTA